>JAQPPZ010017259.1:7322500-7922500 GCA_028583015.1 Wollemia nobilis | reverse complement strand
AAATAGAATTTGGGTGAAATACGCTAGAGGAAGAAGGCCAACCATGACCCAACCCCTAAAATGAGTGAATCATGACCAAGTCATATGCTCCATCCTCTCCTATGGGAGCATCGCTCAATGGTGGTGTGTGTGGAGTTCTCCCCATGTGTGGTTTCCATTGGTTTATTTTCCTTGTGGACCCTAATGAGCATAAAAAATGCTCATATTTATACATGGATTTCTAACATATTATGTGGCATTATTATTATAGAATATATGTTTAATAAAAGTTTTATATATATTTAAAAGTAAATTATGTATATTATCTAATATTTATTTTTAAGTGAATTGTGTACAGATTTAGTGGTTTTACAGTATTTTAGCATGTTTACATCAAATTCTTATTTGGACCTGGCACTTTCAATTTTATGAAGGCAAAACATCTGTAGTACACCAATATGAAGCGCTAAGTTAGGCACCCGATTCCCTTTGAAGTGCCCGACTCCCGTTAGGTGTCTGATTCCTGTTAGGCACCTACTTCCCATTAGGCGCTGCTTCCTATAGGCACCTGCTTCCCATTAGGAACCTGCTTCCCATAGGCACCTACTTCCTGAGAAGCAGGCTAGGTGTTTACTTCCCATTAGGTGTCTGCTTCCCATTATGGCGCCTGCTTCTTGTTGACGCAGAATTACGACCCGACTTTCGTTGACGTAAAATTATAGTATGACTCCTGTTGTCAGCAGAACAGAGTAGGGATTTCAACAATGGATGCAGATGATATTTTAGCAAATATGTGGATGAAGAAAAAATTCAAATACCATGCATTATCTATTTTTTAGCAATACATAAACAACAATGTAAATAGATAAAGCATAATATTAAACATATTCTATTTTGATAAAAATAGAATACGTTAAATCAGTCCAGAATTAATATTTTTTCTTTATCTCCCTATTTCTACGTATTTGTTGTAACTAGAAAATTAGGAATTTATTTACTCTCAAATGTAATAGGACATGGCCGCATATATTATAAATATGTAGGCCACCCTTGAGAAATATATCCTAGATATGAGAAATATTTTGTAATTTTCTGAAACTTTAATATATTCATTTGAGTGTTTTTATTAATCTTAATCTATCATCCAGTGAATGAATTGATCAGGTGGAAGACTACTGGAGCTTGGGCCCACTCTAAATAGTACTACTCCTCCCTTTTCCTTGCTTTCTATAGTTAATTTATTTACTACTATTTTTAGATTATTTATTTTCCTTTTATTTTCTTGTTTTCCATCATTTCTAGCAAAGTACCATTTTAATTTATGTATGCATTCAGTATTGTTTTCTTAGATGTAGGAAATATTATTGGTTTGAATAAAAACTTCAATGAACACCAAACACCCCCCAAACCAATAGGTACAAAGGAACTCATTCCTTGCACTATAGGCATATACTATGCGTGATGCTCACAAGTCTACGAGCTACCCCAGGTTGACAATTAAATAGAGGTAATTAATTGAACTATAGAGAAACTAACTAATGTTTTGCCCAAAATTTTGGTGTCTTTGCCAGGGAGTGACATAACTGTAGTGTATAATCCATAGGTCAGTTAGTTTGAAAATTAATTTCATATTTCCTTGCTTATAGATCATCTACCTGTGAAGCATGAGTCTACCAAGAGCCTAAAAAAATCCAATAGATCATTTATTCAAAAAACAATAGAAAAAACCTCAAGCTTAGAATATTCTGAAAATAGGTATTAAAGAGAAAATATCATTCATTTGATTCATCATGAAAACTTATTATATGGAATATTTTAGTGACCAGGATGGGGAAAATTCAGTAATTATTTCAAAAGTATTCCAGCAAAGAGAAAAAACTACCAATACGAGGAATAGCCTCCACAATTGAAACAAAAATAGGAACATTGTTTAATGATGTGAAGAGTGAAATTTTATCTCTTGTTTTACAGTCTGACACATTATCGAAGAAGAAGCAAGAATCTGAAGCAATGTCTACCTATTTTTGTTCAAGGTGTAGATAAAATCATGAAAAAAATAAATGTTCAGAGAATACAACAGAAGTTTATGAAAATTGTCACCTGGATCATCAGACCAGGTTGTGTCCAAAAATACTAAAATAAAATCTAGAAGAATTAGAAACTTACTTTGTGTATCTACCTCCATAGACACAACTATCAAAAAATCCTAGTTTACCAGTTTCACCTTCTACTAGGTCAAAACAGTTACTGGCATCACCAGAGCCAAATTCCAACAACAATTGTTTAAATTCACTAGCTGACTAGGGAATTATGGGAATAAACCCAATGTGCCATAATAGTGTAGAAATAAATTATGTTGCTAAACAAAAAAGTAATGAAAGACTTCCATCGTATCCCGAAAGGTTATGGAAAACCAGAGAAATGACACCACCTAAGTTTGATATTATGAAACAATTGAGAAATATTACTGATATCATTCCTAAAACTATCAGTCATGTGCCTATTTGCATAGAAGCCATTAGGGAGGTATACCTCAAGAGACCGAGATGGTAACCACAATAAAAAATAATAGGTCAACATGTTAATGTAATATTAGACAAAACCTGTCTCAAACGGTTAGCTTTAATGATAAAAATTTTAGGCTTAATGTTTCCCAAAAGTTTGGTAAAATTTAATGCTGATATTAGATGCAAGATAGGAAAAATGACAGTTATTGAAAAAATTGTAAAAACAATAGTCATCCATCTGCCTGCACAATCTGCCAATGAGTTGGATGAATCTGGTTTTGACGTCATACAGGAAGATTTTCTTCCCATGCTGCAAAGTATCATAGAACTGGATAAAGAAGGGGATGGGACAAATGAAGTCTTAATTGTATCAAATTTTAGACACAAATTAAGATCTTATCACAAGCCCCAAATTCTAGAGGCTTGCTTAATTGCAGGTATGGAGGAGACCCCACCTTCAATGTTATCATCCACAGCATGATGAATGCTATTACAACATTTAATTAAAAATAATAATAATTAATTAGAGTTTTCTTTAACGCAATTAGTTTAGGTTTTTTTTATTTTGTTATGTTTTGCAAACAACAAGAGGTAGTGTAGATCATAGGCATCCAAGGCAATCCAACCTACCAGAGCATGTGTCGTTCCATTCTATTTTCCATATATATATGTATATATTCTAGAATCAAATTTTTTTTAGAAAATTCCAAAATCTGGAAACTTATGAGAAAATTTTGAAAAATTCTAGAAACTGAAAAAATTTTGGAAAATTATAGAATCTGGATAATTATGAAAAATTCTAGAAAAACATTCTAGAATCTAAATTTTTTTTGGAAAATTCCAAAATATGGAAAAAAAATGAAAAAAAAGGGTGGTGCAATCCATGGGACTTCCCAGGTGATCACCCATCCTAGTTCTACTCCATGCCATAATGCTTAACTTTAGAGTTTTATGGGATCTACTACCAAGCACTCAATAAAACACATATGTTGCATACGGGTTGACACCATAGGCAGATGTGCAACATTCGGCCATGGTAGCACCAGTTGTGGCAGATAAAAGATGAGCTCAGATGGCAACTAGTACTCTATTGAACAACACATCTCTACTCATAAAAACAATTGGCTATGAAGATTTTACAAAGTGGGATTTTTACGGGGAGTCCATAATAGTACATGATGAAAGAATACGAGTAACAATTAGTCAGCTCCATTTATAGCCTTGCCATGCACCTCACCTTTGTGAGATTGAATCAAATGCAAGCATGGAGGAGAATCCATATTTTTAAATCCACACCAGTCATTTGAAGAATGTTCACGTATTCGTCATTAAAAAAAAAGGAAATACGACATGGAACATGTTTTGCTTAACATAAATTTTCGTTTATTTGTGTTTTTATTTTGTAGGTATCGCACTCTAATGAAATCTTTAGGTAGCTTGGGAAACCTAGGCCTATCAGGCATAGACTCTACGAGCTTGCATTTTACTGCTTTAAAATTTTATTTTGTAGGAACGATACCCTAGTAGAATCATTAGGCAGCTTGATAAACCTAGGCATAACGACACAGGATCCATGAACCTGCACATTTCAAGCTTTCTAGGAGTAGGAGTAGCTCATCCCTCATAAAGGGGAATACTAAACTTGAATATGAACAAGAGTGTTTGGATTGGTATTTATGGATAATAAAACACTCAACTATTGCTTTAGGGGTGAATGCTGATTTGTTCTTATTCTTTAACCAGAGCGCTACAGGCCTAATCAACCTTATAGTGCATATTGGTAGAAAAAGCTAGCACTCATTGAATAAAGAGAAGCACATATTTTCCATTTTTTATGGGAAAATCACCTGACTCCCATGTTACAAAAAAAGGTGTATGATTCTTGTTTAATAGTGAAAGGTGCTTGATTTTCATTTTACAAAAAAAAGGTGCCTAACTCTCGTTTTACGATGCAAGGCACCTAATTCCTATTTTATGGTAGGAGGCACCTGATTACCATTATACGGTAAATGGTGCCTAACTCCAAGCATGTTAAGAAGACAATGCCTGCCTTCCAACTTCTGGTAGACCGACACCTGATTCATGACTTCTCTAAGAAGGTGCTTGACTTCCATTTTTTTTGGAAAGTCGACACCAAGTCTTTCGAACATGTAAAACAAATAGTGTGTATAAATTTTGCTTTACGTAAGGCACCCAATTGTAAGCAAGAAGCACCCGATTTTGATTGATAAGTTCGATACCTGATTGCAAGTAAAAGGTGCCTACTTTATATTTTATCAAGCACCTACATTTCGTAAATCAAAAGGAGATCGACTCCCATGTGAAAGGCACCTACTTTCCATTCTAACGGGTGTTTATGCCATGTGTGAATAATCTTCAGCATTGGGAAGTGGCCTGTGCCACATCAACAGCTCATCCACGTGCATAAATTCAAAACCTCTCATGGATAAAATTATCTTAATTTTTCCATTAGATATTTATGCACGTTCCAAGGTCATAAATGAACAACTTTCGAGGAAGGGATGTGTGTCATCCCATGAAGACATGTTTTTTTCTAATATTTTCTTGAATTTGTGTAGACAACCTCAAATGAATAAATTGCAGTAATCAAGAACCAGTCATATGGAGAAAAGTTTTCCACATGGAAAATAAGCATGTTGTTCTTTGTTTTGGTACACATGGTCATCATCAAACAACTAATACAAGTACACCATGAACGTTTGCGCATTATACATGCACAAAACATAATATAGGTGTGTACTTAATTTTTTATTTTGTATATATATAAATTTTATAGAAATATATTTTTATAAAATAGTGCCAACACAACCCAATTAAATTATTCATCCAACCATTTAGCCTCATTTGGTATTTTATCCACATGCAAATATTTTTTTGGGAGAACACTCATGGTCATCATCCACTTAAAATCCAGCACATGCTCTAAAGATATCTTGAACAAACAACTTTAATTATTTCTAATTATGGTAAATGACTACCTGCATTCATGGATGTAGTTGGTTCAAAAAAACTATAAGTTAGCAAGAATATGTGCAGAATAACAGAGTTGCTAGATTAAAAAAAATAGAAAGTGAAAAAAATACAAATATTTACCATGGGGGAAATCCACAAGTCATTTGCTGAAAAAGAATGAGTTACCACAGCTAGAGAAATAAAAACAGAGCCTATTGGACAACCGTTGCTAAAAATGGAAATTATAAGCATCAAGTGTCACAAGGGCGTGCCACTCTCTAAGCATGGGGGGTGTCACAAGGACATGCCACTCTTTTAAGCATGGGGGAATTATGAGCACAAAAAATGCTCATATTTATACATGGATTTCTAACATATTATACGGTATTATTATTATAGAATGTATGTTTTATGAATTTTTTATATATATTTAATAGTAAATTATGTATATTATCTAATATTTGTTTTTAAGAGAATTGTATGCAGATTTAGTGGTTTTTACGATATTTTAGCATGTTTACATCAAAGTCCTATTTGGACTTGGCACTTTCAATTTGATGAAGGCAAAACATCTACAGTACACCAATATGAAGCGCTAAGTCAGGCATCTGATTCCCTTTGAAGCGCCTGACTCCAGTTAGGCACCTACTTCCTGTTAGGTGTCTGATTCTCGTAGGTGCCTACTTCCCATTAGGTGCATGCTTCCCATAGGTGCCTACTTTTCAAGAAGCAGGTCAGGAACCTGCTTCCCATTAGGCACCTGCTTCCTATTGACGTAGAATTACAGCTTGAATTTTGTTGATGTAAAATTATAGCGTGAATCTTGTTGTCGATGGAACAGAGTAGGGATTTCAACGATGGATGTGGATGATATTTTAGCAAATATGTGGATGAATAACAAAGTCAAAGACCATGTGTTATCTATTTTTTAGCAATACGTAAACAACAATGTAAATAGATAAAGCATAATATTAAACGTATTCTATTCTAATAAAAATAGAATACGTTAAACCAGTCTAAAATTAATGTTTTTGCTTTATCTCCCTATTTCTACGTATTTTTTGTAACAAAAAAATTAGGAATTTATTTTCTCTCAAATGTAATAGGGCATGGCTGTATATATTATAAATATGTAGGCCACCCGTGAGAAAGATATCCTGGACGTGAGAATTATTCTATAATTTTCTAAAACTGTAATATATTCATTTGAGTGTTTTTATTAATCTTAATCTAGCATCCGGTGAAAGAACTGATCAGGCAGAAGACTACTGGAGCTTGGGCCCACTCTAAACAGTACTCCTCCCCCTTTTTCTTTACTTTTTGTAGTTAATATATTTACTGTTATTTTTAGATTATTTATTTTCCTATTATTTTCTTGTTTTTTGTCATTTCTAGCAAAGTACCATTTTATTTTGTATATGCATTCAATATTGTTTTTCTTAGATGTAGGATAGATTATTGGTTTGAATCAAAACTTCAATGAATACCAAACACCCCCAAACTAATAGGCATATAGGGACTCATTCCTCGCTCTATAGGCATATACTGTGTGTGATTATTACAAGTCTATGAGCTACCCCGAGTTGACAATTAAATAGAGGAAATTAATTGAACTATAGAAAAACCAACAAATATTTTACCCAACAAACCCCATGGTAACTCTAGGGCCCATTCTTTGCTCCTCTCGTACTACCCAATCTCGTAATTCCTTAGATTAAAATTTATAAAAGTACCTTGAGCAACACTATAAGAGTCTTGAGCCATTATCCCACATGTATCCCATGATGGACCTCATGGTGGTATATAAAGCACAACACCCATATAGAGCTTTACAAATCAAGAAGCAAGATTTTAGGTGAAATACCCTAGTGGATAAAAGCCAACCATGATCCAACCCCACAAATAAGTGAATCATGGCCAAGCCGTATGCTCCATCCTCTCATGTGGGAGCATCGCTCAATGGTGGTGAGTGTGGAGTTGTCTCCATGTGTGGTTTATATTGGTTGATTTATCTTGTGGGCCCTATATTAGCTCTAGGGTCCATTCTTCACTCCTCTCATACTACCTACCTAAATCTTTGCAAATTAGGAAGTAATATTTTGAGTGGAATACCCTAGTGGAAGCAAACCAACCATGACCCAACCCCTCAAACGAGCAAATCATGGTCAACCGTATGCCAAATATTCTCCTATGGGAGCATCACTTGATGGTGGTGAGTGTGGATTTCTCTCCATGTGTGGTTTCTATTGGTTGATTTCCCTTATGGGTCCCATTGTAGCTTTAGGGTCCATTATTAACTCTTAGACTATCGAGTCTCATACTTTCTCAAGTAAAAATTTCTAAAAATACCTTGAGCAACACTACAAGAGTCTTGAGCCATTATCCCATATCTATCCCATGATGGACCTAATTATGGTATATAAATCACAACACCCACACAGAGCTTTGCAAATCAGGAAGCAGACTTTTAGATGAAATGCCTTAGTGGAAGCAGGCCAACCATGACCCAACCCCTCAAATGAGCGAATCATGGCCAAGTTGTGTGCTCCATCCTCTCCTATGGGAGCATTGCTTGATGGTGGTGAATGTTGAGTTCTTCCCATGTGTGGTTTCCATTGGTTGATTTCCCTTGTGTGTCCCATATTATCTCTAGGGTCGATTCTTCACTCCTCTTGTACTACCCAGTCTTGTACTTTCTCAAATAAAAAAATCTAAAACTTTTTGAGTGACATTGTGAGAGTCTTGAGCCATTATCCCACATGTATCCCATGATGGATCTCATGGTGGTAAATAAAGCACAACATCCACATAGAGCTTTACAAGTCAAGAAGTAGGCTTTGGGTGAAATTCCCTAGAGGAAGTAGATAAACCATGACTCAACCCCTCAAACGAGTGAATCATGACCAAGTCGTATGCTCCATCCTCTCCTATTGGAGCATCACTCAATACTGGTGAGTGTGGATTTCTCCCCATGTGTGGTTTCCATTGGTTGATTTTCCTTGTGGACCCCATGTTAGCTCTAAGGTCCATTCTTCGCTCCTCTCATACTACCCAATCTCATAATTTCTCAGATAAAAATTTCTAAAAGTACCTTGAGCAACACTGCAAGATTCTTGAGCCATTATCCCACATGTATCCCATGATGGACCTCATGGTGGTATATAAAGCACAAAACCCACATAGAGCTTTACAAATCATGAAGCAATATTTTGGATGAAATACCCTAGTGGAAGAAAGTCAACCATGATCCAAACCCACAAACGAGCGAATCATGGCCAAGTCGTATGCTCTATCCTCTCATGTGGGAGCATCGCTCAATGGTGGTGAGTGTGGAGTTGTCCCCATGTGTGGTTTTATTGGTTGATTTATCTTTTGGGACCCATATTAGCTCTAGGATCCATTCTTCACTCCTCTTATACTACCTATTCTCATACTTTCTCAAATAAAAAATTCTAAAAATACCTTGAGCA
The DNA here is from genome assembly GCA_028583015.1 of Wollemia nobilis. Classification (NCBI taxonomy): domain Eukaryota; kingdom Viridiplantae; phylum Streptophyta; class Pinopsida; order Araucariales; family Araucariaceae; genus Wollemia; species Wollemia nobilis. The sequence continues at coordinate 7,913,571 of JAQPPZ010017259.1, read as the reverse complement.
ATGCTCTAAGATTCGATCCATTATCCCACATGTATCCCATGATGGATCTCATGGTGGTATACAAATAACAACACCTACCTATAGCTTTTCAAATCAAGAAGTAGGCTTTTAAGTGAAATACCCTAGTGGAAGCAGACCAACCATGATCCAACCCCTCAAACGAGCAAATCATGGTCAACCGTATGCTAAATCCTCTCCTATGGGAGAATCACTTGATAATTGTGAGTGTGGATTTCTCCCCATGTGTGGTTTCCATTTTTTTATTTCTATTATGGGCCCCATGTTAGCTTTATGGTCCATTCTTCACTCCTCTTATACTATCAAGTCTCATACTTTCTTAAATAAAAATTTCTAAAAATACCTTGAGCAACACACTACGAGATTCTTGAGCCATTATCCCAAATGTATCCCATAATGGACCTAATGGTGGTATATAAAGCACAACACCCACATAGAGCTTTACAAATCAAGAAGCAGACTTTTAGATGAAATGCCCTAGTGGAAGCAGACCAACCATGATCCAACCCCTCAAACGAGTGAATCATGGCCAAGTCGTATGCTCCATCCTCTCTTATGGGAGCATCGATTGATGGTGGCAAATGTTGAGTTCTTTCCATGTGTGGTTTCCATTGGTTTATTTCCCTTATGGGTCCCATGTTAGCTCTAGGGTCGATTATTCACTCCTCTCATACTGCCCAATCTTTTACTTTCTCAAATAAAATAATCTAGAACTTTTTGAGTGACACTGTGAGAGTCTTGAGCCATTATCCCACATGTATCCCATGAAGTATCTCATGGTGGTAAATAAAGCACAATACCCACATAGAAATTTTCAAATCAAGAAGTAGGCTTTGGGTGAAATGCCCTAGTGGAAGTAGGCCAACCATGACCCAACCCCTCAAACAAGCAAATCATGACCAAGTTGTATGCTCCATCCTCTCCTATGGGAGCATCACTCAATGGTGGTGAGTGTGGAGTTATCCCCATGTGTGGTTTCCATTGGTTGATTTTCCTTGTGGACCCCATGTTAGCTCTAAGGTCCATTCTTCGCTCCTCTCGTACTACCCAATCTCGTAATTTCTCAGATAAAAATTTTTAAAAGTACCTTGAGCAACACTGTAAGAGTCTTGAGTCATTATCCCACATGTATTCCATGATGGACCTCATGGTGGTATATAAAGCACATCCACATATAGCTTTACAAATCAGGAAGCAAGATTTTGGGTGAAATACCCTAGTGGAAGAAAGCCAACCATGATCCAACCCCATAAATGAGTGAATCATGGTCAAGTTGTATGCTCCATCCTCTCCTGTGGGAGCATTGCTTAATGGTGGTGAGTGTGGAGTTGTTACCATGTGTGGTTTATATTGGTTGATTTATCTTGTGGGTCCCATATCAACTCTAGGATCCATTCTTCACTCCTCTCATACTACCTATTCTTGTACTTTCTCAAATAAAAATTTCTAAAAATACCTTGAGCAATGCTTTGAGAGTCTTGACCCATTATCCCACATGTATTCCATGATGTACCTCATGGTGGTATATAAAGCACAACACCTACCTCGAGCTTTGTAAATCAGGATGCAATATTTTTAGTGAAATACCCTAGTGGAAGCAGGTCAACCATGATCCAACCCCTCAAATGAGTAAATCATGCTCAACCGTATACCAAATTCTATATTATGGGAGCATCACTTGATGGTGGTGAATGTGGATTTCTCTTCATGTTTGGTTTCTATTGGTCTATTTCCCTTGTGGGCCCCATGTTATCTCTAGGATCCGTTCTTCACTCCTCTTATACTTCTGAGTCTCATACTTTCTCAAATAAAAAATTTTGAAAAATACCTTGAGCAATACTACGAGTGTCTTGAGCCATTATCCCATATGTATCCCATGATGGACCTCATGGTGGTATATAAAGCACAACATCCACATAGAGCTTTGCAAATTAGGAAGTAGACTTTTGGGTGAAATGCCCTAGTGGAAGTAGGCCAACCATGACCCAACCCCTCAAATGAGTGAATCATGGCCAAGTTGTATGCTCCATCCTCTCCTTAGGGAGCATCACTTGATGGTGGTGAGTGTGGAGTTCTCCCCATATGTGGTTTCCATTGGTTGATTTCCCTTGTGGAACCCATGTTAGCTCTAGGGTCCAATCTTCACTCATCTCTTACTACCCATTCTCATAATTTCTCACATAAAAATTTCTAAAAATACCTTGAGCAACTTTCTAAGAGTCTTGAGATATTATCCCATATGTATCCCATGATGGACCTTTTGGTGGTATATAAAGAACAACATCCACATAGATATTTTCAAATCAGGAAGTAGGCTTTTGGATGAAAAGCCCTAGTGGAAGCAGGCCAACCATGACCAATCCCCTCAAACGAGTGAATTATGGCCAAGTTGTATCCTCCATCCTCACCTATGGGAGCATCGCTCGATGGTTCTGAGTGTAGAGTTCTCTCCATGTGTGGTTTCCATTGGTTTCTTTCCTTAGTGGGCCACATGTTAGCTCTAGGGTCCATTCTTCACCCCTCTCATACTGTCCAGTCTTGTACTTTCTCAAATAAAAAATTATTAAAATACCTTGAGCAATGTTGTGAGAGTCTTGAGTCATTATCCCACATGTATCCCATGATGGACCTTATGGTGGTATATAAATCACAACACCCACATAGAGCTTTCCAAATTAGGAAGCAAGATTTGGGTAAAATGCCCTAGTGGAAATAGACCAACCATGACCCAACCCATCAAATGATTGAATTATGGTCAATCCATATGCTCCATCCTCTCCTATGGTAGCATCGCTCAATGGTGTTGAGTGTGGAGTTCTCCCCATGTGTGGTTTTCATTGGCTGATTTTCTTTGTGGGTCCCATGGTAGCTCTAGGGTCCATTCTTCGCTCCTCTCATACTACCCAGTATTATACTTTTTCAAATAAAAATTTCTAGAAATACATTGAGCAATGTTGTGAGATTCTTAAGCCACTATCCCACATGTATCCCATGATGGACCTCATGGTGGTATATAAAGCACTTCACCCACATAGATAATTACAAATTAGGAAATAGGCTTTTGGGTGAAATGTCCTAGTGGAAGCATGGCCAACCATGACCCAGCCCCTCAAACAAGTGAATCATGACCAAGTTGTATGCTCCATATTCTCCTATGGAACATCACTCGATGGTGGTGAGTGTAGAGTTATCCTATGTGTTTTTTTCCATTGGTTTATTTCCCTTTTGGGCCCCATGTTAGCTCTACAATCTATTCTTCACTCCTCCAATACTGTCTAATCTCCTACTTTATCAAATAAAAAATTCTAAAAATACCTTGAGCAATGTTGTGATATTCTTGAGCCATTATCACACATGTATCTCATTATGGACCTCATGGTGGTATATAAATCACAACATCCACATAGATCTTTGCAAATTAGGATGCAATATTTTGAGTGAAATGCCCTAGTGAAAGTAGGCTAACCATGACCCAACCTATAAAATGATGGAATCATGGCCAAGGCACATGCTCCATCCTCTCCTATGGGAGCATCATTCGATGGTGGTGAGTGTGGAGTTCTTTCCATATGTGGATTACATTGGTTAATTTACCTTATGGGCCCCATGTTAGCTCTAAGGTCTATTCTTCACTCCTCTCATACTACCCAGTATTATTTTCTCAAATAACAAATTCTAAAATAGTTTGAGTAATGTTATAAGAGTCTTGAGAAATTATCCCACATGTATCCCATGATGAACCTCATTGTGGTATATAAAGCACAACACCCACATAGAGCGTTACAAATTAGGAAGTAGGCTTTTGTGTGAAATACCCTAGTGGAAGCAAGTCAACCATGACCTAGCCCCTCAAACAAACGAATCATGAACAAGTCATATGCTCCATCCTCTCATGTGGGAGCATCACTCGATGGTGGTGAGTGTGGATTTATCTCCATGTATGGTTTCCATTGGTTGATTTTATTTGTGGTCCCCATGGTAGCTCTAGGGTCTACTCTTCACTCCTCTCGTACTGCATAGCCTCAAACTTTCTCAATTAAAAAATTCTAAAAATACCTCGAGCAACGCTACAAGAGTATTAAGCCATTATCCCATATGTATCCCATGATGGATCTCATGGTGGTATATAAAGCACAACACCCACATAGAGTATTACAAATTAAAATGCAGGCTTTTTTTTTAAATACCCTAGTGGAAACAAGCCAACCATGACCTAACCCCTCAAATGAGCATATCATGGCCAAGGCATATGCTCCATCCTCTCCTGTGGGAGAATCACTCGATGGTGATGAGTGTATATTTCTCACCATGTGTGGTTTCCACTAGTTTATTTCCCTTATGGACCCCATATTAGCTCTACGATCCATTCTTCACTCCTCTAGTACTACCTAGTCTCATACTGTATCAAATAGAAATTTCTAAAAATACCTTGAGCAACGCTATGAGAGTCTTGAGCCATTATCCCACATGTATCCCATGATGGAACTCATGGTGGTATATAAAGCACAACACCCACATAGAGCTTTGTAAATAAGAAAGCAAGCTTTTGGGTGAAATATGATAGTTAAAGCATACCAACCATGATCCAGCCTCTCAAAAGAGGGAATCATGGCCAAGTCATATGCTCCATCCTCTCATGTGGGAGTATAGCTTGATGGTGGTGAGTGTGGAGTTCTCCCCATATGTGGTTTCCATTATTTGATTTCCTTTTTGGGCCCCATATTAGATCTAGGGTCCATTTTTCACTCCTCTCATATTGTCTAGTCTCGTACTTTCTCAAATAACAAATTCTAAAAAAAATTGAGCAACGCTGCAAGAGTCTTAAGCCATTATCCCACATGTATCCAATTATGGACCTCATGGTGGTATATAAAGCACAACATACACATAGAGCATTGTAAATAAGGAAGCAATATTTTGGGTGAAATGCCCTAGTGGAAGCAGTTCAACCATAACCCAACCCCTCAAACGAACGAACTATGGCCAATCTGTATGCTCCATCCTATCCTATGGGAGCATCACTCGATGGTGGTGAGTGTGGAGTTCTCTCCATGTGCGGTTTCCATTGGATTTTTTCCCTTATGGAACCCATGTTAGCTCTAGAGTCCATTCTTCACTCCTCTGATATTGCTCAATTTTGTACTATCTCAAATAAAAAATTCTAAAAATACCTTTAGCAACATTGTAAGAGTCTTGAGCTATTATCCAACATGTATCCCATGATGGACCTCCTGGTGGTATATAAAGCACAACATAGACATAGAGCTTTTAAAATTAGGAAGTAGGCTTTTGGGTGAAATGCCCTAGTGGAAGTAGGTCAACAATGACCCAACACCTCAAACGAGTGAATCATGGCCAATCCATATGCTCCATCCTCTCCTATGGGAGCATCACTCATTGGTGGTGAGTGTGGCATTCTCCTCATTTGTAGTTTCAATTGGTTTATTTTCCTTGTGGGTCACATGTTAGCTCTAGGGTCCATTCTTCGCTCCTCTCATCCTGCCCAGTATCATACTTTCTTAAATAAAAAATTCTAAAAATACATAGAGCAACACTACAAGAGTCTTGAGATATTATCCCACATATATCTCATGATGGATTTCATGTTGGTATATAAAGCATAACACCCACATAAATATTTACAAATAAGGAAGCAAACTTTTAGGTGAAATGCCCTAATGGAAGCAGGCCAACCATGATCCAACCCCTCAAATGAGCAAATCATGCCTAAGTTGTATGCTATATCCTCTCCTATGGTACCATGGAGTTCTCCCCATGTGTGGTTTCCATTTTTTGATTTCCATTCTGGGTCTCATGTTAGCTCTAGGGTCCATTATTTGCTCCTCTCGTACTGCCCAATCTTGTACTTTCTCAAATAAATAATTCTAAAAATACTTTGAGCAATGCTATGAGAGTCTTGAGTTATTATCCTACATGTATCCCATGATAGACCTCATGGTTGTATATAAATCACAACACACACATAGATCTTTGCAAATTAGGAAGTAGGATTTTGGGTGAAATACCCTAGTGGATGTAGGCAAACCATGATCCAACCCCTCAAACGAGTTAATCATGGCCAAGTTGCATGCTCCATCCTCACCTATGGGAGAATTTCTTGATGGTGTTGAGTGTGGAGTTCTCCCCGTGTGTGGTTTCCATTGGTTGATTTCCCTTATGAAACCCATGTTAAATCTATGGTCTATTATTTGCTCCTCTCCTACTGCCCAACCTCATACTTTCTCAAATAAAAATTTCTAAAAATACCTTAAACAATGTTGAAAGAGCCTTCAGACATTATCCCACATGTATCCCATGATGGATCTCATGGTGGTATATAAATCACAACACCCACATAGATATTTTCAAATCAAAAAGTTGGCTTTTGAGTGAAATTCCCTAGTGGAAGTAGGTCAAACATGACCCAGCCCCTCAAACAAGTGAATCATAGCCAAGTTGTATGCTCCATACTTCTATAGGAGCATCGCTCAATAGTGGTGAGTGTGGAGTTCTCCCTATGTGTGGTTTCCATTGCTTGATTTCTCTTGTGGATCCTATGTTAGCTTTAGTGTTCCATTCTTTGCTCCTCTCCGACTACCCAATCTCGTACTTTCTCAAATAAAAAATTCTAAAAATACATAGAACAACATTGTGATATTCTTGAGCCATTATCCCACATGTATCCCATAATGGACCTCATGCTGGTATATAAAGCACAACATCCACATAGAGCTTTGCAAATTAGGAAGTAGGATTTTGGATGAAATTCTCTAGTGGAAGAAGGCCAACCATGACCCAATCCCTCAAACGAGTGAATCATGGCTAAGCCATATGCTCCATCCTCTCTTGTGGGAGCATCGCTCAATGGTGGTGAGTGAAGAGTTCTCCTCATGTGTGGTTTCCATTGGTTGATTTTTCTTATGGGACCCATGTTAGCTCTAGCATCCATTCTTCACTCCTCTAGTACTGCCCAATATTGTACTTTATCAAATATAAAATTCTAAAAATACCTTGAGCAACACTACAAGATTCTTAAACCATTATCCCACATGTATTCCATCATAGACCTCATGGTGGTTTATAAAGCACAATACCCACATAGAGCTTTGCAAATCAAGTTGCAGGTGTTTTGGTGAAATTTCATAGTGGAAGTAGGCCAACCATGATCTAGCCCCTCAAACAAGTGAATCATGGCCAAGTTGTATGCTCCATCCTCTCCTATGGGAGCATCGCTCGATGGTGGTGAGTGTGGAGTTCTCCCCATGTGTGGTTTCCATTGGTTAATTTCCTTTATGGGCCCCATGATAGCTCTAGGTTTCATTCTTCACTCTGTTCATACTACCTAGTCTCATACTTTCTCAATTAAAAATTTCAAAAAATACCTTGAGCAACACTATAAGAGTCTTGAGATATTATCCCACATGTATCTCATGATGGACCTCATGGTGGTATATAAATCACAAAACCCACATAAAGCTTTGCAAATCAGGAAGTAGGCTTTCAGGTGAAATACCCTAGTGGAATTAGGCCAACCATGACTCAACCCCTCAAATGAGTGAATCATGGCCAAGTGATATGCTCCATCCTCTCCTGTGAGAGGATTTCTCAATAGTGTTGAGTGTGGATTTCTTCCCATGTGTGGTTTCAATTGGTTGATTTCCCTTGTGGGTCCCATATTAGCTCTAGGGTCCATTCTTTGCTCCTCTCATACTATCCAATCTTGTACTTTTTCAAATAAAAAATTTCTAAAAATACCTTGAGCAATGTTGCAAGAATCTTGAGCCATTATCCCATATTTATTCCATGATGTGCCTCATGGTGTTATATAAATCACAACACCCACATAGAGCATTGTAAATTAGGAAGCAAGCTTTTGGGTGAAATGCCCTAGTGGAAGCAGGTCAACCATGACCCAACCCCTCAAACGAGTGAATCATGGCCAAGTTGTATGCTCCATAGTCTCCTATGGGAGCATCGCTCAATGGTGGTGAGTGTGGAGTTCTCCCCATGTGTGGTTTCCTTTGGTTTATTTCCCTTGTGGATCCCATGTTAGCTCTAGGGTCCATTCTTCGCTCCTCTTATATTGCCCAATCTCATACTTTCTCAAATAAAAATTTCTAAAAATACCTTGAGGAACATTGTGAGAGTCTTGAGTCTTATCCCATATGTATCCCATGATGTAACTCATGGTGAAATATAAAGTATAACACCTATATAGATCTTTGCAAATCAGAAAGTAGGATTTTGGGTAAAATACCCTAGTGGAAGCAAACCAACCATGACCTAGACCCTCAAATGAGAAAATTAGGGCCAAGTCATATTTTCCATCCTCTCCAATGGTAGCATCGCTCGATGGTGGTGAGTTTGGAGTTCTCTCCATGTATGGGTCCCATTGGTTGATTTCCCTTATGGGCCCAATGTTAGCTCTAGGATCCATTATTTGCTCCTCTCATATTGTCCAGTATCATACTTTCTCAAATAAAAAAATCTAAAAAATACCTTGAGCAACACTATGAGAGTCTTGAGACATTATCCCACATGTATCCCATGATGGACCTCATGGTGGTATATAAAGCACAACATCCACATAGAGCTTTGCAAATTAAAAAAATCTTTTGGGTCAAATGCCCTAGTGGAAGCAAGCCTACCATGGCCCAACCTCTCAAACGAGCAAATCATGGCCAATTTGTATGCTCCATCCTCTCTTGTGGGAGCATCAATCAATGGTGGTGAGTGTGGAGTTCTACCCATGTGTGGTTTCCATTGGTTTATTTCCCTTGTGGATCTCATATTAGCTCTAGGTTCCATTCTTCGCTCCTCTCCTACTGTCGAGTCTTGTACTTTGTCAAATAAAATTAAAAAAAACCTTGAGAAAAATTGTGAGTATTAAGTCATTATCCCACATGTATCCTATGATGGACCTCATGGTGGTATATAAATCAAAAAATCCACATAGAGCATTGCAAATTAGGAAGCAAGTTTTTGGGTGAAATGCCCTAGTGGAAGTAGTTCAACCATGACCCAGCCCCTCAAATGAGTGAATTATGACCAAGTTGTATGCTCCATCCTCTCCTATGGATGCATTGCTCAATGGTGGTGAGTTTGGATTTCTCCCTATATTTTGTTTCCATTGGTTGATTTCCCTTGTGGGCCCCATGTTAGCTTTACGGTCCATTCTTTGCTCCTTCGATACTCCTTAGTACTTTCTCAAATAAAAATTTCTAAAAATACCTTTAGCAATGCTGCAAAATTCTTGAGCCATTATCCCACATATATTTCATGATGGACCTCATGGTGGTATATAAATCACAAAATCCACATAGAGCTTTACAAATCAAGAAGTAGGCTTTTGGGTGAAATGCCCTAGTGGAATTAGGCCAACCATGACCAATTCCCTCAAACAAGTGAATCATGGCCAAGTCATTTGCTTCATCCTCTCCTATGAGAGCATCACTCGATGGTGGTGAGTGTGTAGTTCTTCTCATGCATGGTTTCCATTGGTTGATTTTCCTTGTGGGTGCCATGTTAGCTCTAGGGTCCATTCTTTTCTCCTCTTGTGTTGCCTAATCTCATACTTTCTCAAATAAAAATTTTAATAATACCTTGAGCAATGTTGTGAGAGTATTGAGTCATTATCTCACATGTATTCCATTATGGACCTCATGGTGGTATATAAATCACAACATCCACATAGAGCTTTACAAATCAAGAAGTAGACTTTTGGGTGAAATGCCCTAGTGGAAGCAAGCCAACCATGACCCAACCCCCCAATCGAGCAAATCATGTCCAAGTCATATACTCCATCCTCTCTTGTGGGAGAATCGCTCTATTATGGTGAGTGTGGATTTATCCTCATGTGTGGTTTCCATTGGTTTATTTCTCTTGTGGGTCCATGTTATCTCTAGGGTCTATTCTTTGTTCCTCTCGTATTGTCTAGTCTTCTACTTTCTCAAATAAAAAATTCTAAAATACCTTGAGCAATGTTGTGAGAGTCTTGAGCCATTATCCCACATGTATCCCATGATGGACCTCATGGTGGTATATAAAGCACAACATCCACATAGAGCTTTGCAAATCATGAAGTAGGCTTTTGGGTGAAATGCCCTAGTGGAATTAGGTCGACCATGACCCAACCTCTCAAACAAGCAAATCATGGTCAAGTCGTATACTCCATCCTATTTTTTGGGAGCATCACTCGATGGTAGTGAGTGTGGAGTTCTCTCCACATGTGTTTTCTATCTATGTATTTCCCTTGTGGGCCCCATGTTAGCTCTAGGGTCCATTCTTCGCTCCTCTCGTACTTTCTCAAATAAAAATTTCTAAATATACCTTAAGCAACACTGTGAGAATCTTGAGCCATTATCCGACATGTATTCCATGATGGACCTTATGGTGGTATATAAAGCACAACACCCATATAGATATCTACAAATTAGGAAGCATGCTTTTGGGTGAAATGCCCTAGTAAAAGCAATCCAACCATGACCCAACCCCTAAAATGAGCGAATCATGACCAAGTTGTATGCTCCATCCTCTTCAATGGGAGAATCACTCGATGGTGGTGATTTTGAAGTTCTCCCCATGAATGGTTCCCATTGGTTGATTTCCCTTGTGGGCCCAATGTTAGCTCTAGGGTCCATTATTCACTCCTCTTGTATTGTCCAGTCTCGTACTTTCTCAAATAAAAAATTCTAAAAATACTTTTAGCAACACTATGAGAGTCTTGAGCCATTATCCCACATGTATTCCATAATGGACCTCATGGTATTATATAAATTACATCATCCACATACAGCTTTACAAATCAAGAAGTAGGATTTTGGGTGAAATGCCCTAGTGGAAGCAGATAAACCATGAACCAACCCCTTAAACGAGTGAATCATGGCTAAGCTATATGCTTCATCCTCTCCTTAGGGAGCATCACTTGATGGTTGTGAGTGTGGAGTTCTCCCATGTGTGGTTTCCATTGGTTTATTTTCCTTGTGGATCCCATGTTAACTCTAGGTTCCATTATTCTCTCCCCTCATACTGCCCAATCTCGTACTTTGTTAAATAAAAATTTCTAAAAATACCTTGAGCAATGTTGTGAGAGTCTTGATAAATTATCCCACATGTATCCCATGATGGACCTTATAGTGCTATATAAAGCACAACATCCACATAGAGTTTTAAAAATTAGGAAGCAGACTTTTGGGTGAAATACCCTAATGGAAGCAGTCGAACCACTACCCAACCCCTCAAATGAGCGAATCATGGTAAAGTTGTATTCTCCATCCTCTTCAATGGGAGCATCGCTCAATGGTGGTCAGTTTGTATTTCTCCCCATGTATGGTTCCCATTGGTTGATTTCCCTTGTGGGCCTAATATTATCTCTAGGGTCTATTCTTCACTCCTATTGTATATTCCAGTTTGGTACTTTCTCAAATAAAAAATTCTAAAAATACCTTGAGCCATTATCCCATATGTATCCCATGATGGACCTCATAGTGGTATTTAAAGCACAACATCAACATAGAGCTTTGTAAATCATGAAGAAATTTTTTGGGTGAAATGCCCTAGTGGAAGAAGGTCAACCATGACCCAACCCCTCAAATGAATGAATCATGTCCAAACCATATTCTCCATCCTCTCGTATGGGAGCATCGCTCGATGGTGGTGAGTGTGGAGTTCTACTCATGTATGATTTCCATTGGTTGATTTTCATTGTGGGTCCCATGTTAGCCATAGGATCCATTCTTTGCTCCTCTCATACCTTTCTAAATAAAGTTTTTTAAAAAACCTTGAGAAATTTTGTGAGAATCTTGAGCCATTATCCCACATGTATCCTATGATGGACCTCATGTGGTATATAAAGCACAATATCCACATAGATCATTGTAAATCAAGAAGCAGGTCATTGGGTGAAATGCCCTAGTGGAAACAAACCAACCATGACCTAACCCCTCAAACGAGTGAATTATGGCCAAGTTGTATACTCCATCCTCTCCTATTGGAGCATCGCTTGATGGTGGTGAGTGTGGAGTTCTTCCCATGTGTGGTTTCCATTGTTTGATTTCCCTTGTGGGACCCATGTTAGCTCTAGGGTCCATTCTTTTCTCCTTTGATACTGCTCAGTCTAATACTTTCTCAAATAAGTAATTCTAAAAATACCTTTAGAAATGTTGCAAGAATCTTGAGATATTATCTCACATGTATCCCATGATGGACCTCATGGTGGTATATAAAACACAACATCCACATAGAGCTTTACAAATCAAGAAGTAGGCTTTTAGGTGAAATGCCCTAGTGGAAGCAGGTCAACCATGACCCAGCCCATCAAACAAGTGAATCATGGTCAAAATGTATGCTCCATCCTCTCCTATGGTAGCATCACTCGATGGTGGTTAGTGTGGATTTGTCCCCATGTGTTGTTTCCATTGGTTGATTTCCCTTATGGACCCCATGTTAGCTCTAGGGTCTATTCTTCACTCCTCTCGTACTGCCCAATCTCGTACTTTCTCAAATAAAAATTTTAAAATATCTTGAGAAATTTTGTGAGAGTCTTGAGTCATTATCCTACATATATCTCATGATGGACATCATGGTGGTATATAAATAACATCCACATAGATATTTGTAAATTAGGAAGCAAACTTTTGGGTGAAATGCCCTAGTGGAAGCAGGCCAACAATAACCCAGCCCCTCAAATGAGCGAATCATGGCCAAGTCGTATGCTCCATACCCTCTTATGGGAGCATCATTCAATGGTGGTGAGTGTGGAGTTCTCCCCATGTGTGGTTTCCATTGGTTTATTTCTCTTATGGACATCATGTTAGCTATAGGGTCCATTCTTTGCTCATCTTCTATTGCCTAGTCTTGTACTTTCTCAAAAAAAATAATTCTAAAAATACCTTGAGCAATGTTGTGAGAGTCTTGAGCCATTATCCCACATGTATCCCATGATGGACCTCATGGTGGTATATAAAGTACAACATCCACATATAGCTTTGCAAATCAGGAAAGGCTTTTGGGTGAAATGCCCTAGTGGAAGCAGGCCAACAATGACCCAACCCCTCAAACGAGCGAATCATGGCCAATTTTTATGCTTGATCCTCTCATGTGGGAGCATCGCTCGATGGTGGTGAGTGTGGATTTCTCCCCATGTATGGTTTCCATTGGTTTATTTCCCTTGTGGGCCCCATGTTAGCTCTAGGTTCCATTCTTCTCTCCTCTCGTACTATGTAGTCTTGTACTTTCTCAAATAAATAATTCTAAAAATACCTTAAGCAACGTTGTGAAAGTCTTGAGCCATTATCCCACATGTATCCCATGATGAACCTTATGGTGGTATATAAAGCACAACATCTGCATAGAGCAATGCAAATCAGGAAGGAAGTAGGCTTTTGTGTGAAATTCCCTAGTGGAAGCAGGTCGACCATGACCCAACCCCTCAAACGAGCAAATCATGGCCAAGTTGTATGCTCCATCCTCTCATGTGGGAGCATCACTTGATGGTGGTGAGTGTGGATTTCTCCCCATATGTGTTTTTCATTTGTTGATTTTCCTTGTGGGCCCCATGTTAGCTCTAGGGTCCATTCTTCGCTCCTCTTGTACTTTCTCAAATAAAAATTTCTAAAGATACCTTGAGCAATGTTGTGAGAGTCTTGAGCCATTATCCCACATGTATCCCATGATGGACCTTAAATTGGTATATAAAGCACAACATCCACATAGAGCTTTATAAATCAAGAATCATGCTTTTGGGTGAAATGCCCTAGTGGAAGTAGGTCATCCATTACCCAGCCCATCAAACAAGCAAATTATGGCCAAGTTGCATGCTCCATCCTCTTGTTGAGCAAGGTACAACAATAGTATTGTCATTGTTGTCAACACAGTCAGATAGATCTATTGATGCAGTGGACAGGAAGTTCAAAAGCTAGTCAGATGCAGAAGACAGGAGTTCAAAGGTTACAGTGATTTTCCAAGAAGACCGAAGTGGACCACTTGCAAAAGATCAAAGAAAAAGACAAGTAAGAAAAGTGTCGCGATATCGCGACATATACAACAGGCAAGAAAAACTGTCACGATTTCGTGACATGTTGGAAGAGAGAGAAGAAGAAAGAAAAATTGTCACGATTTCGCGACATGTTGGAATAGAGAGAAGAAGAAAGAAAAACTATCGTGATTTCGTGACATGTTGGAAGAGAGAGAAGAAGAAAGAAAAACTGTCACGATTTCGTGACATGTTGGAAGAAAAAAAGGCAAGTGGAAAAAGTGTCGTGATATCGCGACATGTTGAGAAGAAAGAAAAACTATCATGATTTCGTGACATGTTCAAAAAGAAAGTGCAAGCAGGAAAAACTGTCACGATTTCGTGACATGTTGCAAAATAAAGTGCTAAGGAGAAAAAGTGTCGCGATATCGCGACATGTCACGTTTTCGCGACCCGAAGGCAAGAGAAAGTGCTAAGGAGAAAAAGTGTCGCGATATCGCGACATGTCATGTTTTCATGACCCGAAGGCAAGAAAAAGCGCTAAGGAGAAAAAGTGTCACGATATCGCGACATGTCACGTTTTCGCGACCCGAAGGCAAGAAAAAGCGCTAAGGAGAAAAAGTGTCGCGATATCGCGACATGTCGCGTTTTCACGACCCAAAGGCAAGAAAAAGCGCTAAGGAGAAAAAGTGTCACGATATCGCGACATGTCACGTTTTCACGACCCGAAGGCAAGAAAAAGCGCTAAGGAGAAAAAGTGTCGCGATATCGCGACATGTCGCGTTTTCATGACCCGAAGGCAAGATAAAGCGCTAAGGAGAAAAAGTGTCACGATATCGCGACATGTCGCATTTTCGCGACTAAAGGAGGAGAGAGAAAGTAAGAAGGAAAAAGTGTCACGATATCGCGACATGTTGTATTCTCACGGGCCAAAGCTAAGAGAAAGCATACGGAGGAAAAAGTGTCGCGATATCGCGACATGTTGTATTCTCACGGGCCAAAGCTAAGAGAAAGCATACAGAGGAAAAAGTGTCACGATATCACGACATGTTGTATTCTCGCGGGCCAAAGCTAAGAGAAAGCGTATAGAGGAAAAAGTGTCGCGATATCGCTACATGTTGTATTCTCGTGGGGCAAAGCTAAGAGGAAGCGTACGAAGGTGAAAGTGTCACGATATCGTGACATGTGTTTTTGTGGCAACAGCATCAGAAGAGTTACAGGGGCAGTTGAAGCCGATGAAGACCGATGTAAGCCGACGAAGATTAGGGTTTGCAACCAACTAAGATTAGGGTTTGCAACCGACTAAGATTAGGGTTTTTCATCATGAAAATGTTGTTATAAAAGTAGGGCTATTTGGAGAATTGATGGGTGTTGCATAGATCGTCGAATGTGTGTTGATGTGTGTGAATTTTGATCGTAAGAGCGTAGAGAGCAAGTCGTGTCGAATCGTGCTAAGTGTGAAATTCGCAAAGGAAGCAGAGTGTGTGAAGTTCGATCATAGTGCATAGAGAGGGAGAAGACGATCATGAATTTTGACTACGACAAAGCAGAGTGTGCAAAGTTCGATCGCAGTGCGCAGAGAGGGAGAAGACAATCATGAAGTTTGACTATGATGAAGCAGAGTGTGTGAAGTTCAGTCGTAGTGCATAGAGAGGGAGAAGATGATCGCGAAGTTCGATTGTGATGAAGTAGAGTGTGCAAAGTTATTGCGCAGAGAGAGCAGAGTGCACAGAGAACACAAAGGTGAAGTAGACCGATCAGGGTCTTGTAAAAGTGAAGGTATTTTTTGTTAAATTTCTAGATTCTAAATTGAAGTCCAGGTTGCAGCTTGGCATCAGGGGTTGGTGCTCCTTCTAGTAGGTGCTGGTAAATCAGGGGTTGGTGCTCCTTTTTTTTGATGCATATAAATCAGGGGTTGGTGCTCCTTTCTGTTGGTGTAGATAAATCAGGGGTTGGTGCTCCTTCCAGTGGGTGCTGGTAAATTGTTTGTAAAGTTGTAGCTTTGCAAAGGCTAGATTTGGATGGTAGTCCAAGCAGTCATTTTTGAGGAGTAGCCACATTGGTGAACCTCATTAAATATTGTGTTGTGTGATGCTATCTTGTGATACTTGCTTTATCTGGTTTTAAGGTTTCATTTTTCTAGTTTTAAGAGCTATGGATTTAAGATTAAAAGTCTACACTGATTCACCCCCCCTCTCAGTGCCATTGTAAGACTAACAATTGGTATCAGAGCTAAGTTCTTGTACAAGCTTAACTAGCTAGGGTGATCTTGGAAGTAACACAATGGCAGGTGGTGAAGGCTTCTCATCAAATAAAGCACCATTGTTTGACGGATCTAATTACGCATTCTAGAGAATCAGGATGCAGACATATCTCTATGCTTTGGGATACGGCATCTGGGATTCAGTAGTCAGGGGATACACAATATCCATCACTCCTCCAAAAGAAGTCGACGAAATGAAACTGTTTGAAAATAACTCAAAAGCAAAGAATGCTATCTTGTGCAGATTAATAGACAGTGAACTGGTAAAGGTCATAAGCTATAAAATGGCAAAAGAAATATGGGACAAACTGAGGAGCATTCATGAAGGAGATGATAAGATCAAGGAGGCCAAGTTACAGACACATCGAGCTCAGTTCGAATCATTAAAGATGAATGACGATGAAAACATTGAGGCATATATGCTGAGAGTTAATGGAATCATTAATGCGATCAGAGGACTCAGTGAGGATATCGAAGACTCTGTCGTCATGAAAAAGGTATTAAGATCTCTTCCTCAAAGGTTTGATTCTAAAGTCTCAGCGATAGAAGAAGCAAAAAATCTAAACTTTTTTAGTATAGATGAGATGTATGGTTCTTTGACTGCATATGAGATGAGGATAGGAAGATCTAAACCCACAGACAGAGAAGCGGCTTTTAAAGCCCTCAAAAATAAAAACACAAAACAAGAGTCCGAGGAAGAAGAGACATCAGATGAAATGGAAGCAAACTTTGTTAGAAAACTAAAAAGGGAAAAGGAAAATACAGAGGAAAGCTACCGTTTAAATGTTTCAACTGTGGAGGCATTGGGCATTTTGCGACTAAATGTCCTCTTAATGAGAAGAACAAAAATGATGAAGGATCGCACCAAGAAAGAAGTGACTGGAAGAAGAAAATGAATTTCAGAAAAGACAACTTCAAAAAGAAAAGTTTCATCTCCAGGAATGCCAGTTCATCAGAAGACAGCTTCGGTGAGGATTCTGAAGAGGAAACATGTGAAGCTCTCTTCATGGCATTTGAAGAGGAAAAGGAAGAAGGAGTGAACTTTGAAGTATGTGGTGAAAACCTTGAGGCTGAAGTAGATCTAGAAGGTGAGTTGATCTCTGCACTTGAAGAGTGGAAAATAGAGAAGAAAAATAATAAGAAACTTTCAAAAAGGCTTGAGGATGCAAATGAAATCATATCCAGTTTGAAAGTACAGATAGAAGAATCCAAGAAAATCTTCGAAGATCTGGAAGTGCAAATAACCATGAAAATAGATCATTACAGCAAGCTAGAAGAAGAGATTGTTGGGTTAAGAATGCAGCTAGAAGAGATGAATAAGAAAATTAGTTGCTATCACAAACGTGAAGAAAGTTCTATGAAGCTGGATAAGATCATAAATGACCAAAGGCCTGCAAGCATCAAATTTGGTCTGGGTTTCGTCAAAGGAGAATCATCTAATGGATCAAAGGCCAGAAATGTAGAATCCATAAAGAATGAAGATAAGAAACAGGTTGATCAAGGAAAAACATCTCATGCAATAGAAAGCAATAATGCCAGGCATGAAAGGAAAATTGACAATGATGGATTCACCAATGTCACTCATCAAAGAAGAAGAAGACCTAGGGCTCCTACGACAACATGGCAAAGACCATCACCCAGGTTCAATTATCCCTTTTATGGTTTCTGTTTTAAATGCAATGGCTATGGACATAAAATCTCAGACTACAAATATAATGTAAGACCAAGGAATTTCACTAGTAGAAATGCTTTCTCTCCTTTGATGAATTATACAGTAGAATGTTATAACTGTCACAATTTTGGGAACATTGCAAGAAATTGTAGAAGTACTTTTGCTTCAAATCAATTTCAGGGAAGAAAAATTCAACCAAATAGGATGAGACAAAATAGAAAACTTCTCGAAAAACAAGCACAAGCTATTGATAAGGGAAAGGCTAAACAAGAGCTCAAATCTACTATCAAAATGGAGTGGAAAGAAAAGGAGTGACTTAAGGAAGAAAAGGAATCCTTAATAGTACAAACAACATTTAGAGCACAGAATAAATATGTACCATGGATACTTGATAGTGGATGCTCCAATCATATGACATATGACAAACAGAAGTTTGAGAAGTTGCAGAGATATGAAGGTGGTTCAGTAAAGTTTGGAAACAATGATGGAGCTAAGATAGTTGGCAAAGGCTCTTTCAAAATTAGTGACGGAAAAATTAAGTCAGAAGAAGTCATGTTTGTAGATGGGTTGAAACATAACTTATTGAGCGTAATTCAGATTTGTGATAAAGGTCATGAAGTAGTTTTTATGAAGCAGGGTTGTGAAGTCAGAAAAACAAACAGTGGAAAATTGATAGCAACTGGATCAAGGACTTCTGGCAACCTGTACACGCTCTCAGAGACTTCAAAAGGAGCTTGTTTTATTGGATAGGAAGAAGAAAATTGGTTGTGGCACAAGAGACTTGGTCATATCAGTTTTGATAATCTAGTAAAAATCACCTCAAAAAGGGTTGTAAGAGATATTCCCACCATCAGCAAACCTGCAAACAACATTTGTGCTTCATGCCAAAAGGGGAAGCAAACTAGAGTCACATTCAAAACTAAAGAATACTACACAAGAAAACCTTTGGAACTAATACACACTGATTTATGTGGACCCATGAGAACACAAAGCATAAATGGTGACAAATATTTTATGTTGTGCATTGATGACTATTCCAGAATGACATGGATATTTTTCTTAAAGCATAAATCATAAGCTTTTGATATGTTCAATATTTTCAAAAACCAGGTTGAGAATGAAATAGGTAAGAGGATCAAATGTTTAAGATCAGATAGAGGAGGAGAATTCATTTCAGAGGAGTTTACAGAATACTGTGAAAAATACGGTATTAGGAGACAGTTTTCAGCAGCCAAGACACCTCAACAGAATGGAGTGGTAGAAAGAAAGAATAGGACAGTGCAGGAAATGGCACGGACTATGCTGGCTGAAAGCATTCTAGCAAACAAGTTTTGGAAAGAAGCAGTCCATATTGCGGTGTATATCCAAAATAGGTACATGCTGAGAACACATGAAATCAAAACTCCTTATGAGTTATGGTTCGGAAAAAGGGCAACAACAAAATACCTCAAAGTGTTTGGCAGCAAGTGCTACATCAAAAGAACTAAAGATAATCTTGGTAAGTTTGAAGATAGAGCGGATGAAGGTATTTTTGTTGGTTATTCATCAAAAAGCAAAGCTTACAAATGCTACAATAAGAAGCTAAAGAAAATTGTGGACAGTGCTGATGTTAAATTTGATGAAGGTAGAGAATGAGTAATTAGCTATGAAATGAACTACCCAATTTATGAAGAGGTTATTGAAAGAGATGAGGAAAACAAAATGGAAAAGATACAAAAAATTGACTCAGATGATGATTCAAAACTGGAAGAAAATAAGAAATTCAAAATAGGCAGCTGGCAGAAAAATCATCCTAGAGAGCAAATAATTGGAGACCCCAAAGTTGGTGTTTAGACAAGAAGAAGAGTAGTAAGTAACTACTCTCTGCTATCCAGCATTGAGCCCAAAAATGTTGCTGATGCAAGCAAATATGAGAGCTGGATGAAGGCAATAAATGAAGAATTAGATCAGATTGAGAAAAACAAAACTTGGGAGTTAGTACCTAGACCTGCAAACAAAAATATAATCGGGACTAAATGGATTTTTCGAAACAAATTGAATGAAGATGGATAGGTAGTCAGAAACAAAGCAAGATTGGTATGCAAGGGTTATGCTCAAGTTGAAGGCATTGACTTTGAGGAAATGTTTGCACCAGTAGCTAGACTAGAGGCAATCAGAATGTTTTTGGCTTTAGCAGTCTACAAGAATTTCAAGGTTTATCAAATGGATGTAAAATCAGCATTTTTGAATGGGAAACTTGAAGAAGAGGTTTATATTGAACAACCGAGATGGTTTCCAACTTGGTGATGATCCCAACTTGGTGTGCAAATTGAAGAAAGCATTATATGGTTTAAAACAGGCACCTCGAGCATGGTATGCAAGGCTAGACAACTATCTCACTCAACAAAGGTTTAAGAAAGGTATGGTGGATAGTAATTTGTATGTCAAAATAGAAAATGGGCATCTTATTGTTCTTGTTGTATACGTAGATGATATCATATTTAGCAGTAGCAAAGATGAGTCGTGTAAAGATTTGGCAAATAAGATGCAGAAAGAATTTGAAATGTCAATGATTGGTGAACTTTCGTATTTCCTCGGGTTGCAAGTTAATCAAAATAAGAAGGGCATATTTATTTCTCAAGTTAAATATGTGAAAGAGATGTTAAAAAAGTTCACAATGGAGGATTGTAAGCCGGTTAGCACTCCCATGACAACAGGTTGCAAGTTGAGCAAGGATGACAAATCTCCAACTGTTGATCAAACCATGTACAGATCTATGATTGGAAGCTTACTGTATCTGATAGCCACCAGACCAGATATTTTATAGGCAGTATGCATGGTAGCATGATTTCAGGCTAATCCCAAGGAGACTCATGTGACAACAGTGAAGAGGATTCTTCGGTACCTCAAAGGCACTATGGAGTATGGGTTATGGTATCCAAAAGGTAAAGACTTCACCCTTATTTCGTATTCGGATGCAGATTGGGCAGGATGTGTAGATGACAGAAAGGGTACCAGTGGAGGTGCATTCTATCTTGGAGATAGATTGGTCGCATGGCACAATAAGAAACAAGAGTCGGTTTCTCTATCGACAACAGAGGCAGAATATATTGCAGCAACAACTTGTTGTATGCAGGTATTTTAGATGAAACAAACCCTGAAAGATCTTGGTATTAGCTTCAGTTGAGCCAATATCAGTTAAGTGTGATAACACCAGTGCCATTAACATCTCCAAGAATCCGGTGATGCATTCACCCACAAAACACATTGCCATCAGGTATCATTTTTTGAAGGACAAAGTTGCGAAAGGTGAGGTTAAGTTGGATTTTGTTCCAACTACAGAGCAAGTAGGAGATATCTTCACAAAACCATTGCCCAAGGAAGTTTTTGAGTACCTTCACAATAAATTGGGAGTGGTCACACTTCCCAAGAATTGACTAGCTACAGAGATCACATTCTCGGGGGGAGCATTTAAGTATTTGATTATCTTTTTGCTCATGTTCATGATTTTAGCTAAGTGTAATAAATTGTGCCTGAGAATGTTGTGCATGGACTCAGGGGGAGTCTGCAGTAGCCCTTTGGTATTATTGTCAAAGGGAGAGAAGAGTTACAGGAAATTGCACATGTGTTGCCAACAATTCCAAAGGGGGAGATTGTTGAGCAAGGTACAGCAATAGTATTGTCATTGTTGTCAACACAGTCAGATAGATCTATTGATGCAGTGGACAGGAAGTTCAAAAGCTAGTCAAATGTAGAAGACAAGAGTTCAAAGGTTACTCAGAGTATGTACAATGATTTTCCAAGAAGACCGAAGTGGACCACTTGCAAAAGATCAAAGAAAAAGACAAGTAAGAAAAGTGTCGCGATATCGCGACATATACAACAGGCAAGAAAAACTGTCATGATTTCGTGACATGTTGGAAGAGAGAGAAGAAGAAATAAAAACTGTCATGATTTCGCGACATGTTGGAAGAGAGAGAAGAAGAAAGAAAAATTGTCACGATTTTGCGACATGTTGGAAGAGAGAGAAGAAGAAAGAAAAACTGTCGCGATTTCGTGACATGTTGGAAGAAAAAAAGGCAAGTGGAAAAAGTGTCGCGATATCGCGACATGTTGAGAAGAAAGAAAAACTATCACGATTTCGTGACATGTTCGAAAAGAAAGTGCAAGCAGGAAAAACTGTCACGATTTCGCGACATGTTGCAAAAGAAAGCGCTAAGGAGAAAAAGTGTCGCGATATCGTGACATGTCGCATTTTCATGACCTAAAGGCAAGAGAAAGTGCTAAGGAGAAAAAGTGTCATGATATCACGACATGTCGCGTTTTCGTGACCCGAAGGCAAGAAAAAGCGCTAAGGAGAAAAAGTGTCGCGATATCGTGACATGTCACGTTTTCACGACCCGAAGGCAAGAAAAAGTGCTAAGGAGAAAAAGTGTCGCGATATCGCGACATGTCACGTTTTCGTGACCCGAAGGCAAGAAAAAGTGCTAAGGAGAAAAAGTGTCGCGATATCACGACATGTCGCGTTTTCGTGACCCGAAGGCAAGAGAAAGCGCTAAGGAGAAAAAGTGTCGCGATATCACGACATGTCGCGTTTTCGCGACCCGAAGGCAAGATAAAGCACTAAGGAGAAAAAGTGTCATGATATCGTGACATGTCACATTTTCATGACTAAAGGAGGAGAGAGAAAGTAAGAAGGCAGAAGTGTCACGATATCGTGACATGTATTCTCGCGGGCCAAAGCTAAGAGAAAGCGTACGGAGGAAAAAGTGTCACGATATCGCGACATGTTGTATTCTCGCGGGCCAAAGCTAAGAGAAAGCGTACAGAGGAAAAAGTGTCATGATATCACATGTATTCTCGCGGGCCAAAGCTAAGAGAAAGCGTACGAAGGAAAAAGTGTCACGATATCGCTACATATTGTATTCTTGCAGGGCAAATCTAAGAGGAAACGTATGAAGGTGAAAGTGTCACGATATCGTGACATGTGTTTTTGTGGCAATAGCGTCAGAAGAGTTATAAGGGTAGTTGAAGCCAACGAAGACCGATGTAAGCCAACGAAGATTAGGGTTTGCAATCGACTAAGATTAGGGTTTACAGTCGACTAAGATTAGGGTTTTTCATCATGAAAATGTTGTTATAAAAGCAGGGCTGTTTGGAGAATTGATGGGTGTTGCATAGATCATCGAATGTGTGTTGATGTGTGCAAAGTTTGATCGTAAGAGCACAAAGAGCAAGTCATGTTGAATCGTGCTAAGTGTGAAATTCGTAAAGGAAGCAGAGTGTGCAAAGTTCGATCGTAGTGCGTAGAGAGGGAGAAGATGATCGTGAAGTTTGACTGTGACGAAGGAGTGTAAAGTTCGGGGGAGGGTGAAGAGAGGTGGGGGGTGAGTTGGTAGAGAGGGAGAAGACGATCATGAAGTTTGACTATGACAAAGCAGAGTGTGCGAAGTTATTGCACAGAGAGAGTAGAGTGCGTAGAGAACACAAAGGTGAAGTAGACCGATCAGGGTCTTGTAAAAGTGAAGGTATTTTTTGTTAAATTTCTAGATTCTAAATTGAAGTCCAGGTTGCAGCTTGGCATCAGGGGTTGGTGCTCCTTCCAGTAGGTGCTTGGTAAATCAAGGGTTGGTGCTCCTTTCTATTGGTGCAGATAAATCAGGGGTTGGTGCTCCTTTCTATTGGTGCGGATAAATCAGGGGTTGGTGCTCCTTCCAGTGGGTGCTTGGTAAATTGTTTGTAAAGTTGTAGCTTTGCAAAGGCTGGATTTGGATGGTAGTCCAAGCAGTCATTTTTGAGGAGTAGCCACATTGGTGAACCTCGTTAAATATTGTGTTGTGTGATGCTCTCTTGTGATACTTGCTTTATCTAGTTTTAAGGTTTCATTTTTCCAGTTTTAAGAGTTATGGATTTAAGATTAAAAGTCTACACTGATTCACCCCCCCTCTCAATGCCATTGTAAGACTAACACCTCTCCTATGGGAGCTCGATGGTGGTGAGTGTGGATTTATCCTTATGTTTGGTTTCCATTAGTTAATTTCCCTTGTGGGTCCCATGTTAGCTCTAGGATCCTTTCTTCACTCTTCTCGTATTTCCTAGTCTTGTACTTTCTCAAATAAAAATTTCTAAAAGTACCTTGAATAATATTGTGAGAGTCTTGAGCCATTATCCCACATGTATCCCATGATGGACCTCATGGTGGAATATAAAGCACAACATCTATATAGATATTTGCAAACTAGAAAGCAAACTTTTGGGTGAAATGCCCTAGTGGAAGCAGGTCAACCATGACCCAACCCCTCAAATGATTGAATCATGGCCAAGTTGTATGCTCCATCCTCTCCTATGGGAGCATTGCTCAATGGTGGTGAGTGTTAATTTCTTCCCATATGTGGTTTCCATTGGTTTATTTCCCTTTTGGACCCCATGTTAGATCTAGGGTCCATTCTTCTCTCCTCTCATATTGCCTAGTCTCAATTTTTTTCAAATAAAAATTTTTAAAAATACCTTGAGCAACATTGTGAGAGTCTTGATCCATTATCCCACATGTATCTCATGATGAACCTCATGGTGGTATATAAATCACAACACCCACATAGAGCTTTGCAAATTAGGATGTAAGATTTTAGGTGAAATGCCCTAGTGGAAGCAGGTCAACCATGACCCAACCCCTAAAATGAGCGAATCATGACCAAGTCGTATACTTCATCCTCGCCTCTAGCAGCATTGCTCAATGGTGGTGAGTATGGATTCCTCTCAATGTATGGTTTCCATTGATTTATTTCTCTTATGGGCCCCATGTTAGCTCTAGGTTCCATTATTTTCTCCTCTTGTACTACCCAATCTTGTACTTTATCAAATAAAAAATTTTAAAAATACCTTGTGCAATGTTGTGAGAGTCTTGAGTCATTATCCCACATGCATCCCATGATGGATCTCATGGTGGTATATAAAGCACAACACCTACATAGATCTTTACAAATTAGGAAGCAATTTTTTGGGTTAAATTCCCTAGTGGAAGTAGGCCAACCATGACCCAACCCCCCAAATGAGTGAATCATGACCAATCCCTATGCTCCATCCTTTACCATGGGAGCATCACTTGATGGTGGTGAGTGTGGAGTTCTCCCCATGTGTGGTTTCCATTTGTTGATTTCCCTTGTGGACCTAATGTTAGCTTTAGGGTCCTTTCTTTGCTCCTCTCGTACTACCTAATCTCATACTTTCTTAAATAAAAAATTCTAAAAATACCTTGAGCAACTTTTCAAAAGTCTTGAGCCATTATCTCATATGTAACTCATGGTGGTATATAAATCACAACACCCACATAGAGCTTTGTAAATCAAGAAGTAGGATTTTGTGTAAAATACCCTAGTGGAAGCAGTCCAACCATGATCCAAACCCTCAAAGGAGCGAATCATGGCCAAGCCATATGCTCCATCCTCTCCAACGGTATCATTTCTAAATGGTGGTGAGTGTGTAGTTCTCTTCATGTATGGTTTCAATTAGTTAATTTCCCTTGTGGACCCCAAGTTATATCTAGGGTCCATTCTTCGCTCCTCTCGTATTGTCCAATCTCATACTTTCTCAAATTAAAAAATTTAAAAATACCTTGAGCAACATTGCGAGAGTCTTGAGCCATTATCCCACATGTATCCCATGATGGACCTCATGGTGGTATATAAATTACAACATCCACATAGATCTTTACAAAATTAAGAAGTAGGCTTTTGGGTGAAATGCCCTAGTGGAAGCAGGCCAACCATGATCCAACCCCTCAAACGAGTGAATCATGGCCAAGTTGTATGCTCCATCCTCTCCTGTGGGAGCATCGCTTGATGGTGGTGAGTGTGGAGTTCTCCCCATGTGTGGTTTCCATTCATTTATTTCTCTTATGGGCCCCATGTTAGCTATAGGATCCATTCTTCACTCGTCTCGTACTACCCAATCTCGTACTTTCTTAAATAAAATTTTTAAAAATACCTTGAGTAATGTTGAGAGAGTCTTGAGCCATTATTCCACATGTATCCCATGATGGACCTCATGGTGGTATATAAAGCACAACATCCACATTGAGCTTTACAAATTAGTAAGTAAGCTTTTGGGTGAAATGCCCTAGTGGAAGCAGGTCAACCATGACCCAACCCCTCAAAAAAGTGAATCATGGCCAAGTCATATGCTCCATCCTCTCCTGTGGGAGCATCTCTCGATGGTGGTGAGTATGGAGTTCTCCCCATGTGTGGTTTATATTGGTTGATTTCCCTTGTGGGCCCCATGTTAGCTCTAGGGTCCATTCTTAACTCCTCTTGTACTACTCAATCTCTGATGCAAGGTAAGATAAGAGTTAGGAAAATAATAGTCCAACTAAAATAATTAGGAAATAAATTAAACAGGTAGGTTTATATAGGTTACAAGAAATAGTATCTCCCTAATAAACTCTAACAAACGCGCTATGAAATATTCGTGCATAGTTTAACAACCTAGGTAGGATAGATAACCTGCTAACCTAGTTTACCATAAGATATTTCCAACAGTGAAATTCTTCATGGTAAATGGTAAAATATGAATGTAAATATTCTTTTACCTAGTGGAGTAAATGGTAAGTATCCCAAGTAATGGAATATTACTCTAACATCCCCCCTTATTATATTATTTGGGTAATACATACATATCCCTCTATACAATAATATTTGGGTAAAGTATATAGTTGTCCCATTACAGTGAAGAAGATGTTGATCTGTTGGTTCTTTGCTCTGTCACAGTGCTCTGGTTGCTTCTAAGCAAAAAGTGGGTCATTCCTCACTTTGTCTTCACGCCAACGAATGTCCTTATGGTAATCACATCATCCAACCGATTTGCATGGGTAACCAGCCACTGCAATCGCTAGGTGTAGTAGAATAGATCACTTCATACAAGGTTCATTTATTTACAATATGAATTTGAAAAATATAAGGTAGCTAAGGTGTCGGTCGCTGCCGAAAATGCACCCTTATAAGTTCCCCCCTTCTTGTTGCAAAACATAGTGTAATTAATTTTTGAAGGAAGTGTGACTAAGGTGTCGGTCAAAGCCGAAAATGCACCCTTATAAGTCATATTCCCTATTTACAAAAATCAGTGAAGAAAAGAAATGGATATCCCCCCTCAATTGCAAAAAGTGTGCAACTCAAGAGTGTTGTGAAGGATTTTACAAATATTGCCTCCTAGACAATTTGTACACCACAAAAAAAATCGCTCCTCTTGTTACAAGTACTTCAAACACCTAGAATTTGCTATTTATGAAGCCTAAAAGAGGTACAAGCACCCCTTATTGCAAGGTCTTCAAACAAAAAACTTATGCTTTTTATGAAGCCTAAAAGAAGAGAGAGAGAATATGGTGTTTTTGCCCAAGGGACACATGTGTTTTCCCTCTACAAAACTGTTTTAGCAATTTAGCACTCCTTGTGCTATCTTTGAACCAGAAACAGAATCAGAATGAGACACTTCACAAGAAATATGGCTTTTGTGTTGTGCCTTTGCCATTTTAGTTTTGCTTGTTTTGAAACCAACATTGAATGGTGTCTTGGTTGTCATTTTTACAATTTGTGCAAAACTATGTTTTCTAGGCAATTTGATCAAAAAAGTTCATGAATTTGTCCTTTCTTATTGTAAGTACTTCAAGCATGATTGCTATTATGAAGTCTAAAAGAAAAGGTTTAATGTTGATGACTTGGACTTTTTTGATTGCCTTTTACAAGTTTTAGTTTCCTCTTATCAAAATCTATGTTTGAAGGAAGAAAGGAATTATCCCCCCTTAGTGCAAAGGATTGCAACTTTTAAGGTTCCTTTTTTTTTTAAACTTGTTCTTTCTTTTGATTACCCTAAAAGAGTACCAAAATATTATTCACTCAAACAGATATTTAATGGCACCTGCCTTAACTCCCTTCAAGAAGGATGAAAAGTTTGAGGAAATTAAGCCAAACAAATAAGAGTGAATTAGGGGTTTTGTTGATTTAGGAGAGAATATCTAGTAATTTTGGCTTTAAATATGTGCAAGGATTTACACAAATTTGTGAAATTTTGGGATTTAGTGTGTTCTTGATTCTATGACTTATAATTGCGAAAGAAATAATGCAATAATCAAACAAGAATGCCCACAAAATTCTTATCGCCTAGGTGTCGGATGCAACCGAAAATGCACCTAATTTGCCAATAAAGGTGTCGAGTAAAATCGAAAATGCACCTTTTAATTTTTGCAACAAAATGTGTGTTTTGTGTTGTGCAAAAAATGATATTTTTATGTCTCCTACTTTGTTTTCCAATTTTGCAAAAGAAGTACAATGTTGTCTTCTCCCCTGAATTTTGCAAAATTAACAATTTTGAGCACTCCTTCCAAGACAAGTCGACACACGACCCGCATTTGGAAGGCTTCCAAAACTAGTCGACACACGACTTAGTTTTTGATGGACCCAAGGTTACAATTTCTTCTCAAATTTTTGCAAAAAAGAATGTGCAATTTTATGTCTTATATCCCCCCTTGGAGAAAACAAATGCACACTTTGCCTTTGAATTTTACAAAAAAAATTGTCTCCTTGTGTTACAATTTGGCAAAAAAGAATTCATGTTTGAACCTTTATTGTATGCTAAATTAACAAGGTTTGAGAAGAGTTTAGGGTTTTCTTATTTGCAAAAAAAATGAGGCTCTTATATGTCGTATATCTCCTTGTTTGTGAGAAAACAAAAGCACTCTAAAAATTGTAAATTTGCAAAAAAAATTCCCCCAAAATTGATTTTTAATATATTAATCTAATTAATTCTAGCTAATTTAAATTAATAATAAAATTAGTTTCATAAAAAAATCACTTAATACAAATGTAAAATGATTTTCATATAAAAATAAATAAATTATTAATAAAATTAACTAAAAAATAATTAAAAAAAATAAAAAAAATCTTACCTTTGCCCGTCGAAGTAAAAATAACTTACTTTGGCCCCGACGGGGCTTGAACTCCCGACCTCTTGGTCGGGAGCCTTTCCTCTGGGTCCCCTCGTCGGTCGGGCTAGCAAGCCCGATGGGTTATGGAGGGGACCGCCTTCTATAAGAAGGCTTTCCCGCCTCCAAGCGAGAAATTTTTGAATGTGGGACTTTTAGTCCCACATTCAAGAGGAGGCGTTTGCCTCACCTGGATAAAAGGTGAGGCACGCCCCTCATTAGTTGACTGCCTTCGGGCAGTCACTACGCGGGCGATCCCTTTTTTTGTTGCGACCACGTATCACAACAAGGTGTCGGGTGGCACGTGGCCTATCTACCACGTGTCACCCATGTGTCGTGTCCAGTCTAGGTGGTGCATGCCACGTGTCATGTTCGAGTCCAGTGGCTATCCGCCACATGTTGTGTCTGGTCTAGGTCCAATAGTTGTTCGCCATGTGTCATGTCTGTTCCAGGTCAAGTCTAGTGGCTATGCCACATCAGTGCCTTGGGATCTATGCCTAAGGTCACGTCTGGTCACCACATGTCGCCAGATGAGTGGGCTGAGTCAGTGCCTCAGGATTTGTGCCCGAGTGCACGTGGGTCTGCGAGTTCTTCGTCAAATCATGTCGATTGTCAGATCCGATGGAGGGCGCACCTGCCCTCGTTGATCGGTCCAAATAACCGAGGATCATGTAGGTGTCATATCCCCTGATAGGGATGTCCCCATGTCAGTGTTGGTCAGACTCGAGGGTGCTCCTGCCCTTGGGTTTGGGTCCAATTTTTGCCTAGGAGGGCACACCTACCCTCTCGGCTGTGTGCTGGATCCAAGGGGGCAGCACTAGCGGCTACTGGTAATTGAAGGGCCTCATACCCTTGGGATTTAGGCTTGGTGTTGCAGGCTCTGGCCTCCTATCAGGCTTGATAGGTCGGACAACAAAATGTTGTCAAATCTTTCTGGGTCTGCGGGCCTTCTCCCATGGTCGCCCGATGATGTGGGCCTACGGGCCCTCTCTCGTGGCTGCCCGATGATGTGGGCCTACGGGCCCTGCTGCCTGGGATCCGCCTCGGGATCCATGCAGGTCCTGAGGGCTAGCAGGGCCCTCGAAGACCGTGCCAGGTCCAGGTCGGGTGGAACGAGTGAAGCTCGTATTAGGCCACCCGGCTGCGATGATACCAATGATGCAAGGTAAGATAAGAGTTAGGAAAATAATAGTCCAACTAAAATCATTAGGAAATAAATTAAACAGGTAGGTTTATATAGGTTACAAGAAATAGTATCTCCCTAATAAACTCTAACAAACGCGCTATGAAATATTCGTGCATAGTTTAACAACCTAGGTAGGATAGATAACCTGCTAACCTAGTTTACCATAAGATATTTCCAACAGTGAAATTCTTCATGGTAAATGGTAAAATATGAATGTAAATATTATTTTACCTAGTGGAGTAAATGGTAAGTATCCCAAGTAATAGAATATTACTCTAACAATCTCATACTTTCTCAAATTAAAAATTCTAAATTATCCAAAAAATCTAACATTTTATTCATATCTATGATAATTTCCCTTATACAAATTTTTTTTAGAGCACAATCTATCAAGCAATCCTCTCCTACTAATGCAGCATAAAAGTTTGTTGGACAAAACAAAAAAATCTATCTATTGGATTAGAGGTTTACACCATTAACTAGAGCCTCCCATGGATCCTATAGTAATTAGTGTTAATCTATCAAATGTTTAGACTCTTCTTTCCAATATTTGAAAATCGTGTAGTTTTCCCTCTCATCTACACTGCATAGAAGCTAAAATAAAATCCAAACTAGAAAAGGAAATTATTTTTTTATAAAATAAAAACAACTATGGATTTCAAAAAAAATTGAATCTTTAATCCACCAATTTCTATATAAACTATTTCTAGGGCATCATTGGAATCATCCATCAAAAATAATTAGTCAAATAAATAGACTGAATGCCAAAAATATAAATTATGGTGAACTTGTTCATGAAATATATCCATTAACAAACCATCCATTTCCATATAAGATATCCTCACAATTGAAGCTTCCAATAGTATTTTTAAGGATAAAATCCTAAAAAATGCCAATCAAGTTATTTTCTCAAAAACTTCTTGAAAAATATCTCCATTTAGTTGAGTAAAGTCATTCCATCCCTACTATGATACCATGTAATATTTCATAATACTTTCTAGAAATTGCATGAACCATAACATTCACCACTATCCATATATAAGATAATAGAGAATCAAAATACAAAAATCAACAAAAAAAATAGGATGAGTGGGTGCCCAAGTCCGCATAATAATATTACATTTCACATTGATATAATGGATCAGTGGTTGGGGTATTTATATTAGATATCTAATATCCAAATTGCAATTATAATTTTATTAACCAAGGATGACATAAGGCTCAAGGATAATTCAAGTTACTAAATATTTAAATAAAGGTTTAGTTAAGCTTAACCACCAAAGTGGTTTAACAAAATGCATAGGGGTGAATACAACTATCCAAGTGGATTAACCAATCCCACAAAATATTTACATCATCATAAAATTTATGATTGTGATACCAAAGGTAAATATAGTAAATCTATGATTTATAATTGTGATGCCAAATGTTGCATGTGAAGAAATAATATTGCCTTACACAAAGAGTGTTAAAAATCCTATTTAAATGAATGGAATGAGGGTTAATATACTAGGGTGTTAAAATATCTAATAATGATGATGGAAAAATATCCAAAGCTAGTAGTTGTCTAAGAAGTTATCACGATTGACCTCCCTCCCTTTGGGATACTATTATCAAGATAATGAACAAATAAGTTATTAGGATACAAATACTTACCTATGTACTATATGCATATAAAGGTACTTAGAGATAAAAATAACATCAAAATTATGAGTGAA
Organism: Wollemia nobilis; assembly: GCA_028583015.1. NCBI lineage: Eukaryota > Viridiplantae > Streptophyta > Pinopsida > Araucariales > Araucariaceae > Wollemia > Wollemia nobilis. The sequence goes on along the minus strand of JAQPPZ010017259.1, from coordinate 7,881,794 downwards.
AAACCATATAATTACCTCTTACATAAATTATATGATGATATGCATGTCAATGGGAATAAAATTCTAGTTTTATGGATGAAAAATTAAATGAGAAATGGCTAATTTTTTAATTGGATGATATCATTGATGTTCTCTAAGAAGATGAAGCTTGATAGGTAGCCTATAAATATATAGATCTTGGAAAATATTTGATATCTAAAGATCTTGTCATAATTTCATCTTTGATTAGTAAACAAGATCAACATTCAAAATGCATTTGTACATTGTATTTTGATGAAGCATGAACGATAAATGGAGAAAGTGTTAGTATACAACTAACAAACCCCCAAGGTATGCAAACAAATTTTGCTTTTAGATTATTATTTAATTACACTAATAATATTATTGGATATGAAGCATTATGTATTTGATTGAGAAAAGCTAAAAGGATAGGTGTCAAAACCTAAGAATCTTTAGAAACTCTGAATTAGCAAAAGACCAAGTTAATTTAGCATGTGCCACTAAAAACAAACATCTAAAATCCTACAAGCATAGGGTATGGGATCTTGTTGGAATATATTACATTATTTGGTACATGCTAATGTACCACCTTTGGTATATATTTATATTAGGAATGTGTCTTGGATTAGGGTTTGAGTATTTACTTATGCAATGCTATAAATGCACAAGTATTACTAGAATGTGCAAAGTATTTAATGATGTAAATGTACATGTTAGTCCATGTGCACGCGAGTCCATAGAATAGGAAAGTGAAGAGTCATGGTAAGATAGAAGGCCAAGAGTACCCAATATGAAGAGTTACTTCTCATTATATAAATAGGCATATATGTAAGTGTGATACACACACATACACATAATGTAGAGGATAAGTAAGGTAGAGATACAATGTAGAGCATGTATGAAGTATGGAGAGTTTGAGATCTCCATTATGTAACTATTTTCATAAGATTTTATTAATAGTATTTTTTTGAGTTATTGCAGAAGTCTTTCATGAGTTTTATATGATTTAAATATTGTCATTATCTTATATTTAATATTGCATGCTCATTTTAGTCCTTGTGTAGTTTTTCATTAAATATATAGCATCAAAAGCTAATAGTGTATCAGATCCACAAGGGATATTTATAGGAGATAGGGAGAGCCAAAAGAGAGATTGAGATGAGATAAGGAGATCTCATTTTCAAAAAAAAATAAATTATTTTTTTGCTAGAGTCTTTCCACAGGGTTGCAGGAAAACTCATGAAGACTAGGACTCAAAAAAGATTACTTTCCACTAGATTAGAGGATATCTAGTGAAGGTATTAGTTGTAGCAATAGCAAATAAGATTGAAGATTGAGGAGACCCAATAAGGAGGTCCCCATAGAATATTGGAGATTGGATATTGAAGAGATATAATAAGGAGGTTCTCATAGAAGATGGAAGATTGTAAATTGCAAATTGAAGAAAGAAGAAAGTAGTTCTATTGCGGATTGAGAAGGAGGAGACCCAAGAAAGAGGTCTCATTGAAGAAATTTTAGATTTTGAAGATAGAAGATTGAATATTGAATATAGAGGAGGACTAAAAAAAATTCCTATTGAAGATTTGAGAATTTGTAGGATTTGAAGATCCAAGAGAATAGGTCTCAAGCAAACATGGAAGGAGAGAGAAGAAGGCTAGATAAGACCTATTGAAGAAGTTGAAGAAGTGGCCATTGGAGAAAATTTGAAGAACACTCAAGGTAGAAGATTGCAAGCAGGAGAAGCTCCTGAAAAAAATAATTTGGGATAATTATCACCATCCAAAAAAAATCCCAAAAGGAAGAAGGATTTGGCAATAATTTTACCACATTTTGGAAAGGATTTTTTAATATATCAAGACATTCATATTCTTGAGGAAGATGCCAGAAAATAGGCCAAATATGAAGTCAAAATTTGACAAGAATATTGAAGGAGAAAGAAGATAGAAAAGACCACTAGATCTGAAATTTTTGAAGATAGCCAAAAAGGATTTGAAGGCTGATTTACGGAGAAGAAGATTGCTGATTTTTCAGAAGAATTTGAAGAGTCGTAGGACAACAAATTGAAGGTGACATAGAGCTACAAATTGAAGAATTGGGCAGATTTTGAAGTGCCCTTAAACAACCAATTGAAGGAAGGCTTGATAGTAAAATATGGTAGCAATCTGGAGGAATTGAATGTTGTTTTTGGACAGCAAAATAAATAAGAAGAAATAATATTTAGAGAGAAGCAAATTGAAGGCTTTAGCACTGCAAAATTGGTTAGCATTGGAAGGAGAAAAGAGAGATATGATTTGGAGAAGTTCAGGGCATATTTGAGAAAGCTTTGAATAGCAAAGCATGGGAATATTTGTCAGTATTTCAAGGAGGATAATTTCTGCAAATTATAAAGAAATTTGGATAGTAATGAGGCACCATTTGTAGCTTCAAATTTTAGAGATTGAGAGAATACATTTGGAGGAGAATTGAAGCTGCAAAAATCAGATTTTTAGGCAGCAAGTTAAATGCTAAGAGGCAGAAAATTTAGGTAGTAATTAGAGCTACAAAATTAATGATTTTAGGGCAGCAAAGCAAAAGGAATTGAAGCTACAAATTTTAGAAATTTAGGATAGAAAAAAGGTGAATCAAATCACCAAGAAGAGGAGGCCAAAAGGTATGCAATATCGGTGCTATAAAATTTCATTATTTCAACATTCACATTAGCTTATTATAAATTTTATAAAAGCACCACATTTGAATTTTTTAAAGTAGAAAAAATAAGGCTTCAAAGTTGAATAATATTGCATCATTGCTATCTTAGAACTTGCACAATACAATATAAAAAGATAGAGTTAAAAGTTAGCTTGAAAGGGAGTAATAAGGAGAAAGGAAGCTCATATATATAAGTACAGAATCTATTGAATGAAAGAAGACCGAATAAGTGCTCAAAAATAGTAAACTTAAGGTGTCTAAAGATACCAAGTAAGGAACTACAGATTGTAGAAGATAGTGGTAAGCAACATCCATTAAAGAAGTGACAAAACCACCATATTGAAGGAGATAGCCATTTTTACCATTTGGCCAAATGAAGAGCATTGGAAACTTCCATCAATTTTTGGTGAAGAATAGCCATCAAAGGAGTGGTAGAACCACCAAGGAGAAGTGGAACCACCACATTGATAAGGGTAATCACCAAGTTAAGAAGTGAAATCACCTTACAAGCTAAGGAGGAGGAGTTTCATTTTAATCAACCACCAAAGGAGCCACTAGAAGCTCTATATTGATCCATTGAATCATCATCTATGTATGTAGGAGAGCATGTAATCTAAGAGACTTTGAGAGTAAGTCAAAAGGATGTGGAGAAGACAACAGGTTTAGTTGGAATCACAAACCAAAGGAGAAGCAAATGTTGCCTTCCATAATTTCCAATATACTAAAGAGAACATGGTGTTTGCTACATGGTGAGGTAGAACAAATGCTCAGCTACTTGAACATTATCTTGAAAGAATTTGTAGGAGGTTGAGTGCAATATTAAGCACTCCAAAATAACAAGCATTACAAAGAAGAAGAGCCATTTGAGAAGATCATTAAAAATATTCTTACTACTTGGTACATCAAAGGATAAATGTCAAGGATTATTGGTAGGTGAAATAACACCTTATGAACAACATTAAATACATTGGAGGAGGTTACACTACAGAGGGCAGAGTGAAAGGAAGAACGTAGCCTAAAAATATTGAATCTCAAGCTTGTAGTTGAAGAGTGCCTGAAGGAGAAAACTATTTTGAGTGTGAGAAGCTCATAATTAAAGGTGAAGTTATTTCTAAGTCTAAAGAACATATTTAGAACCCATTCACCAAGGAGACCAATGTGTTTGAGAAACGTAAGAAAATCAAAGGCATTGCTAAGTTTGGATAAGGTCATTTTCCAAGGAGACCAATGTGTTCAAGGAGCGCACACATGGAGAATATTGAGAGCTTTAAAGCTCCTACGTGGAGGATATCAAGAGCCTCAAACCTATTCACAAGAGGAATTGAAAGGTCATCGAGAATGAAGGAGTCAAGAATAGATATTTTGTGGAGAATGAAGCCTATAATATAGCATTATTGTGTAAAGGAATTAATTGTTGTTGACAAAGAAGCCTGCAAGCAACCATATGAAGGTCAAAGCATTGAAAAATGATACTAGCACACGTCATTCATAAGGAGGTACATAAAATTAAATTTAATTCAATTATTGCAAAGGTTAAGGAGCCATAAGGAATATTACTTCTAACTATTCTAAGGTTGAGATTAATTAATCTAGTACATTTTAGATTAATTGAATTAATGGAGAGATAAGGTAGCAAATTGAATATTTAGAACCTTAGAAACTATATTGATCAATTTTGAAGTATTTTGAAGTATTTTGGAAATACAATTTAAAGGTTTTAGAATTATCTCATTCTATTTGAAATTCAAGCCACATTGAAATATTTGCAAATAGTTTAACTTAGAGGAATAAGGACTTCTACATAAACTAGGAATATTAAAATTGTCAAATATAATTTTTTTCTAAATTTCTTATTTGGGAGTTATAAGGACTTCAACATCAACTTAGATTTTTAGAATTTAGAAACCATAGTATTGGAAATTTGAGAGATATAAAAATTACAACATATAGCCTTTTCTGAAAGTTGGAAAATTACATTGATATTAGTCTCTTTTTCAAATTAACAAGACATATTGAATCCAACTTAAAGTTATTGAAATTAGAGAGTCTTATCAAATTTGAAATTGCATTAAAATTATCTTTAAGCTTTCTATTCATAATTAGGGAGACAAGAGGAATTCAACTTAAAGTAAAATTTAGAAATTTAAGTATTTTATCAAAGATATATTATATTCAAAACACTTAGGAGATACAAGGCATTCGACAATTTTAATTGAAAATATTATATCAAATTTGATCCCATACTCAAATTCCAAGTTGGCCAATAGATCTCAAAACTAGGGAGTCATAAGGTAGTCAACCTCAAAGGTTTTGAAAGATAAAATATTCTATCAAAATTATTCTCAATATTTAATACTAAGGAGAAAAAAGGATGTCTACTCCAAAGAGTTCATTGAATAATGAAATGGAAAATAAAATTAGAAAAGAAAGAGTAAAAGTTATAAAATATGGAATCAAAATTTTGATTGAAAAGTCTAAAGGAAAGTTAGACTTAGTTTCAAGTTTCATCTATAAGGAAGCATTAGAAGAAAATTTTGAAATATTAGAATACTATCTACATGCGAGAATGTATGAAGCAATTGACAATGATAAAGATAGTGTTATGATTCCTTTGAATGTTACTAGTATAATATATATGGCATTACTTACACTTAAACATCACAAAGAGAAGAACTTGAAACAAAAGGAGTTGATTGAATCTCTCAAGAAGAAAGAAAAAGTGAATGAATCATTTTTGGAAAAAGTATTTCATTCTTCATGTAATATTGATGCTTCAAGTTCATCTAATTCAAGATCTTATCATGATGCTATAAGTGAATACTCATAAGGTTCTACACTGAAGAAGACTTATGATATGAAGGACAAAGTAAAATAGAAAATGTTTTTACGGGAATCTAATGACAACGTGATAAAGAAAATATCAATGATGAAGATAAGCAAAAGGAGAAAGAACCTGATCAAAGAGGCATACAATACAAAGTGAGTTGAAAGAGGAAGACGATATTGAATACCAAAGTCTTCAATAACCAAATAATGTACTACGGGGGTGTTGGAATATATTATATTATTTGGTACATGCTAATGTACCACCTTGGGTACATCTTTAGATTAGGAATGTGTCTTAGATTAGGATTTGAGTATTTAATTTATGTAATGTAATTAATGCACAAGTATTGCTAGAATGTGCAAAGTATTTAATGATGTAAATGTGCATGTTAGTCCATGTGAACATGAGTCCATGGAATAGGAAAGTTAAGAGTCATGGGAATATAGAAGGCTAAGAGTACTCCATATGAAGAGTCACTTCTCATTATATAAATAGGCATATATGTAAGTGTGATACACACACATACACACAATATAGAGGAGAAGTAAGGTAGAGATACAATGTAGAGCATGTATGAAGTATGGAGAGTTTGAGATCTCCATTCTATATCAAAATATTTTGTTAATGGTAGTTTTTTGAGTTAATACAAAAAAATTTTATGAGTTTTATATGCTTTAAATATTACCATTATCTTATATTTAATATTGCATGCTCATTTTAGTCCTTGTGGTAGTTTTTCATTAAATATATGGCATCAAAAGCTAATATATCTATTAGAGAGCTTGTATACTTATGAGCTCAAAGTAATGCTCAATAAACTAAATGTAAAAATATATGAGATGGCTCTCTAGATGACAAATTTGATAGTATGAATCTATAGAATAAGCCTAAATAACTCAAAGTAATTCTATCTTATTATCCCTAATAATAAAAATCACTGGCAAGTAGTCAATAATGATGACCAAATCATAGAATTCCTAATCAAGGAATATTAACAAGAAAAATAAACTAATGAAGATAGGACAATATCAAGGATGGAGTAATTCAATTAAAATCTAACCAACTGCCTATGGGGATAATAACATTAGAATGTTTTTCAACCCTGATGATAGCGCTAAAAAAGCAATTTTCAAGGTAAATACATCCTCTTATCATTTAGTTGAAATACAAAGGTAAGGACCTACTCATGGAAAAAGACTCTACTAAATAAAAAATGCATTTTTTAAAGGAATATATAGTAAGAATTGGGATACTATTGCCCAGACGTATGAAGACTTGAAGGTCTATGATTGGAGCATCATTGAGTATACTATTTAGATTGATATTAGATCCAAGCCTTTTTAATATAAAAAGAATCCTATTAAACCAAATATTGAGGTTATGATAAAAAATACAATCTTGAACTTGTTACAAGCTAAAACCATTTTTCCAATCAAGCATTCTATATGGGTAGCAAATTTGATACTAGTATGTAAGAAAAATGAAGACATCCAACTTTGCATTGACTTCAAAAATCTGAATAGGACATCTATGAAATATCAGTATCTATTGTTGTCAATTGATCAGATATAACAAACGACGACAATACCATAATAAATATTGTTGCTTGATGGCTTCTTTGGATACAATCATTTAAATTTAGGTCAAGAAATATGATCAACATAAAATGGCATTTGCCATAAATTAGGGTACATTTGCCTATGAAAGGATGCTCATTAGCTTATCAAACATACAAGAAACTTTCCAAATGACTATGAGTGTTATGTTTTCTAGGTTAATCAATAAAATAATACTTATACACATTGATGACCTAACAACATTCTCAAAAGAAAGAAGCAAACATATCAAATGCATAGAGTTAGCTTTCAAATGTGCAACATGTATGACATTTCATTGAACCATAAGAAATTAATCCTCATGGTTCAAGAAGGAAATCTTCTAAGGCATGTGGTATCTAAAGGTCTTACAATCAACTCTAATTGTATCAAACCATTCTAGGAGTTGCATATACCTTTGTCTATCAAAGGTATCAAGTCTTTCCTTAGAAAATTGTAATTTTTGGCCAAATTTATAACTTTGTATAGATATTTTGGCTCATCACCAAGATGTTAAAAAATCTTAGAGAAATTCAGTTCTAGAAAGAATTCAGAGAAGATTGGAAGGTTGGAAGGGAACCCTGCTTAGTCAGGCCGAAAAAGCCCAACTAGTAAAATCCCAAAGTCTACCTTGTTCAAAATACCTATGGAAATTTCTAAAAAAATAGAACACTTTAAAAAGGTCTTTCTTTAGTCGGGCTCTAAAAATAAAAAGATATTTCTTGTCTCCTAGGAAAAAGTGTGTGCCAAAAAGGATGCAAGGGGAATAGGGATGAGAAAAATAAAACTGATGAACAAAGCTCTTCTAGCCAAATATTATTGGGCTCTCATCAAACAAGATAATAATGGATGGACTCAAATTCTTAATGGTAAATATCTAAATAGGGTAGAAAGCTTCTTGAAATAGTAGAATCCTCATTATGGATCTACCTTTTGGAATAACTTAGTTAAATAAAAAATCTAATTTAGAAAGGTGTAAAATGGAGATTAGAAAATGGTGAAAAGATCAAATTTTGGGAAGACCCATGGTTGGAAGATGCTCACTTGGATGATAATCCCTCATTTGAATCTTTGAAACCTATATTTTCACATTTATATGGATCCAAAGTGGAAAATTTTATTGAAGAATTAAGGGGCAAGCAAATATGGAAGGATATTCAATCTATAGAGCTTGCCCAAGATCAAGAGGAAATTTTGAAAGAGCTACACCTTAGGTTAATAAATTAGGTGATAAGGAACTATGGATGTGAGGACTTCTTAATCTAGAAAGAAGGGGAAAAAGATATTTTCTTTATGAAGTTTGTGTATCACCTTGTGGTTGATGGAAATAATAGTTGATTCCCTAGAAAGCAAGTCTAGTCCATAGAGCCAGTATCTAAGATAACTTACTTCTTTTCGTTAGATATCCAAAATAAAATCCTTTCTATATAAAATCCTACAAAAATAGGAATGATTTTTCCTATTTGATGTTACCTTTGTGGGCTAAATGAGCAAATAACTCAACGTTTCTTCATGGATTGCACCTTCTCTTTGAAGATCCTTAACTATCTCTTAAGTTCTCTAGGGGTATTTTGGGTCCTCCCAAGGACCTTGATGGAAATGTTTAAGCAATGGTCTCCCTTCCCCCTTTTTTTAGCCCTAGATGTTGGTCCCTTTAGAAATTTGGTCTACCTCACTACTTATGGGGATTTTGGAAGGAAAGGAATAATGGGGGCTTCAAAAATTGCTCTAGAGATCCCTCTTCGGTAGGAATTAGATTTATGAATTCTCTTATTAAAAATACTTCTATCATTTATTTCTCTTCTACTAAATAAAATTATGAAGAAGTAAAGCTATATGATAAATTAGGGCCTTTCCAAGAATGAGCAGGGATCTAATCAGGCTAACTCCAAAAGACCTCAATACAAATGGCTCCCTTCTCCCACCGAATGGATAACTTTAAATTCTGATGGAGCCTCAAAAGGAAATATGCTGAGAATATTGGAATTCAGTCTAGTCACTTTGTAGAGGCCAAGACCCTCTTCCAAGGTCTAGTTATGATTGAAAATATATACTACAAAAAGGTTATAATCAAGGGGGATTTCTTAAACTTAACCAAAATTATCAGTAGCATTCCTACTTCTAGTTGGAATATTGCAAATTTAATGGTTGAGTTAAAACCAATCCTTAGAACCTTTGAAAGTGTCTAGTGTAAGCATGTTTTAAGAGAAGCTAACATGGCTTCAGACTATATGGCCAATTTTGGGGTTCATCAAGAAATTTTTCCCACTTGGAGGGAAAGTTTCCCTCAAGATCTCAATATTATTTCTAGAAGGGACTTTGCAAGAATAAATGATGGAGCCTGATATTTTTGGTCGTATGATTTTTTTTATCCCTAATTTTATCTTCATTGGATAGACTAGAACCTTGTGTTTGGCTAAGTGTCGATCCCTTATATTTTTTGAACCACAACCATTTAATTTTAAAATTCTAATTTTGTTGGTAGGAATATTTGTGAGAGGTTCTTTTGGTGGGAAGGTTACCTTTTACTTTCAATAAGTCCTTCCCTTTGCTTTTTTTGCCTTTGGGTGTTGATTTTTGGATCTCGTTTGACTTTTACCACAAGGTTTAACAAATCTTGATGCCCCAAGGGGTTTTGGCCATATCTTATGGACTCTATGATTAAGAGATGTAGGAGCATCCGGCGGCAACAGAGCAATCTTGTATCAGACAAAATTTTTCTAAGTGTTTTGTTTTATCCAGGCAGAAGTTGGTCGTTTTAACAAGGCAAGAAGGCGGGGAGGTCGCGATATCGCGACGTCACGATATCACGATGTCGCAAAATCATGACATAAAAGTGAAGGCAAGGTGAGAAGGCAGAGGGGTCATGATATCATGACGTCACGATATCGTGACATAAAAGTGAAGGCAAGGCGATAAGGCAGAGGGGTCGCGATATCGTGACATAAAAGTGACGACAAGGCAAGAAGGCAGGGAGTTCATGATATCATGACATCGCAAAATCATGACATAAAGGTGAAGGCAAGGCAATAAGGTAGGGAGGTCGTGATATCATGACGTCATGATATCGCGACACAAAAACAGAAGCAAGGACGCAAGGGAATTTCATCGCGATATTGCGACATGTTGCGATATCACGATAGGTCATGATATCGCGACCGAAAGAAAACAAATAAGAAATCAACATGCGGACGGCCATGCACATGAAAAAAGAGGCAACAGTCATAGATGAACATTCTGACAAAGCGACAGTTGCAGGTCATGGGCAATATGGATGAGACAGCAGATCAGAAGAACAGTCTGACAAAACGGTGGTTGCAGGTCAAGGGTCTCTTTAATGCATGCTTTCATGGCGGATCGGGGCAGTTGCCCAATTATGGAAGGAAAATTGAAGACTCGATCGTGGAAGCCAATTTTGTAGGTTTTTGTAATGAATTCTGCCAGGTGGGTCATTAATGGCCTAGAGGGTCGAGACCTCGATAAAAACTCAGATATTGTAAGAGAAGGGGGGATTGGAGAACGCACAGAGAGGGTGTGTGGGAAAACGAATCCGAGCATTGGTTCTTGTAAAGCCTGTAGGCTGTTTTTGTAGATTATTCTAGATTAATAGAAGAAAAATTTGGAATATTGTGAGTGCGATTTTCTCGTCCCCCATCAGTGGTATCAGAGTCAAAAGTTCTTGAGTGTGTAACAGATCGCCGGACATGAGGCAGTTACACCAGGATCTGTGGTAGGGTTTTGAGAGAGAAGAGAGAGTTTAGGATCCCAGACCAAAATTTCTTGAGTGTGTAATAGATCTTCGGACATGAGGCAGTTACACCAGGATCTATGGAAGGGCTTGTGAGAGAGTGAGCAGAATGCCTCCAAGAAGAAACCCTGTTGGTGGAAGAGGCGTGGCGACAGCAAAAGATGTCCGAGTTTTGCAGAGGCAAGTTCAAGCCCTGTAAGAAGAGCTACGCAGAGGATGCGAGCCCAGAAGGGAAGAAGGAAGTGAAGATGAAGTTGATGAAGAAGAAGACCAGTTTGAGGAAGAAGAAGAGTTTGTGGATCCTGCACAGGCCAGGTTATGCAAAGCCATCTCCCAGATTGGAAAGAAACCAAAAATAGAGGTTTCTAGATATTCTAGAAACCTAAATCCATAAGAGGTGATTGACTGGATAAATGATCTAGAAGAATATTTTGAATATGAGGAGGTTGAAGACCCTAATCGGGTCAGATTTGCTAAGACCAAGCTGAAGGGTCATGCCAACATCTGGTGGAAGGGAATACAGTTGGAAAGGAACAAAAGAGGGAAGGAAAGAATAACAAGATGGGATAGAATGGCAAAAAATCTGAAAAGACAATTTATTCCTATAGATTATGAGTTGGATCTGCTAAGGAAGATGCAGAGTTTGAGACAGACAAGAAAAATTGTCCAAGAATACATCGAGGAGTTTTACAAGATCTCTATTAGAACTGGCCATTTAGAGGAAAACAAGGAGAAGGTGGCCCGTTATATCAATGGGTTGAGACTCAGTATCCAAGAGGAGTTGAGCCTAGTTTGGGTAAGCACCATTGAGGATGCTTACCAGTTTGCCCTAAAGGTGGAATAAAAGCTAAATAGATGGTTTGAAGGCAAGCAAAGAGGAAGAGGTCATGGTGGAAGAACCGACGAAAGACAAAATGAAGATTCTTAGAAGAATGGAGAAAGTAGCAGTGATCAAGAACAAAGGGGAGAAAATGCCTACCACCCCCGTAATCAGAACAATGATTACCGAATGGGAAGGGGCAGAGATGGACGTGGCCAGGGAAGAAGCAGATTTCGTGGAACTTGTTTCCGGTGTGGAGAAGAGGGACCACCAATACGAGTGTCCACAACAACAAGAAAGGATTAATAGGAGGCCAAAAGGTAATTCCAGAGCCACGATCACTGATGAAGATGTTAGATCTGAGCACTCTGAGGAGGCAAAGAGAGGGGAAGTCATGGTTGCAAGGAGAGCCTTGTTGAATGAGGAGGAGAAACCAGAACAAAGGAGAAGCCTGTTTCGCACGAGGTGCAAAATTTTAGGCAAAGTCTGTAATGTTATTATAGACAATGGTAGTACTGATAACTTAGTCTCTGAAGAGATGGTTACTAAGTTGCAGTTGGAGAGGAGGAGACACCCGCATCCATACCGGATTGCGTGGTTATGGAAGGACCATAGAGCATGGGTTCGTGAACAGTGCTTAGTTACATTCAATATTGGGAAGTACCAAGACGAGGTCCTGTGTGATGTTTTCCCCATGGATTCTTGCCATTTGCTGTTAGGAAGGCCATGGTAGTTTGATTGGAGTGCAGTGCATGATGGTTGTGCAAATACGTACTCATTGACGAAATATGGAGTGCGACACAAGTTGAAGCCCTTGCAGATAGTATATGAGAAGGTGTGCAGCAGTGCCAGAATTTGTTTGGTAGAAGGTAGAAAAAAATTTTGCCAGGAGACAAGATTTAAGCAGGCTACAGAGGCAGATGAATGTCTGGAGGTGTTGCAGAAGGCGGTGACCAAACAACACAGAAGTGAAGGTCACTTCTCTATCAACCCCGAGTGTCTGATGCAGGAGCATCCGGAGGCAACAGAGCAATCTTGTATCAAACAAAATTTTTCTAAGTGTTTTGTTTTATCCAGGCAGAAGTTGGTCGTTTTAACAAGGCAAGAAGGCGGGGAGGTCGCGATATCACGACGTCATGAAATCATGACATAAAAGTGAAGGCAAGGCGAGAAGGCGAAGGGGTCACGATATTGTGACGTCGCGATATCGTGACGTCGCAAAATCATGACATAAAAGTGAAGGCAAGGCAAGAAGGCGAGGAGGTCACGATATCGTGACATCGCAAAATCATGACATAAAAGTGAAGGCAAGGCGAGAAGGTGGAGGGGTCGCGATATTGCGATGTCGCAAAATTGTGACATAAAAGTGATGACAAGGCAAGAAGGCAGGGAGGTCGTGATATCACGACGTCATGATATCGTGACATCGCGATATCGTGACGTCGTGAAATCATGACATAAAGGTGAAGGCAAGGCAAGAAAGTGGGGAGGTCGCGATATCGCGACGTCGCGATATCGCGACACAAAAATAGAAGTGAGGACGCAAGGGAATTTTGTCACGATATCGTGACAGGTCACGATATCACGATCGAAAGAAAACAAATAAGAAATCAACACACGGACGGCCACGCGCATAGAAAAAGAGGCAACAGTCACAGATGAACATTCTGACAAAGCGGTAGTTGCAGGTCATGGGCAATACGGATGAGACAGCAGATCAGAAGAACAGTCTGACAAAACGGCGGTTGCAGGTCAAGGGTCTCTTTAATGCATGCTTTCATGGCGGATCGGGGCAGTTGCCCAATTATGGAAGGAAAATTGAAGACTCGGTCGTGGAAGCCGATTTTGTAGGTTTTTGTAATGAATTCTACCAGGTGGGTCATTAATGGCCTAGAGGTTCGAGACCTCGATAAAAACTCAGATATTGTAAGATAAGGGGGAGATTGGAGAATGCACGGAGAGGGTGTGTGGAAAAATGAAGCTGAGCACTAGTTCTTGTAAAGCCTATGGGCTGTTTCTGTAGATTATTCCAGATTAATAGAAGAAAAATTTGGAATATTGTGAGTGCAATTTTCCCGTCCCCCATCATTAAGCCTCTATTTACATGGCCCTATAAGTGGTGCTTGTTCTCTAAACAAATGTGCTTTTTTGTTGGTTCTTGTGCCAATTTCCTTTACTCGTGGCACATGTTTTGGTCTTGCTCTATTAAAAATTTTATTCCTAGTGCTTTTAGCTTCTTATTAGATATTATTGTGGGTGTGTTTCTCTTTGAGTTCCACCTTGGCCCAAAATGTTTTCCTCTTCTTCTAGATAATGGTTGGTATGTAGTGAGGTGGTAAGTTTTCCACATTCCTAGTGTTCCTTGTGCATGTGTGACTTTTCATAGTTGCACCCTCTGATTCATTCTATCTCTTCATGTGTTGGATGTTTGATTCCCATATCTCTCACCCCATAATTTGGACTCGTGATAATTTTTTTCAAACTTCTTATTGGAAGATCACTGTGATTGCTATGTCTTATCATCATTTTTTAGGTGGAAAAAATCTCTTGGAACTAAGATAATGATTGAATCATGTACCCATCCATTTGTGGTGAAGCTTCTGGATGAATATGTTTTTTTATTTTTAAGAAGAGAAATAATTTGAGTAGTACTAGTTTGAATTGCCTACAGTTGAATTCTTTTCAAAGAGTGAATAGTGGTAGAGGTTGTTATTTTATCAAAATATTCCCTTACAACATGGCCAAATATTTAAAAGGCAATGAGCCAGCTACCATGATGTTGGATGAAAAAGTTTAGAGAATTTTGAAGAAAGGAGACTTGATGAAGTTAGTGAGGAAATTTAATGGATTTTACTCTAATCTCTCTAAGAAAATTTCTTATGCTTTGGAGGATGACAAGATTAGGGCTAAGGGGATGGAATTCATCATTTCCATTCCCCTTATCTCTAAAATTTTAGGTATTCCCATTGATGGAGAATGTGTAAAGAGGACCAAAAACTCCTTAGATAGAGCATTAAGATACTTCAAAGGTAGAGGTGAGTGCCTAGCCAAATGCCAAAATGTGTATCTTCGAGAATATCTTAAAGCTCTATGTAATAGAGTGGTTTTGGCTATGATGGAGTATTTCACTCTAAATGGTCAAGTTAACATTGTTCACAAATTCTATTTTGCTTTCCTAAACCACATGTGAAGGAGGAAATTTATGAATGTGTCAATATTTTTGTTTGCTTCCATTGAACAATGATGGAACAAGTGAAGCATGGTAAAATATCCAACCCTATCCACCAAGACCTGTTGAAGATGTTGTTTGATCATGTGTCAAAGTTTGGGGATAGTGTGGAAATTTTATGTTTTGGGAGGCCTATGTTTGAATAGGCTAGCAAGGAATATTTTGAAAATTTTGAGAGTAAAGAGCCCATTTCATCCTTGACATCCTTAAAACATATTTTTGAATATGATACTAATCCACATGAGGAGATTGAGGAAAATACTAAAGGCTTAGTGGTGAATATTGAATATCAGAAGACCCCGAAAGGAAATACCAGTGCTGCTAGATGGTCAAAATGCTTGAAAGGTAAAATGATTAAAAAAAAGGTTTGACATATTATTTTAGATTTTAAGACTTCTAGAGATCTAGACCTTGACCTCGAGAAGAAGCCTAAGACTAAAGTTAGAGGTCCTGTGGGAAGAGGAGAAGATCTTCTAAGGGTTCAATACCCTTTGAAAACTCCTAAGAAATCATGGTCAATAATGAATGATCTAAGCTCCCTTAGTAAGTATGTTAAAATATCTTTCATTTACATGGAGATCACATGGATGATGAATTATTTCAAAATAATTGTGGTAGCTTTGAGGAGGGTATGATATAGGATGCTCTATTTTGGCTTATTTTTTCTTGGGGAGTCCTTTGTTGCACTCCTCTATTGATCTTGTTAGCTTTTTATGCCAATGACTAAAATATGCTATAAATAAAAATGGCAAAAATATTAAAATAGTAGCAATGGAGGAAATGGGTACTCTATAAGATATCCTATTGCTCCATGAGGGAGATCTAAGCTTATAGCTCACACACACTACCCTACTACCTATCTACCACACACACTATGATTCTACTCTACCTTGTTATTCTATGATCTATCTATGGTCATTATATAGGAAGATAAGTTCCTCGATCGACACTTTATCTAGTTGTACAAGTGGACACCTTACACATTACAACTTGCACATTGAAACTTGTGCATTTATTACATTGCATGAAGTAATTAGATAACTTCCCCTTAAAGTAACTTAATGTCCTAAGTATGTACCAAGGAAGGTATATTTACATGATCCAAATAATATAATATGCTCTATTTTCTAACATCCCCGTGTATTACAATATTTGGGTATTGAATAATTTAGTCTTCAATATGGATCTTCTTCCATCTGATAGCTTTGAATTGGATCTTTATCTTCAGAATGGAATTATGCTTCTTCTTTAATTTTTGTAACTTGTTCAAGCAATATGTTAGTATCTTCAATAATTGACATTCTTGCTAAAATAGCTTTGATCTCATAATCATCAGTAGGTTCTTCTATTTATTCTATCCTCTGAGCTAGATGTCCTTTTTTATTTCTTTTATGATACTTCAATTGTGGATAATTGGATGAACACTGAAATTTCTACTAACAAGAATTTTGATATTATCTTAGCTAAAATTGGCTCCCATTATTTCTAAAATTGGCTGATATTGATTTTGATTCTTGGGGTTGAACCTACAATAGCTGGTACTATGGCTTTTTCTCTTGCATATCTGACAATACTTGTACCATGGCCTTCATATTTTTTATGAATATGTAATATTTCCCTGTGGATTATCTTTAGTTGTCAATACAGTGTTAGATACCTCATATTTGGTTGTATTTTCCACTTCATATTCTTGAATAATATTTACTATCATAAAAATTTGTATCTTTACTTAGAACTTGTAAAGATGTTACCAAATGTTTATAGTTTTCTAGAAATCCTCTCATGGTTACTTGAGTAAGAAATTCATCCTTAACTATTTCTCCTAAGATAAATAATTTCCCTTTAATATCGGCTACCTTTCTTAGGAACAGTTCTATGCTTTCTCCATTGTTGATTTTTAATCAATGAAGTTGGCTTTGAATATGGACAATAGTTGTCTTGTTCTTTCCTTCAAATATTTTCTCTAGACTTGACCTTGCATCTAAGGATGATTTTGTTGAATTGATATAGGGTTGTATTTAATCAATGATAGAAAATGTTATTATCATTAGAACCTTTGAATCATTTTCTATAAACTTTAGGATCTCAACATCATCTATAGTAGGTATTAGGGTTTTCCCTTTAACTATGTCCCAAAGTTTTTCATATACCAAAATGGATTTCACTTTATTCTTCTAGGAGAAATAATTAGGACCTTTAAGAAGCTGAGATTCTGCTAAGAAGAATTTGTTTGAGGCTATTTGAATTCCCTAATATCAATTCTTAGGATTCGTAGAATGCCTTATGACTCCCTAATATGAATTGGATAAGATATGAAGTGCTTTTGAGAGACATAGTTCAATTTTGGTTGATTTTGTAAAGTTATGAAAATGCTAAAATCAACTTCTATTGTCCTTATTTCTCATATTGAACTAAGAACTTTTTCTAGATATCAAAAGGTTTTTTTAATGTTGGATATTTTTTATCTATTTGAGAGGTTTTGAGACAAATGTCCAACTTTTATATGATATTTATAAACCTCTTATAATGGCCCTTTGGAATTTGATTTCAATTTTTCTAATTTCCAATAAATCAATTTGTAATAGTAGAGCTTATGACTTCCAACTTTGGAAAATTAGAAAAGCTAATAATATTTGCAAAATATTTAAATGATTCAACCTAAGTAGAAGGCCTTATATCTCCTAGGTTAATTTGCAAATAGTATTCTGATTTTTAGGTAAGTTATCTCCTACGTATTTGCTTTCTCAATCTTAAAATTTAATCCATAAAAATATTACCTTATAACTCCAATGTTTGAAAGCAATATTAATGAGATATTTTTCTTACCTTAGCCCTCTTAACTTCACACTTGGATGGCACTAATTTGGTTGAAGTATGATAGTCCTCTACGTACTCTTTATGTAGTGCTTGATTTGATGAGGTTGAGGAAACAAGTGTGGTATGGTTGTTGGGCTTCTTCGTTGATGCTTGGAGATTAGACGTTGGTCCCTCCAATAAATTCTTTAATACTCCTATGTTCTCCTTCTTCCATGCTAGGTATGGCTATTGAGCTTCTACGTTGACACTGGGAGAATAAATGTTGGATTTTTCAATGAAATCTTTAATGCTCGTATTCTCTCCTTCCACATTATGGATTGATTGGACCATGCTTGCTTTCCACACTCTATGGATATTGGATGTGAATTATATCTCTTTATTTATCTATGTTGCATTTATGGGTAGTTTTTGGTGGATAAATGGTACTCTATATGCTTATTAATGTTGCCTCATATTCTTATAACATTGCTCTACCAACTGGGCAGTCTTTGAAGGACAAGTGGCACTCGATTTTCTTAGTAACACTACCTCCTATTCTTGTAACATTTCTCCACTACAAATTACATATCCTTCTTACTTGAGCACTTTCAACGTTCATTTCTTGAGCATTAGAGAAATGATAGCCACGAGGGAATAATGTGCCAACTGGCACTTAGTCCTTTTACATGGAGTTTCCTATGTAAAACCTCCAAGAATGAGATTATAACTCCTTACAAGTCTTTCTCCTTAGCTTGCATCAATTTCTTGGAGAGCAAGAAATGTATTTCCTTTTGCTAATTATGTGTGAGTCATCTTGAATCTTGGGATGAATATGTGGTAGCTCTCTTGCTATCCTTTGTTGATGCTACTCTCAATGTAGCATCCACCTTACTACTATGTACTTATTCCTATGTTGTGCTCCTTGTTCACGATGATAGAGATGAAGCTTGATGCTTCTTAATGTTGCAATATGCTCTATTTTTTATTTTATGTAGATAGCTTTACTGCCTTGCTTGTGACTTACGTAGATATGCATTATAGAATTTCTTTGGATCCTTTATATGTAAGTAGCCTTTGATAGGCTTGCTATCATTTACGTAAATCTTCCTTTGATTGCAGGTTCAATGCTGGAGAGAATACCCTCTTGGTGATGGAAAATGTTCAATCTTTTGGCCCTTCCTTTAGCCTTTCCTTTGGCTACTTCTTCCTTGTACATGTTGTGCCTATTATGGTACCTTTAAATCTGCTCCTATACCTACATTTAATGTAATGTAGAAGTGCAACACCATGTAATATAGAATCCTTATATTGCACCTTTTCCTTGCACTCTTTGCAGGTCTGAGATTCTTATTTTTGTAGCAGATTGATGAGTGCAAGAAGAGGGTTTTAAGGAAGTCTCTTTGGCTAGAATCCTTACCCTTTTTTCTTGTATGATTGATGGTGAATCCAAGCCTTGTAAATGCTATAGAACAAAAGATTTCTTTTAGTTGCACTAACCCTAGGTGTTTGGATTTGATACTCACCAAGTCTCAATATTAGAAGCTTATTTTTTGTTAGATTTTTTTATTTTTCCTTTGTTTGTACTAACCAATTTTGATGGCTTTTGTTGGCCACTTTGAGTTGCAAGTTTCTATGCTTTTAAAAAAGTTTCTTTAGAAACTTGATCCGAACTAGATTTTGTAGCCTTTATTTCAAAGCACAAAACTAATTTCTTTTGAGAGTAATAATAGTGTTAATAGATCTAAAAGATTCTACTTTTAATGCACTAAAAAATTACACCTTATCACTCCAATCTACTCTCAATAAAATGCACTTAATCAATTCACTGCAACTAATCAAGAATAATCTCAAATGAACCTTCAATATTTATTCTATAAATTATTTACAAGCAAGATATTAGGAGATAGTCTTATTTTGCTTTCCAAAGTAGATAATAGGCTAGTTGATAGATTATTAAAAATTATGAAATTTAATCAACTCCTAATGTGCAAATGAACCTTAAAAAGAATCTTTCTTTTTGCACACTTGAATACTGTACTACAAATCTCCTTTTTACAACTTTAATCGGGATGAGGGTGTTTAATAAATTTGATAAGTAATTCACCAAATAAATCTACTTGCACCAATAGTTGCATGTCTTTTTTTGAACACTTTTATAGCTCCTTTTATGCTTCTATAGAGGATGTAGATCTTGGTGCCTAATAACACCAAGTTGCTACCTTTAATAGGATATTGCATCTCTTTTTAGACTATTTTTGAATAATTCCTTCTTCACCAATTTGATGGTCTTGAACTTTCTTTCACGAGCCTAGGATTTGATGGCTTTGATCTCTTCTTGTAATATCCTCCTTCTGTTATAGATTTGGAGAAGTTTGTATCTCTAAAGTAGTGACCTCTTTCTATAGGAGGTAATCTTCAAATCTCTTGGATTTGATAAGTGTCTTCTACTTTCAAGTCTTCTTGTCAAATTTTGACTTCAAGCAGGATCTTCTCCTCAAGATTTTGAATATCTTGAGGTCTTCTCTAGATTATTCTTATGCTCATGTTTAGAACTCCTTGCCAAATTCTCCTCCTCTTGGGCTTGTTGTCATATGGCAATAATTTTTTCGATTCCTTCACTATCATGGGCTTCTCCTTGGTAGTGTATTTCTCTAGTGAGTTATTCTTTGAGGATTTCTTAAGCAAGGCTCTCCTAGCCTTTTACTGGATGCTCATCAAGACTTAGTCAAGGTCTTTGATCTTTCAACTTCTCCTGGTCTTCCTAGAGACCTTATCTTCAACCTTCTACTTCTAGAAGTGTTGGTGTTGAGATATTCTCCTGGATCTTTAATTCTGCTACTTCTGGATAAGAGCTAGACTCTCCTAGTCCTTCTTCTTCCTGGCTTGGAATTTCTTCAATGAGATCTCCTCCTGATCTCCTTTTTGCTTTAGGTTCTAATTTATTTTGAAGAAGCTTTTATTCCTAGATTTCTTGTAGGAAACTTTCCCGACTTACTGGATCACCTATACCTGTAACAAAAATATTAGTACTAAAATATTCTTCAAGATAAAAGGTTACTAGGCCTATTTTAGTATCAAGACTTCTATGGCCTATTTTTTAATTTCAAGGCTTTTATGGCCTTTTTATCTGGATCAAGGATTTTATGGCCTTTTCTTTAGTATCAAGGCTTATATAGCCTTTTATTTTGTATCAAGGCTTCTATGGCCTTTTAATCTGTATCAAGACTACTATGGCCTTTTCTTCTGGTGAAGTTATTCAATCTATCAATGGATATCTCCTATATCCAAAATTTACCATGACTCTTCTCCAAAATATTCTTCTAAAGTATTCTACCTTATACAACAACTAATATCTACACTATGAAGGCACTCTGACCTTCAAGTAACGAAGTTGAGGTCTCCTAAATTTCTCTTGTAGGAGGCATCCCAATCATCTGAGAATTAATTTCCTACAAAAAGAAACTTTCAGGTAAGTATTTCCAGATCTCTTAGCTTCACTAGTTGATTCACAACCTAGTAGATCAAACGTTGAGTCCTAGTCTTCACGATTTTTACTTCAACTCCATGGAAAGACTCTAGCCCTATGTAATCTTAGTATTTCTGAAACTAATATTTTAGTCCTCACTTGTAACTCTCCCTAATTCTACCACCTAGACTCTTTTGAGAAATTTTGATAGTGACTAGTCCAATGGTGCATCAGGTTCTCAAAAAAATTAGGATCAAATAATGGTGGTTTCCTCTAGACCTACTATGAATTGATCTACCCTAGTTTTTATACCACAATTAGCTTTTGATGCCACATACATTTGGAGATACCATTCACAAGATGCAAAAAGAAATAAAATAGATCTGCGAGATGACTAAAATATGTTATAAATAAAAATGGCTAAAATATTACAATAGTAGCAATGGAGGAAATGGGTACTCCATAAGATATGTAATTGCTCCATGAGGGAGCTTTGAGCTTATAGCTCACACACACTACCCTACTACTTATCTACCACACACACTATGATGCTACTCTACCTTGCTATTCTATGATCTATCTATGGTCATTATATAGGAAGATAAGTTCCTTGGCCGACACTCTATCTAATTGTACAAGTGGACACCTTGCACATTATAGCTTGCACATTCACACTTGTGCATTTATTACATTGCATGAAGTAATTATATGACTTCCCCCTAAAGTAACCTAATCTCCTAAGTATGTACCAAGGAAGGTACATTTACATGACCCAAATAATATAATATGCTTTTTTTTCTAACAAGTCTTCTCTCTGGTGTTTGAAGGAAAGACCCTTTCTATCTTGTTCTTTTTTCTTTGATTATTAGTTCCAATGAGGAATTGGTTTGCAATTCTAGTTTTTTTTTCTTTTCTTGTAAAGTTGCAATTAGGAGTTGGTTTATAGTCCTAGTTGTATATTTATAAAATATTTAGAGACCCTTTCAAAACCCCCTCTTTTCCATATAATAAAAAAATACATTAAAAAAGAAGTCAATTTCACTTAGACCAAAGAAGGAAAACAAAATTTTCAAGAAATCAAGATTACAATCACAAAAGCTCCAATCCTCAATAATATATCCTTGGATTTTAGGTTATATGTGTTTGATAGTAATGAAAGTATTGTTGTTGTTCTAATGTAAAATGATGAAAGAGAGGAAGAACACCCAATATACTTCATGATACAAACACTTCATAATTATGAGGCGTAATACATGATACAAAAATAGGTATTTACAATAATGAAGTCCCTTAAAAAAATAGGTATTATTTATCTTAAAGTAATATCATCACCTTTTTTATCCATTCAGTTATAAGGTTTATAGTGTTGCACAGATAAATTGGAGAAGAAATATCTAGTTGGATAAATAAAATCTAGGAGTTAGATATAGAAATAAATCCAACCAAATACGTAAAAGGACATGGACTCTATGAAAATATTGTTATGTCTATTACAAAGTAACAAGTAGTACTCATAAAAGAAATTTAATTGGATGAACAAATAGGATGGATGAAAAACATCAAGAGATACATAATAATAGGTTAGTTTTGAGGATGTTTAAAAGCAAAGGAAAGGGACAGATTCATACAAAAGGAAACTTACTTAACATGTCTAGATAACATCCTCTTTTTAGAAATGGTATGATAGGGTATTTCTAATATATGTAGATAAATGAAAAACAAAAGCCTTGATGAAAGAATACCATGATGAAGGTGGTCACTATTTAACTCAAACCATAGCTTACAAGATCTTAAAAGTGGGGTATTATTGGCCTACCATTTTCTCTAATAATTTCTAGTGGGTGAAGGATTGCAAATTCTATTGCATGTTTATAGGAAAAGAAGAAATTTTTTAATGCCTCTAATGGCCTATAATTATCACAAAGCACTTCCTATAATGGGGATTGAATTTAATTTGGAAGATCAATCACTTGTTTAATGTAGGACATGGATGGATTTTAACTACCATAGACTATTTCACTAGGTATAGAAAAGAAGTTTCAATTAATTATACAAACCAAGGAGCTATCATCTAGCTCTTAGAGTATATTATCACTAGATGCAGGACTCCAAAATTAGTAACAAATAATGTTTTAGTCTTTACAAAGATAAATTAATTAGTATTGCAATTGAACATGGGTTTATAATAAAAATTTATTCCAATTATTATCCTCAAGATAATTGCTTAGCAAAATACACCAATAAAAATATTAGAAAGATATTAAAGAGGACAAGTGTTTAATGACAAAGGGATTGGAACACAAAGTTGAAATTATTGTTATGGGTAAAAATTATTATGCCTAAATCCTCCATTGGTTAATTCCCCTACAAACTTATTTTAAACAAGGAGGTAGAACTACCAATAAATTTAAAGCTACATTCCTTGTAGATGTACCAATAATTAGACCTTAAGGATAGATGTTTCTTAAATTCAACACATTAGAATTCACTATTATCATGAGAAGAAGAAATAGAGAAGGCATTCAAGATGTTTATTTAGCACCAAAAAGTATTCAAGAGATGGTTTGCTAAAATGATGACTGCTATAGAGATCAAGGTGGAAGACCTCATTCTCAAATGAGAGAAAAGAGAGGTCCAAGCCTAGGAAACATGAGAAATTTGACTCCCTTTGGAGTAGGATACATCAAACTAATAAATTCAAAGTGTCCAACACCTACAAACTGGTGACACTTGATGGAAGATTGTTACCTACCTCAATTAATCGATAGCACATAAGGCCCCTCTAAAATCCTAAAAAAGGCAATTGTAAATATCTACATAACATTTTTATTGTTTTCCATGTCTTTTATTTACCACTTCTTCCCTTTCTAGATAAAATACCAAAAAAATGATAAAATAGAAAAAAAAATCCTTTTTAGTTTAGAAAAAAAACTTGAAAAGGAACTTGACAAATTGTTTCTTCCTTCCCTTTTCTCGCCTCTCTCAAAAATCATATAAAATTTGTAAAAAATTAGGTAAGTCTTAAACGTGCAATTTGACAAAAACAAAATAGTAGATCACTATTTTCAAATAATTGTGATTATTTAAATGGATAAATTATAATGTCTTTCTATCCAATTGTCATTAGCTTTCCAAATAAAACAATTAGACAAAAGAGAAAAATAAGTTATTTACTACTTTCCAAAAGAAGCAAATCAATACCAATGTGTAATTGTTGCAATAAGTAGAGGTGGTTATCTGCACATGAGGGGAGCTTTTGTAACCCCTTCTCCCCTCATTTTTCACCACAATGAACATGAAAATAAAAACCAAAGCTAGAGTAAGTAAACATCACAAACAAATATCTTGAGGGCAAGAGAAGCTTTAACTGTTATTTGGAAAGGATATGTAAAACCTTTCTTAGACCCACTTTTGACATGGCCCTACTTATTTAGCTAGGCCCACCCTTGTTTACTATACATCATGCCCTCCTTTGTCTTCTCTCTTCACATGCCCATCAAGGAAACTTTTTGAATCCTATGAGCTCCCCTTCACAAAGATTTAAAATACTAAGGCCATTCAACCTAGCCTCTACCCATGCTACTTAAAATTCTAGGTCATGATTCACTCCTACGAGGAGTAAATCGATGAAAGTCCCTTCATAATTTAAAACATGTGAAATGGTAGTTTGGATCAAATAAATTTATACTTTTGATTTACAATTTTCTCCCCTAGTATTAAACCCAAAATATTGTATTATCACCTTTACCAAGATTTAGCAATCCTCAAGTCGAATTCCTCAAAGACCAAATGGACATCATTGTAGTGACCAACAATGGCATGGTAACCAAAGTGACTCATGTAAGCCTTCTAGTCATTACCATTATAGTTTTAATAGATGCACAAACACAAAGCAAATAAGTGGATCCCTCTAGAAACAAGAAGAAAAAGGTTGTCAAAAATTCTAAAAAGGACAAAAATATGTATCAAGTGACCTTTACCAAAAGATGATCAAGGGAAAATTCAAATTCTCTCCCAAACAAGTTTTAAAAGAATCAATTTTGTACTTCAATATGGGTCCCAAAAATAGATTCTTTGAGCATAAGTAGGATGTAGACATTATTGGACTAGTAGGGTGCTAGACAAATTTTTATTAATATAAATATGAATTTATACAATGAAGGTGAGGTGGTTGGTTTGAATAACTAATTGTTAACCATCTATTTGGGTGCAACTTATAAATATCTAACTATAACTATATTACATGATGTAATATATTCCTAAAAGCCCCCCTTATTACATCATTACTTAAAAGAGAAGTAAGAATCAACAAGTCAAAAAATTTAAAAAGATAAGTAGAAACTTAATTACTCATCTTAGTAGGACTAACCATACTAAATTCAATCAAGTATAAGTAGAAATATAAATATCCAAGATTTTACATCATAAGTGGATAGGGACACACATGCTATCCATCTACATAGTTGAAAATAGGGATACACTCATATATATACAAACCTCTATGATCAAGGACATAATCAACTAATCACATGTATAACACTTTGCTTATGAACAGGGAACACAACAATTCACAAGATGATGTGCATATAGGGACACATTCTACTATCTATAAAATATGAAGTCTCCACTTCTCTTAAATGAAGCATTATCTCTAGTAGATAATGTAGTCTAATTAAATCTTTATAATAGACCATAGTTGGGTCAACCATATGACCCCCCTTAAGCTAAACAAAGTTTTTGAACATATGGTCTTCAAAATTCCTCAAAATATTTCTTCAATAGAACGATTGCATTAGGCATGAAAAATACTTTTTGATGAGTATAATATGCCTATGTTCCACAATAGGAGAGTAGAAAAAAGTAATTAATTATAAATCCTTTAGAAAGTCACATTAAACCTTGGTTTCTATGCTAATCAAAATTTTCAAGTCCCTCACTTCCATGTGAGTGCAAAAAAATCATTTGCAAAAGTATCATATAAAGTCCAAATATCCCATCTTACAGAGAATATAGGATATTAGAGATGTTCTTCTTTAGAAAAAGTCTTCAACCCATCATGACACAAGTCTCTCCTTCCAAAATGGATATGTCATGTCAAACATGCATCATCATGAGCATGTGTCCTCACAATAGAAGCATATCCTTCCAAAAGGGATATGTTATATTAAATACTTAACATTCTAGCGTAATAAAAATATGCCAAATCACCATCTTGCCACCTACATTAAATAATAATAATAATAAAATAGTTTTTAAAGGTTTAAAGAACCTTTTCATGAAGTAGGTGGGATTGTGTTTTTTATTTTTATTTATTTATTTAAATATATTTGTGCCTCCCTTCCATTTTTAATAGCTTATTCTTCACATGTAGTAGATCAACACTTTCTTCACAAGGACAAACTCAACTACTCATCTTAGTGGGACTAACCACACTGTACTCAATCAAGGATAAGTAAAAACACAACTATCCAAGATTTTACATCATAAGTGGATAGGGACACACATGCTATCCATATACATAGTTTCAAATAGGGACACACTCATCTATCTACAAATCTCTATGATCAAGGACACAATCAACTAATCACATGTATAACACATTGCTTATGAATAGGGATACACAACAATTCACAAGATAAAATGCAAATAGGGGCAAGTTCTACTATCCATAAAATATGAAGTCTTCACTTCTCTTAAATGAAGCATTATCTCTAGTAGATAATGCAGTCTAATTCAATATTTAGAATGGACCATAGTTGGGTCAACCATATGAACCTCCTTAAGCTAAACAAAGTTTTTGACCATATGGTCTTCAAAATTACTTAACATCTTTCTTCAATAGAACAATTGCATTAGGCGTGAAAAATACATTTTGATGAGTATAATATGCCTATGTTCCACAATAGGAGAGTAGAAAAAAGTAATTAATTATAAATCCTTTAGAAAGTCACATTAAACCTTGGTGTCTATGCTAATCAAAATATTCAAGTCCCTCACTTCCATGTGAGTGCAAAAAAATTGTTTGCAAAAGTATCATATAAAGTCCAAATATCCCATCTTACAGAGAATATAGGATATTAGAGATGTTCTTCTTTAGAAAAAGTCTTCAACCCATCATGACACAAGTCTCTCCTTCCAAAATGGATGTCATGTCAAACATGCATCATCATGAGCATGTGTCCTCACAATAGAAGCATATCCTTCCAAAAGGTATATGTTATGTCAAATATTAAACATTTTAGGGTAATAAAGATATGCCAAATCACCATCTTGCCACCTACATCTAATAATAATAAAAATAAAAAAAGGTTTTTAAAGGTTTAAAGAGTCGTTTCATGAAGTAGGTGGGATTGTGTTTTTCATTTCTATTTATTTATTTAAATATATTTGTGCCTCCTTTCCATATTTGAATTGCCTATTCTTCACATGTTGTAGATCAACATTTTCTTCTCAGTAAACTATAGGTAACATGTGTTTTTTTTAACTTGTAGCACAAGTCTTAAGTCGAAAACAATTCACTGAAAGTTAAGTTTCAGATGGACCATGCATTGACTAGATGGCAACTTCATAATAAGCAAACATATTTTATGCATCTTCGAATGGCCTTAGTGCTAGATAGTTTGGTCAATGGACAACAGGGTCAAAGTTCACTTCAGATGGTAAAATTAAATTCATCTCAAATGACAATGTTTTGTAATAGAAAATCCAAATAGCTCTTCTAGATGATAATAGTTTTTTATGAAAACTCCAAATAGCTCTTCTAGATGGTAATAGTTTGTGGTGACAACTCAAATGGCTCTTCTAGATAGAAATTTATTTTATGGAACCAATGCCTTTAGATGGTGACTATTCTTTAGGTGGTATTTCTTCTCTAGATGGTATTTCTTGCTCCAAATGACCATTTTTATGGTAATCCTAGACGATAACTTTAGATGACAACTTCATATGGTGAAAAATTCTAGATTGTATCTCTAGATGGAATATCTATGTGGTAGTCCTAGATGATATCTCAAGATGATAATAACTCCAAAAATGGTATTATCTTCTTTCACATGGTCCAAGAATAATTAGAACTTTGATACCATATATTGGACCATCAGGGTGTTAAACAAAGTTTTATTAATATAAAATATTAATTTATACAATGAAGGTGATGTGGATGGTTTGGATAACTAATTTTCAACCACCTATTTGGGTGTAACTTCCAAATATCTAAATCTAACTATATTAAAGGATGTCATAAATTTCTAATAGACATTTAGGTTATCTATGAACTAAGTTCCTTAAGTATGGGATTGTCCAAATATAGTACAAATATGTAAAGAAAATAAAGGCAAGGATATTTGCATCATTTTCCCTTAGGCCTTAGATAAAACAACTATTTTTATTAATATAAATGAAATCAAGAAGATGTTTAACATAGAGGACAACCTTGCAGATTGGGCCATCTACAACCACAAGCCTAGATTGACTATTATAACGTCAACTACAATATGTGGAAGACTTCCTATCCATCCAACTCAAAAGGCCTTGGGATCCATAGAACTTTGAACTGCCACTCAATATTGAGTAATTCAAAGATGTGTAAATGGTGTATGTAGAAATAATGATGGTACTCAAGGAAATAATAGACAAACTAGTCAAGGATGGATATGTGGTCTTATTACATGTAATGAAAAACTACCTAGGGCACTTATAGATGGTTGAATGCATAGAATACATAGCTAATTATATGAATAAACAACTCAAGAAATTTAAGGGGACTAGATAGTTTAACTGCATGTCATACCTCATCTAGATGAAACTAAACCTATTGAAACACAAGTTTTGAAAGTTGCAATTGGACCAAGTTGGGCCTGACAACAAGCCAATGACAATATGTGACTACAAATATGTACCTCATAAAATAAAATGGAAAGTGTCCTTTGATTTCTATGATACTATATACCACCCCATTACAAAGGGCTAAAATATAAAGTGTCCAAGTTATAATAAAAATATCATGGCCTGCTTAGGTCCAATAAATTGCCTAATGGTGATTACTACCTAGGAAAACATAAGTCCTTCATTAGGCTATTCAAAATTTTGAACATGCCTTATCATTTGTTTACATTTGCATCAAACTATTTATTGAACTTGGGATATATGTAGTAATTAAACTATGTGGATCAATAATACTTTAAGGCACAAAATAAGGTCAAGTTTTATGATATTAAGAATCAAATCATGGCAATCACTCCAAATATGAAGGGATGCCACTTATTCATAAGTGGCAAGTTGAATAGTTAAGGGATGACTTTGCTAAAGGGTTTTTTGTCTTATGGCCCTAAAATGAATTTTATGAATGAACTCATTGCATGCGTCCATAATACATTTTATGCCCATGAAAGAAGGCATGGGGTTGAAAAGGAGGTCAATATTGGTGAATACATAACCATGAAAATTAAAGTCCCCACATAGGTATAAATATGAGTTACAATAACAGTCTAATCAATCTTCCCCATGACACGCTTTCTATACTAGTATGAAGAAGAAAGATAGATTTGACCTTGCACAAGATAAATCACCAAACAAGTAGATCCCTTGAGAGTCAATGGTACATGACAAGGAAAATTCTAACATGTTAAAATATGTAAGAAATAAGTACCACTAGATATTCCATGCATGAAGGGCATTTTGATGCAAATTTTTCCAATGCATGGGATAGGGAGATAAAAAAGTGGAGCAAAGAGGCCAAAAAGAAAAATCAATGCACCTGGGAGACTAGATATTTCAGTCATGGTAGTTGCTTCCTCAACATTAGCACTCGTCAACAATATTATACAAGAAATGGTTGAAAATGAATATAACCCTAGTGGTTCTATTCTAGAAAATATTGGAATAGGAAAATAATTAATGAGTCATGCCTAGACTAGAAGAAGGAGCAATACTTAAAAATATCACCATAGAGAGATTGTATCACCAATCAAGGATAATAGTAATTGAGGTGATGACTTTTGGGGATTTAATATTCTTTGGACCCTCTCCTTCCTCTCTTTACATCTCTTCTCCACATGTCACTTCATTTGTTTCTATTTATCAATTCCCCTTCAGTTCTCCTTCCAATTCTTAATTCTAACTTCTTCTATTGTGCTCTCCATAAATAACTAGAACAATTGGATCTCCTAAAGGTACACCATATCTAATTGTGGATCAACCACTTATCACTTCAACATCACTAATTACCTCTTCCCTCTACCCATGCCCACCATAATAGTCATGACCATCCAACCACTTGTCTAATTACCCATAAGTCCCACCATGTCTCCACTTGTGTCTTCATTTTCCATTGTACTTACATATATTACCATACAAGTGTTAGTGTCTACACTTCCACATTTACCTATGTCCATCACCAATAAATTCACTCCATTCACCATGGCATCTTGTCCACCTTCACCCCCATGTATATTTATGAGGCAGTTCCTCAAGATGGAAATGACATCATGTGTCCACTTCATCATAGATGACTATGTTAGTCTATACCACCCATGAACAAGAATTTATTATAGTAGCTAGCTAGGCATTCATCTAGTATGAAATGGATACCCCATGTAAGAAGCAAATCGTGTATGTCATCAATTCTATTAAGGAATCCAAGAGGGACATCAGTGAATAAGTCATTAAACTAAAATCCTCAACTCCCAAAGCACCTGTAGTTTTGTGGTTGCAAATTACTAAGTTTTAAAAGAAGTTGATAATACTAGAAGCTCTTCACCTTGATCCAACCAAGTTGGCTACAACATCATCTAATTACATCATTAGTATTTTAGAGCTCAATCTAACCAAGATAAATCCACCCAAAATAATACAATTGACAAGTCAACTACAAGCAATAAAAACCATGAGATATCCTTAAGTGATGATAGATGTTGAAACCTATAAGAAATAGGCACCAAATAATGCCCAAGCAATAATCCATCTAACAACAGATAAATAGCAACTCCAATAAGAAATAGAGGTGCTAAATAAGGATGCGGTTGAAAATAATCAACTAAAGTAGTTAAAATACTTAAAGGACTAACAAGCAAAAATAAGAAGTCACATAAATAGTTAGAAGACCTTTTAGTCCAATTAGCATAAGGAAAAAACTATGTTTGGGAGAAACTAGAGTAGAAAAAACAAGATTTGAAACAATAATAGGAATAGGTGCAAGCAGACTCACAAGAGAAAGAAAAAGAGATTGTCTAGCTAAAGAAAGAAAATGAAGAGATAAGGAAAGGGACAAAACTAGTAGAATAGTAAACCTTAGTAGTTGAACAAGTCAATTCCAAATGAGAATATATAAAAGTCAATATCATGAAGGCCAAGGCATTCTATTACTTTGTTGTTGGAGTAGGAGCTATCCTATAGGATACAGGCTAAATAGCAAAAGGAAAACTAGCTATAAAGGAATCAAACTAGAAGTGTTGCTACAATTATTATAAATATCAACAAAATAGGTGAAGTGACCTGGGTGTTAAACAGAAAGACTATAGTGAAACAATTCAAAGTAATTCTTGATATTCAAAGGAGGTTATAAAAATGCAAAAACACTCACAACACATTGAAGTAACATTTATAGGATATGAATAAAGAAGTACAATAATGCATGCTAGGTTATATAACTTCTTTGACAATCAAGAATGGCTCCTTGCAAATGAGCAAATAGACTTCAGCTAGCAAAGTCATCAAACTAGAATCATTATGGAGAATATCAAAGGGATAGTAGGGTAGAATGAATGGCTCATTGAGAGCCAATATGAGGATATTGTTAGTAAAGAAAAACTATTAATATATTTGGAGCTTCCAAGCGATGCGGACTGACAATTATTGAGTCTGCTACTATGATGACCATGAGACCCAACAATTTTATAGTTTTACAATGAGATGATCTCCATTCTATAGACTTTATACCTAATAATGAAGAATGTACCTAGGATCTCTCAACAATCGATCTTAGCACCCTTAGGAATCACCAAAAATATAGTAGCTTAGTTACGACCTTTAAATTTCTAATGATTAGGGGCCATGAAAAATATGTAGTCACAATTTTGTAACTCTAGGAACATCTTTCTAGGCCCTTGACATTTTGAAGAACAACAAAAAATAATCTAAATAAGAAAATAGTGACTCATGCAAATTGTTTTATTTTCTAAAATGTGTGATCCATTCAAAAGGTACAATTCGTTCTAGACTAACAAATCATTATTTTACAAAGTAGGAAATCACTCCATTTAGGATGAACAAATTGCCAGTTTTTAAGACAAGGGAGACAAAGAGCAAGAAATCCAAGGAAACCCCCAATAAAATGATATTTTACCACCATATGGTACCATATGCTAGTTAGAAGGCTATTATATGGTCTACACTCCTTTTTAAAAGAATGTAACGTTTAGCGATGCATCACTTTGCTAAAGATGCCCCTAAATTAGTGATTTCACTAGGACTAGAAATTATATAATTTTAGTAACTTCTTAATTGAATAATTTCATATAATTAGGAACTAAGGAATTCATTGTAAACATATTTTATTTATTTTAAGGAATCAAATATACACTTTGTGGACTCCACTTTATATTTTTTATCTCATTTTGACATTTGCTTCTCAATTTTGACATTTTCCTTTTGATTTGTGGAATGCATAGCAGTTGTGGCATTTCTCTTTCATTTTTTATTAGTCATTTCCTTCTATTATTTTCAATTTCATATGTATTTAAGCACATTTATGTTATTTGATTTCTTCTTATATGTTGATTGATCACACACTAATCGCATTTTAGAATAATAGAAAAATTGCACATAATATTTGCTTTTCAATTGTGGCATTGCCTCTATGATCTATGGAATGCATAGTGATTGTAGCATGTCCTTTAACTTTTTATTGGTCCTTTCTTATTTTTTTTAATTTCATATGTATTGGAGCACATTGATGTTATTCAATTTATTTTGATATGCTAGTTGATTTCATACTATTCTTGGTATGATCAAAGTTTTATTTTATTTTCATGCATTTTATTTCAATATCTCACACCCTTACCTCTTAAAATTTACATTTATACATTAATATTATATAATATTAGCATGACTAGTGAGGATTTTTCCTAATTTGGGAGGTTGAAGGGGGCATAAGTATTCTTCTTCCAAGTATTGAAATGGAATTGGGGGCATAATTAGAAGTTGAACCTTTCTGCAATTCAATAGATCTAAGGGCTACCAAACATATGGAATATCATACAAAGTGGTTTGTGTCTCTCAACTATTCCAATTATCATGAGGAGGTAACCCTCATATACAATTGTAGGTATTGATGATATATCATTGCATATTGATTCTTATACTTATGAATTGATCAATATTATTTACATAACTGACCTCAAAAATAACTTTATATAGATCAATTGATCATAACCTAAAAATTAGTTTGACATAACAGGAGACAAGAAGGTTTGTCTCATTTGAGACAAGGCCAAGTATTTGACACGTGTTGCTTATGGCATTGGCAAGATATTTTAGATTTTAATTATATCGAATAACAACCAAGCTTTGGTAGCCAAGGTGAATGATGTTGCCACTTTTGGGAAATGACAATATAGATATCTCAATTTTGACTATTTAAAAGTATTTCACAACCATGATGGTGAGAGGCCTTCCCTCACTCAAAAAGTATAATGATATTTGTTTGAATTGCTTGTCGAGAAAGTATTATCAAGCCCCACTTGAATCTATCATTCGTCGAGTGACTTATCCACTTAACTTGGAGAAAATTGACCTATGCAGACCCATGGATCTCAACTTCAATGGGTATAAGTACTTTCAAATTTTTGTTGATGATCATACTCATTATATAAGGGTGTACTATTTGTAGACTAAGGATAAAGCCTTCCACTTCTTCAAGGAGTTTAAAGCGCTTGTGGAGAAGTCCACTAGTCACCACATCCATGTAGTTTGCTTAGATAGGGTAGGAGTGCACCTATAATAAGTTTTTTGCTTTTCTAAATCACAATGGTATTTAACAACAATTGATAGTTTCCTATATACCTCAACATAATGGTGTTACCAAGAGGTATAATATTATTATTATAGATATCATACAAAGTATGTTGATTAATAAATAGTTGAAGCTAGAATTTTGGGTAGAAGTTATACACACAATGGTTTATCTATTAAACTATGCACCCACAACATTGGATGGTGTCACTTCAAAGGAAGCATGGATAGGGGTTGAGCCATCAATATCACATATTTGAGTGTTTTGCAACACAATATTTATGCATATTCCAAAACAAAAGTGGATGAAGTTGGAAGATAAATTAAGAAATGCATCTTTTATATAGTAATGAGTTGAAAACTTATCAACTCATGAGTCTTGACACTAGGACTTTGAATATCAATAAAGATGTGTTTTATGAAAAAAATGAATCCAACTCATCCTTTAAAGATTTGTGTTTCAAATGGAGCTCGTATTCTCTTTTTTGCTAATAAAACCTCTGAGAAATTTTAATGACTTTGATGATATTGATGATATTAAGGGTGGAGATGAGCCTATATATGACAAAGTTGATGATCTAGGATCACAAAGGTCACCTTCTTCAAGTACCACACAATGATCCAAGTGATATCTCAGTATATCTTGAGATGTAAAGTTGGATGGAGCCCCAACCACATCAACTTTAGGGGCCATAACTTGCATCAGAGTCAATAATAAGGTCAATATTTCTCTAATGAGCATAGTGGAACAGAAATTTGAAACATCAATAGATCAAGAGGGTATTGCATCAAAACAAAAGAAATATATCATCGATGTCAAGTATTAAACTTTGACGAAGAACAGAATATGGCAGTGTCTTGATATTCCACTACAAAAGAAAGCCATTATTGGTTGTAATTAGGTTATCAAAATCAAATATAAAGTGGATGGAAATATTGAGAAGTACAAGGCAAGACTTATTGCAAAGGGATTTACATAAAAGGCATTTGGTTATAACAAGATTTGTGTTCCTATAGCAAAGATTAAAATCATATCGAAGGTGTCCGTATTGGAAACTCAATTTGGGTGGAAGTTGCATCAAATGGATTTAAAGAGTTCATTTCTAAATGGTGACCTCATAGAAGAAGTCTATATAATACTGCTAAAAGCGTTTGTCATAATTTGATGGGATAAGAATGTATGTTGGCTTATTAAATATCTTTATGGGTTAAAGCAAGCTTCCAAAGCTTGGTATATCAAAATTGATGAGAATCTTGTATGGCATGAATTTCATCATATTTCATATGATTTGAACCTATCTCAATCAAATAGGAAAGATCATGATCATAAGTATGTATGTTGACAACTTAATCATCATAGGAAATCTAGATAGGTTGACTAAGATAACCTAGATTTAGAGTCTTTCAATAAGATTGACCTCAAACTCATGCATTGTTATCTTCACTTATAATTGTGGAAAATAGAAAATCACATTTTCATTTCATAGACGGAACATGCGAAAATATTGCTCAAGAAGTTTTGGATGAATACTACAAGTCAATGCCTACCCCAATGGAGACAAGGTTGCACCTATCCCAAAACAATTGATCATCATACGTAAATATAACTCTCTATCAATAATTGATTGGAAGTCCCATTTGACCTACACTAAATCAAATATTTGCTATGTTGTTAGCTATCTTTCATAGGTCATCGGACCAAGGGTTTGTCACTACAAGGTAGTAAAGTAGGTTGATACTATCGAGTATGGTATAGAGTACAAGAAGAATAGTTAATTCTTCTTGACAAGATTTATGGATGCAAACTATGTAGGATTTATAGATGATACAAGACCCACTTTTGGATATGTACTTTTTTTGGGATGTCATTCAATATCTTACAGAACTTAAGTAGTTTTCTACAAGACAATATAGTTGTGTCACATTTTTGTCAAGGATGGGCATTTCATAGAAACAACAATCCAAAATTATGATAATCAAGGAGTTTTAAAGTTTGTTTGCAACCCAATATTTCATGACCACACTAAGCACATTGAGGTTTAGTGTCGTTTCATTCACAAACATGTTTAAAAACATGTCATACAACTCCAATTATATCCCACTAGAGCATAGTATAGGAAAATTTGAGCATATTCTAAATTAGAGAAATGAGTTTCAAGTAACCTAACAAATCTTAAAGTGGAATGATGCGATAAGAAAAGCTACAAAGCTAGAAGAAACCATGGCAACACCCTCCAACTAGAGGAGAAAATGGTTGAAAATGATATGGTGGAAGTTGATAAGCCACTCTTTTAGGAAGGAAATTGTTACTGGATGCTTCATTTGTGAGGTTAGTCATTTCACATGGAGGAACTCCATTCTTACTCAATAAGTAGACAATGTCATTGTCAAATCTCCTTACACAACTATTTATAATGGTTGGCTATGAACCATCAAATAGATATAGTCATTTCACATGGAGGAACTCCAATCTTACTCAACAAGTAGACAATGACATTGCCAAAGCTTCTTACACAACTATTTGTAATGGTTGACTATGAACCATCAAATGGATGTGTGGTGAGTAATCTAATTAATGCCAACTTATTTAAACCATTTATTACTAAATTAGAAATAATTTGTCATCATCTAAAATGCAATAAATTATTCTTAGATCCAACCTATAATCTTGCAACAAATTATTTAATCATCTTAAAGATTGTTTGCTCTAAAGATTATTTAATCAATTATTACTAGCTTAGAAATTACCATTACCATCACCTAAATTGTAGTAAATTCTATTTGGACAATAAAAGGATCCAACCTAAACTCTTCTTACAAAGATAATTTAATCATCTTAAATATTGTGTGCTCTAAAAACACTAGAAATGGTAAATCGTTGAATAAAAAAAAATCAATATATAAGTTTGCATAACGACAAGAAAATTAAACAATAAATATTTGTAGGTTAGTAAAGCATAGGTCATGAGATATGGGGATACTCTAAAACAAATATTAACACATCATAGAAAGGAGAAAATTAACTAAAAATGAAATTGTACAAAAAAACCTTTTAAAAACACTTCTTCAATCTCCAAATTTATATATTCTACATACACGATAGGATGTATCTTGGTTGTCTCAAAAGACTCTTGTTGTTTCACACTCTCCAAATCTAGGTCAAAATATTTATTTTCTTTTCCTTCTTTTATTTTCACTTGCAATATCAATTCTTCATTAATTTGATTTTTGTTTTATTCTTGCCTTGTTCTATTTTTTGTCTCATTTACTATCACAATTTCCAACATTCTCCTCAAGACTAAATTAATAAATTTCCACTCTATCTTTGAGTGAAATAAATTAATTCTTTGTTATGATCTTTGCAAAAGTGTCTACATATTGATCTCTCACATTGTAGTATTTATAATCAACTTCATTTTCCTAAACTAAGACTATAATAAAAAGTGGTTCAAATCAATGTGCTTTGATTTTATATGAAAAACATATTTTTTAGTTTTTTGGATTGCATTCATGCTGTCACAAAAAAATAATAGTTGGTCTTTCATGCTTTTCACCAAGTTCTTCTAGGATCTACCTTAACCACATTTCTTATATGCTTTTTGTAGTTGTTATATATTTTTCTCTACTGTTGAGAATGCAATCGTTGCTTGTTTCATCGAACTCCAAGTTACCTATCTATTTCCCAATAAGAAACAATTTCTCAATATATATTTCCTAACTGAGCCTTCCTACTCTAAATCTTGAATCTAACCAACTGAATATTATTGGCTAAAATATAATGGATTCCATAATATAAAGTTTTCACATATCTTAAAATTCTCTTAGTTACTCTCATATGATATTTTGATGGCTCACTCATGAATCTTGAAACCAAAGAGACTACATATGTAATGTCTAGTCTTATTTTTGTCTAGTACATAAGGTTGCCAATTAAACTTAAATATTTTCTGATATACTCTCTCACTTCCATCATACTTGCACATTCTTTCTTCTTATGTAAGTGGAGTAATACATATTTGCAACTTTCTATGCCAAACTTCTTCAACATATCATGCGCATATTTAGATTGGAATATGAAGATTGCATCATGTATTTGATGTACCTCCATGCTAAGAAAATAATGCACCAAGCCCAAATTGCTTATTTCAAAGTCTTGCGTCATGGCTTGTCTTCAACTCTCTCTTTATTCTTGATAAACTTCTTATGAATCTTTGATCACCAACATACAAGCAAACAATTGAAATATCACCTTCCCTTTTGTTATACAATATGGGTTCATTCATAATTTAACAAACCCACACTTCAATAAGTATGCATCAAATCTTGAATACCCTGCTTTGAGTCTGTATAATTTGCTTTTTTCAAACTTCTAGGCATATCCTTCTTTACCTTTCACTTGAAATCCTTGTGGTTGTTCCATCTACATTTCTTCTTCATTCTTTACCTTTCAAGGATGCACTTTTTACATCAAGTTGATGTATAGTCCATATTTTTTGCATTATCAAAGCTAAGACCTTTTTTATTGTCTTGCCTTGCAAGAGGCACATGTCTCAACATAATCTATGTTGATTGATTGTGCATACCCCTTCACTACTAACCTTTGTTTATTTTTTAACTGATTCGTCACTGTTTTACTTCTTCTTACACCTACTTCACTCCAATTACCTTCTTTTCTTTTGGAAGTCAACACAACTCCCAAATGTTATTCTTTTAAATTGTATTCAATTGTTCTTTCATGGCTTTGATTCATACCTTGTTTTGATTTACTTCTTTACTTCTTGAAAACTCGAGGGCTACACGTCAATCTTGGACAATAGTGCATAGTTCACCTTATTATCTTCTTGTTCATTTTGCCTTTGCTCTTGGGCTTTTGCATGGCTTCTTGTGAACCACCCATCAAAATTTTGATCAAACATTTTGCAACTTGGATATGATTGTAATGTTCTCTTTGATTTTATTCTTGTTTTTGAAAAAATTATTATGCCTTCGCTTGATGGTTGTGACACTAAAATCATCAATAATGACTATCATCTATTCTTTTTGCTCATTGTCCATGTATTCCCCCTTTATCAAAAATCACATTTGTAAAGGCAATGTGTTGTCTAGATTTGGGGCCACACGATCTATATGCCTTGTTTTTTTTTTTAAATAACCAACAAAAATACATGATTGACTCTTTGGATCTAACTTTTCCTTTTCTTATCTTGAACATGAACATAAGCCAAACAACCAAACACTCTCAAGTAACTTGTTGAAGATTTCTTGTCCATACCATACCTCGTAAAAAGTCATTCTTTATTGCAATTGGAGGACTTATATTGAGGATGTGCAATGTTATAATTTGCTTCAGCCCACATATGATAGTCCAAACCTTTTGCTAGTACCATGCTTCTTGCCATCTCTATGATTGTCGTATTCTTCCTTTCTAGTATTCCATTTTGTTGTTGTATAGGCTATTGTCAATTATCTTCTTATACATGCTCATCATAAAATTTATTTAATTTCTAGGAACAACACTTCTTTTGTTTCCATATTCTCTTTCGTTCTCTAGTGTGGATTTGAAGTTGTTGAATACTTCAAAAGCATCTCTTATTCTTCAAAAAATATACCCAAGTTTTTTTTAATATGATCTTCAATGAAAGTGATAAAATACAAGGATTTACCAACACTTGCGCATATTGTACAATAAATATATGAATGAATCTATTGCAATGGATATAATGCTCTCCATGCTCTTCCTTTTAAAAATCTCACTATGATGTTTTCTCATTGTGCAACCTTCACCTTCACACACTTCACTTCTTGTTTCTAGACAAGGCAATCCATGGACCACTGCTCTAGCATTCAACAAATACAAGCTTCAAAATTCAAGTCGACTATACCATTGGTGCCATAACAAGTTGTCCTCAATGGTTATAAAACAAAAATTCCCCTCTTCTCTAAGCTTCAAGGGACACATAATGTTCTTTGTTAAGAACCACAACCACTATTTGGTTTCCATTTGCTTTGTCATAGATAATGCACTCCTTATTATCAAACACCACTTTGTAGTTTTTCTCTACAAGCTACACCATAGTACAAATTGTGTTTCAATCCTAACATTAAGTATTTTGAATATTTTTCCTTCAATCTTTTTGTCAATTTGTAACATTCCTTCTCCTTCAACTTCCAATGCCTTCTTGTCTCAAAATTTCACCTTGCTCTTATGAGTCATCCAACTCTACACACAACTCCTTATTACTGATCATATGATTTGAACAACAATCTAAATACCAAGACTCTTTAGTTAAAAAACTTGCCACATTATATGACAACATATTTTTTAAACTCCCACCTTCTTGACAAGTTTTTTTTACCTCAATTGCTTACCCTAATTGTACATTCTTTATAGTAGCCAAATCTATTACAAAAGTGGCATTGAACATTCTTCTTGTCTACAAATTACCACCTCTTCCACTATAGCCTCCTCTTCAATCATGACGTCTTCCTCTTATAGAGTTTTGATTCCGTTGCTCCCCTCTTTGTTCTCGAGAATTGGAGCTTAAGCTAGCCCATTATTGTTCTAACACTCGGCAAAAGCTTCATCCAAGTTTTCTTCACTATTTTTAATTATGCCTTCAAATGATATATGTTTCATATTACTCTCTCTCTCTCTTTCCCTCTCTCTCACACACACACTATCCCACTACCATCCCCAAAATTCAGCAAAAGCTAAGTCTTGTCATGCCACATTGCAAATCATGTGTTGGTGATCTTCCTCGAGCAAAGCAAGCAAGAGGATTTTAGAATGACATAAGCCAAGGATTGCCAAGAAGCAAGAACAAGGCTATGGAAGATTAGAGTTCATGGTTTAGCTTCTAAGCCATGCTTTCACCTTCATGACAAAGGCCAATGTTGCCACTTCGTTATGTCAAAAATATAACTTCAAAATTGACTCATCTATAGTTATCTCCATGTCGACTTGTAATTATGGCCTCGAGCTCTCCTTGGATACTGATCATTGTTGTGTTTATAAACCCTATTTTTACCTTCATGACAAAGGCCAATGTTGACACTTTGTTATGTCAAGAATATTACTTCATTTGGCAGCTCCATGTGGACAATATTTATGGCCTCCCAGGTTCTCGTGGAAGACTAATCGTCTATAAATATTCCTTGGCTCCCAACTAAATAATTAAATGTCAAGAAAATATTTTGGTAAGAGAATGCTACAACCACTTAATTTCTTAGACGAAATATCTTGCATTAAATGCAATGCATGATACCAAACAAAAATTTGGCATTTCATATTTACTTTCAAGAAGATTAGACATCAGCGAACAAGCACTTTCATTAAAAAAAAAACATACAGGAGAGGGTCTATACTTCAACGCCCAAACTTGGCACTTCAATTGAGGTCATATGGTGCCATGTCAGATGATCATGGAAATTTACAGATTAGATATTTGTAATGTTTTCTTATATATTGTGTTTTATTATTATTGGACAATAATAAAAATCAAGAGACATCAAAAACAGTTGGGCCCTTTGTTTAAGATACCCACCCACAAAAGTTGGGGATGCATCTATTAAAAAATTACCCTGTTAAAACCTCTCAATTTTCATAGATGCCAAGTTGTCTTTAAAGAATCCATATCCAACTAAAGGCATATATAGCCACACCTTGCATATAATTTGGAACTTCCTTTGGTGCACCATGTGTTTTAGAAAATAACTTTCTTGCAATGTCATAAGCTATTATGTATAATATACATAACTATTTGTTTGATCTAATAATAATTTTCATTTCAAACAGGTTTAAGAATTGGGGTTTAATATCTTAAGCACTATCACAACTAGCTCCCCACCCAACAATAGGTCGCTCTACCCTAGCTATCTGCAGACTTATTGACAGGACAACCACCAAAAAGCTACCTGTAACAGGTGTAAAGATATTTTATTGTTGCAAAATCACAACAAATGTAACTACAACAATGGGTCATGAGTTTCGAGCCCAATTTTAGACATCCAAAAAATGGGTCACAGTAATAATTAAAGGAATATGAACAAAGCTTACACTGCAGAAATGTTTCAAAACCTAAGACTCTACAAAGCATATTACCACATGTTCCTCTTCTCTTAATATTGTCTTTTGATAGTCAAGTGGCATGAGCTCAAGTTGCTAAAAACATTAACTTCCAATGTAAAGACGGAGACCTAGGTTCAAATCTTGCTAGGTGATATCCGCAAAATTACAAAAAAAAACACTAGACGATTTTTTGGAATACCGTGGTAACATGATCTGATGTAATATGGGTGTGCCTCGTTTCAATCCCCTATAGAACATTAAACAGTCTTCAATATTTTGCATTACCTTTTCCCTTTTTTAAATTCTACAGTAAATAGCATGCCACTATCAAGTAAATGCTAATTCCAGTATCAACATGAAAAAAACACATTCAAGTTGTAGGAACCAATATGGTAGTTCTAATAAAAATATCAAATCATGCAAATCAAACACAATGACCTTAAACTGCAAAAATGATGGTCTTCTCAATAAAAATTAAGTGGAGACTAATACCCAGAAATTCTCAATGCAAAGTTGGTCGATGCAAATTATTACACTAGTTTCTCTCAAAAAGCCTTACTGTTTCACTTATTTAAAACAAGTAACAAAAAAGTAGCTATGCCGAATGGTAAATCATATTGTCTCTGCTTTAATCTGGTTTTAAATCAATATCATAACCAAAGTTTCCTTTGACATCCAGCTCCATAGATGTCCTTTGCAATAAGGATGACAGTACATTAAAAGAACAATTCAAAAGGCCTTAAGCAGCCACCTTCTTTGCAGTGACGGAGTTGCAAATAGTAGCAAATTCTGCTCCCTGTTAGCAATAAAAAACCCAAACTTAGAAATGCATTGTTGTCTTAATCTAAGTCTAAGTCATTTATAGCTAAAATTAGCCACACAAGACTTTTCAATAACATCTGTTAATGATTCCCAATTCCTCAAAATTGGGAAAATAAAAAATTGCAAATATTTATCTCTTGAGCCCAATGATATTTCTAGACAATGATAAAAACAAAATAAATATAGGATGAGAGGATGTGAATTTAATCAAAAAGACATGAACATATAATGGCAAAAGCTTTTGAAGGCATTCGGTAGAAGATTTCAGTGATTCTAACAATGACAGTTTCTAATATGATAGAAATGCAAGGGATTTTGATTTCTTGACACACAACATTCACATCGGCCAGTACACTCGAACCAGCTTGATCTTGTTTATGATTTATCCGCCATAGTGAATTCTGTAGAAAAGATGACTAGATGATGACCCACCCATCAGGTTACAGAGAAACTTTTAATATTGTCATTGCAGTGTACTCCAGATCCTCCCTTTGTATCTAGGAAATGTAGGTCTTAAACTCTGTATCATTCACTTATTAGTGTATCAACAGTAATATAAATTTTGTGGAAATCTGCATTGCTCACCTGGCTTTGGGGAAATTCAAGGATGATTCTTCAGATAGGCTATCTCTAGTGCAAGAAATGTATCCCACAATTATTTTTAATACCCTTCCACAATCATTATCACATCACAAATTTAACACCATCTTTATCTACTTTGTGCATTACAGTAGAGAACTTCAGAAAAGGTAAATTTTAAATTCCTGCAAGAAGCCACTCTCACATGGTCGTTGCTAGCTCTTAACAAAACTATGCATTACACATCACTACAAAAACTATATATTGTGCCAAATCCACAACTAAATAAATCAACATAAACAAATGGTTTGCTCAAATATTGCAGTCCACGTAAGATTCAATGAAGACATTATATTTGCAAAACAAACTTCAGCCAATTCATTTTATAATTATTTCCACAAATTATAGGATTTCTTCGATTTTGCAGCAATTTACATATAATCATGTGCAAAAGAAAATCTGTTCAATCTGCCCTAAAATCCAACCAAGGAACAAATAGGATTTTCTGGACCTTGAAAATAACTATGCTTATGCCAAGTCTGGAGGCAAGGGAATGTAACCCAAATTTCAGCGAATGTATCAACGCACAGTATCCTTGACATAGCAGACCCAATCAAAAATATGTTATTGTTAAAACTCGCATAAAGGTATCCGTCCACAAGATCGTGTTTCAACAATTGGAAGGAAAGGACGTATCTTCTCTGACCTCAGAATTCAGGTCGGCTCCCCACTAATCGTGCTAATAAACTAAACTAATATAAATGCATAAAAGTAAATTAAGAAGTGAGCATGAAATGTACAGTAAATAAGTAAATATGACCATAACCATAG
This sequence comes from Wollemia nobilis, assembly GCA_028583015.1. NCBI lineage: Eukaryota > Viridiplantae > Streptophyta > Pinopsida > Araucariales > Araucariaceae > Wollemia > Wollemia nobilis. Next base: position 7,837,317 of record JAQPPZ010017259.1, on the reverse strand, counting down.
CAGAATTAGTATTGATCAATCAGCACATCTAAAGGGAATTGGGAATCATCAATATGATCCAACCTGCAAATAATCCCCCATGATAGAAGAAAGGACTACCAGAAAGTGAGAGGGAAGTGCCACAGCCACTATGCATTCACAAATTAAAAGGTCAGTGATGCAATCAATAAGTAAATATCATGCAGTCTTTCTATTTCTATTAATGGTAGAATGATCTCATAAGTACAATGAAGTATCACAAAGTTTAGGTCTGACTTTCTCAAATGTCTAAAAGACGTTTTAATGAAGCCCCTTGCTCCTATTTATAGCAAATTATTCACCTACAAGTAACTACAGGTAAATTATTTCTACTCCTAGTAAAATCTCTAGTTTGGTGCCATCTTTAGCAAAATGATGCATCACTAAACCTAACATGCCTCTAAATTGCCTTTAAATATGTTTAGTAGCTTTCTAACTCCTAATTGTCACCATGTGAAAACAAAATGTCGCTTTCCATGCAGTTTTGTTGGGTCCCTTGCCAACCTTGTCAGATTCTCAGCCTTAAGTTGTGATTTGCATTCTTGGAGGAGCAATTTGCATTTTCAAAAAAATAGTGATTCATGTTCGGTCCTGAGCAAATAGCACTTTGGAGCGGGTTGCACTTTTGGGACTTGGTCAATTTTTTAAAAATTTCCCAAAATTCCTTGTTTTGCTTTGTTGCTTCTTGGGTTGCAAAATCCTTCTTTGTTTGCTTTCCACGGTCAAACCTTGCTGTAATTTGATTATAGTAGCTGGGCTACTGTAGTTATATAATAAATTTTAAAAATCTAAAACAATTTTCAAAAATTAATGGTGTATCACAATTAAGCACAACAAATTTGAGAGGCATCAATTATTAATAGCATTGCTAAATTAAACAGAAATACAACAGTCAATTCCTCCTAAAGATGCATGAATACACTGTTACGAATGAATTTCAAAAACAATAATTAATATCTAAATCGCTTAATTATCAAATTAAGTATAATTATAACTTTATATGTAGACAAAGCATTTTTAATACCCATGCAACATCTCTTAATAAACAAAATGTTTTTGCAATGTTTTAATTATGATTTAGATAATATTACTTGTGAACAATATGATATTTGCATTTTACAAAATACATCAACATTGGACACATGAATGGACTTGGGTCATCAGTGACCATAGTGCTTGACAAGTGATCCTCTTTATTATGAAAAACGCTTGAGAAGTAATCCTCTTGATCATGAACAATGTAGGAGGCATCATGGAATTAAATGTATTTGAAAATTCTAACACAAGTACTCAGCTGATTTTCCTGATCATAGGTTTTGACAAGTGCATCTTCCATGAATGTGAGGCAAAGTACATAATTTAGTGTCAAATTTGGATAGAAGAGACAAACCAAACAACTGCCCATGTTTAACACTTATTAGGGAACAAACCTATGCAATAACCACTAGAACCCTAAAACATCATGTGTGATAATGTAATATTAATCACCTCAAAGATGTTTGTCTTCTGCATCCTTCCCCCCCTCCCCCTTTTGTTAAGAAGGCAGGACTAATGCACATAGTCACAATGACCCCCTTGGTTCGAACCCATCGTGAGATGTTTCTTTCACTGCACTGCTGATTATTTCAAACGTTCATGGACTGGTAATTGTGATTATGATAGGAGTAGGCTAGCTGTCTATTCAGGCTCTCGTTGCTTTCTTTTTCTTATGCCCCTTATCCCAAGCCCTGGAGAAGTTCTCATCAAACAGCCCTTGCAATGCTATATACCATGTGGTGTTGGTCTCATACCCTGTTTTTCTCCATGCCATTCTTTTTTTCTGGCCACTTGTGTTTCACACTAGTACTTATAACACAATGTTCAAACTTAGTACATAGATCAATGTCTGTCTTCACCCTTGCATTAGCATAGAAGGCGAACCACGGGGGAGGGTTGCTCCATCACTGTTGTAACTCATGCTCATCTCTATGTTGGGCATCCAGTCTGGCTATGGTTGTCTATTCATCCAGATTGGCCTCTTTCTCCACCCTAGATTCCAATGTATATACATTGTTTTAAAATTGTAGCCAATTAGGAAACTTAGAAACAAGGCCTCAGGATCATAAGCCCAAAAATCTTGTAATACTGCCATCCTCATGCTCTCTAGCCTCTTATTGATTGCTACATAACATCCTCTCACTTGTGGGGTGGCTGTCATGTTAGTCTTGTAGAAGGTGGTGTTTTTCTGGCACTCGAAATATTTTTTATCAATGTAATCTACCTATCGCACATAATTTAGATTGAAAAGGTAATGCAAGCAACTCATACTGCTTCCTTGAGAACCCATAGTTCTTGAAGGACTTGTGATTTTAACATACAAGTCTCGACTAGGTTGTACTTCTGATCTGAGAAGGCTTCTGCACTCATTTGACAACCTAGGTACTTTCTCCTTCAACCCCTGCATGATGAGGTGATACACCATGTCATAAAAATGGTAGGTTGTTATGTCTTTTGCATTGCATGGCATCTTGGCACAATCAAATACGACTAGTGATTTTCCATCAAGTTCCACTTGGTCCAACTACAATTTAGGGAACCAATGCTTCTAATTCACCATCAATCACATGAGATAAGAGGTTTAGTTGGAGTGCTACTTCTTGAATTTTCTTAGCTGGTGATCAATACGGCCAGCAATATATGTAACACAGTCCAACATCTAGGAGTGGCCTAGGTAATGTTCCACTACATGCAGCATCGCAATATGCTCTATAGTAACCAATTCTTTCGTCATTTTACCAAGAACAGCTAAAATACCAGACAAGACCATGTGTACATCTGCCTTGAACCGCCCAATTTTAAGTGGCAATTTGAATCCTTGTTCCTCTTGTGGTTTCTCAAGTTGACGCCAAGAAATCCATCCGTTTGTCCCCACTAAATTTATTATAGGGCTTGGGGATTACAAGTGAAGCGATGGGGTAGACCGTCTTCTACACACATCTTCCTTATTTCATTGGCAGTTACAAAAAATGTCCTCTCATGATTGGCAATAGATAGCATGACAGCTCCTATCATACTTTTGTGCACATATCTCCACAACCTTTGAGCAATCCCACACCTAAGGTACCAATGTCATTGCTAACCCAGAAGTCCATATGCGGCTAAGGGTTCTAACCCTCCTCTCACATGTGCATCTACCCAATGTTGTGCATTTGTTGCGACAAAAATGCAATTTGAAATTTCCAGGAAAGCGAATTGCTTCCTAAGCTGGCCAAGCTCCAAGATATTCTGCGTTTGTGCATCCAAAATGGCAATTTGCATTTTAGTAAATGGCAAATCACAAAGTTTAGAGTTGAGAATTTACAAATCGTATTTTCCAACTTATCGAAACACATATTTCTAGCTTTGAGAGATTATTCAAACTTCATTAGTTTGAAAGTTGGTGTTACAAGAAAGGATGAGAGAAGAGGGATGCCTTGGCACCTTTTTAAACATTTTCACACAAACGCGGAATTTTTTCTTTTTCTTTCCCACTTTTTTGTATTTTTATTTTTATTTTTTTTTTTTGTATTTTTCTTGGAAAAGGAAGATAGAAATGAGAATTTCCGAAAAAAAAAAACAAAGGGAAACAAACAAACAATTATGTACATATTTACAAGGGTTTTAACCTACTAGGCTCACAAGTGTCTCAAGTGTTGCTCATTCATGGAAATACGTAATGGCCTTCCTTCCGAAGTCATCAACCTATAAGCTTTGGCGTCCTTAACCTTGTCAATCTAGGGTCCACTCCATTTGCATGTTTACCTAGTTTTTCTTTGTCTTTGTCCCACTTAAGCACAAAGCCTCCTTCCTTAAACTCCACATTTGTCGACCTTTTATCGAACCACCAATTCACAGCCAATTGATGCTAGACAACCCTCTTGAAAGCTTTATCTCTTTCCTCTTCCAAGGGAAACACAACATTTAAATTGGCTTGCATTGAGGGATGTTTTTATCTTGTAGATCCAATTGTTGGGGCATGTGGAGCGAAGAGAGCTCAAGATTCACTGGCAACACGACTTCCTTATCGAAAACAAGTTTGTACAACAAGATCTCGATGGAAGCTTTGGGAGTAACCCTATCTGCCCATACGGCCCTTTTCAGTTTAGTGTGCCAATCTCTTTCGAATTCAGCAATTGTCCTATTCAATATTCTGGCAATATTTTCATTTGTAGACTCGGCCCAACCATTTCCTTATGGGTAGGAGTTGAAAGACGTTTTTAGGATGAAACCATGCTCAGGTGCAAATTGTATTAACTTATCCCTTCTAAACATTGTAGCATTGTGTATAATCATTGTCGGATGAGTTCCATATCTTGTATTAATATCTTCTAGTAATTGAATAACTGCTTCTTAATTAGCTACTTTAAATTGGCTTGCATTGAGGGATGTTTTTATCTTGTAGATCCAATTGTTGGGGCAATTGGAGCGAAGAGAGCTCAAGATTCACTGGCAACACGGCTTCCTTATCAAAAACAAGTTTGTACAGCGAGGTCTCGATGGAAGCTTTAGGAGTAACCTTATCTGCCCATAAGGCCCTTTTCAATTTGGTGTGCCAATCTCTTTTGAATTCAGCAATTATTGTATTCAATATTCTGGAAATATTTTCATTTGTAGACTCGGACCAACCATTTCCTTATGGGTAGGAGTTGAAAGACGTTTTTAGGATGAAACCGTACTCAAGTGTAAATTGTATTAACTTATCCCTTCTAAACATTGTAGCATTGTCGAATGAGTTCCATATCTTGTATTAATATCTTCTAGTAACTGAATAATTGCTTCTTAATTAGCTACTTTACTAGAATAGCTTAAGTTCACCTAGTGAAAAAAGTTTGTTGCAATTAATATTCTACCATTTCCCGCACTGGATAATGGGCTTATTTTTCCAATGGAGTCCAAACCCAATTGCTGATATAGGTTTGTCACAACCACAGGTTGTAATGGTATGGACGCTTCCTTTCTTGGGTCAACAAACGTGCAACAAGCCTTACATAAATTCACCCATTGGAAAGAGTCTATGAATATGATCGGCTAGAAGTATCCTCCCCTTTAAATATGGTATTGTTGTTTGGGATGAATAATGACCACGTTCATTTAAATATTGCCAAAAAAAGATCTTCTATTTTACCTTTCTAACACACATTAGAAGCACATTGTTGTACCCTTTGCAAAAGATGGCGCCATCAAGTCAAGTATAGTGGATGGCTTTTTTCTTGAATTGTGCTTTTTCTTTGGGTGGAAAATTTTTATCCACATGTCCTATTAACATGTATCTTCTAATGTCATTCATTCAACCAATCTATTCATCTAGGTCAACTTCTTCTACAAGTGCTATTTGTTCACTGGCATGGGACATAGCTAGGTTCTCACACAAAGCTCGACCCCTTACCAACTTGGTCAGTTTCTATATCAAATTCTTGAATCTTATTGATCCATCCAACTCTCCTTTCTCCCAACTCTCCATGCAACACCGCAAATCTTATGTCAGAGTGGACTGTAGAGACAATTGTCTTGCTTTGGACAAATAATACCCAAATTTCCTTGATGCCTTCATCATCGCAAATACTTGTTTTGGATGAAGGTGTATCTTTCTTTATAATTGTGGAGAGTCTAACTCATGATATACGATGTTCCTCCTCTTTGTCGTCTTTCAGAGTCAAAACTATTACAATGTTTGCATCCATGCCAAACACATAGTTTGAATTCAAAGAAATTTGGGTTAATCCGCATCGGTGCCTTGGTAATGTCATCTGTAATTTCTTGGAATGCCTATTTCCCATCTCCAATCCAAGTAATGTTGGCATCCCTCTTAAGCATCTTAGTAATAGGCATAACCAACTGTGCAAAATTGGTAATAAATTTAGCCATAAATTGTATTTGGCCTAGGAAGGATCTAATACCTTTAATTGATGATGGCAGTGGAAACTCTTGTATAGCCTTGATGTGGTCTAGATCTATTGCAAACCCACACTTTTGAACCACATGCTCCAACATTTTCCTTCTTGGACAAAGAAAGTGGATTTCTTGGCGTGTAGAGAGATTCCATGTTCTCTACACCTTCTGAAGACAACTTCCAAATGTTCAACATGCTCACTTCTATCTATGATGAATACAATTAGATCATCAAGATATATGAGGATAATTTCATCAATCAAACGAACAAACACAATATCAATTGCCCTCTACAAGGTGGCCCCTGCATTGGACAACCCGAATGCCATCCTCCTGTAAACAAACGCCCCCACTTTGTTGTGAATGTCATCTTATGTTGGTTTTCATCCTTGACCCAAATCTAGTTATAGCCTAAAAAGTCGTCTAGTGATAATAGCATATGTGACCCTTCCACCTTTTGCAAAGTCTGCTCCATTGATGGCAATAGATAATGGTCCTTCAAGGATGCTCTATTCATATTTTTGAAATCTACACACAACCTAATGTCTCCATTCTTTTTACATAACGAAACCAAATCAGATACCAATTTTGAAAGTCAAACGGTAAAAATAATTTGCGCTTGCAACAATTTGAGGAATTCCTTCCTCACAACTTCTATATTTGGGTTGACAAGTCTTTGCTTTTGCCAGAATGGTCTAGCCCCAACCTCAAGGTCAATTGTATGCTCAATAATATTTCTATGATAAACCTTGAGATCTTCATATCCCCAAGCAATAACATCACCATATTTTGCACATAGCTCTTTGAACATGTAAACCTTTTCCATCATTCTTTACCCATCATTCGACAATTTCAATGGGTTGGTAGGATGAAGGTTTGACCATGACACTCGCCTTCATCAGAATGGAATAGGCTTTCTAATGCGATTAAGCCTCTAGGCAACTAATTAGTTTTTAAATGAATAACCTCATTCTTAATATCAGCCTTGTATTCATCTAGCCTTCACCGTGTTGGGCATCTCTGACTAGGAATTTAATAATATGTTCCTCGTTGTCAAGTGCCAATAATCAAAGTTGTCAAGACAACGGGTCTCAAAACCACTTCTAGTTCTATTGGCTTACCCCACATCTACGGTTGGGTCAAATCTCCAACGAAAGAAGCTAATTCATCAACTTTTGTGTTTTGCTCCCTTGGTACTATTGCAATTTAATATGTGTTGAAGCTTTCAAGTAGACCCCATTCCAGGTGTTTGTATGATTTTAAAAGGTTTTTCTTGGTAGCATATACCAAGATGACTTGATTAACCACAAGTTTTGAATCACCAAAGATTCTTAAATTCTTGATTCCTAGTTTCTCTTTTTTTCTCAATCTAGTGCACAACACTTCATAATCTAATATATTGTTTGTACAATTGAACAACAATCTACAAGCATCGTTCATTTGTATACCCTGCGGTTTTGTGAGTTGTATGTCAGCACCAACTCCATTCCTAATCCTAGCTCCATCAAAGAGTAGCATCCATACTCCTGATCCTTGAGCCTATTTGTTTGTTAAGGCTGGAAATTTACATGGTCCTTCTATTACTAGATAATAACCTGGCTTGGTTTCCTCAAATGTGCCCCTTAGATCATCGCTATCATTCACCTATGAGACCCCGATGATCATGTCTAGTTCAAACATGGGCTCATCTTCATCTAGTTCGTCGTCTATGAATTCTGGTAGCTCATTCCAAATGATGGTAGTTACAGGAAGGATCATTTTCAGTTCTACTAATATTTCCAGCTTTAGGGACCTTTAAGTGTATGCAGTCCATTGCCAAGTATGCATATTTGATAACTTCTTCGTCCATTCCCTTGATAGCAACATCCTGAAGTAAGGAAATTACTTCTTAGGCGGCTATAAGTATTGGATGTTCAGCTATTGTCATCGTTAGGTCTCTCAAGTCTCCAACAATATTTACTCTCATTTCATCCATCTAAACATGCCCCCCAACAGTTTCAACACAAGGCAATCCCATTCCCTCATAGACTGCTTTTGGTATAACAATTACAGCAGCTCCCAAATCTACCATGTAGCTATGTAGCATGTAATTTTCGATCTTCAAGGTACTATAAATCAGCGACAGTTTCATTGTTTTATGCTTTGGAGCATTCAATATATCCACCACTTTCACTTGAATACTAGATGGATCCTTAGTTACCAAATTTCATTTTTTTGATAGATTTAGCTATATTTGCTTCTATGCAACAATCTTTGCTTTAGCATAACTCCGTTTTTGCTATTTAAGAGCTTCCTACAAAAATTCCCTCTGTGCCGACAAGGCTAATGCTTCCAACATATTCGCCTTTGCAGGTGTCTTTCTCAATTCCTCGACAATGTTAGTCGTGTTACACACATTCCGTGGGACAAAGTTCCTAAACTATAGCATAGCAACAGCTTGGCCCTCAATGTTTAGAGACTGATACTTCAAATTCTTTTTAGACTCTTTCTACAACCTTTCCCTTTTATCATGTTTGTTTGACATATCCTTTTCAACTATAGTCTCATTCATTTTAGGAGAATTTGTTTCTCAGGTCTAAGTCGATGTACTTTCTTGGGCACTGGTTTGTGCAACAAGTCGATTTGACACCATTGGCCCTTTGTCCTCAAGGTGTAATGGTGGTCGCCCCCTACTCCCCCTCCAGTACAATAGTACTTTGACCCTCGATCAAGTTGTTTTTGCAAGATTGTTTGAGTTGGTCGGCGTTGTTCATTTGTTGTTTTGCTCTTGCTCTTTGTCATTTGTTGGCCAATATTGCATGATCTTGAAAAGGGAAATCCTCATCATCTTTCAGGATACCAAAATTGACACATTGCATTGTTTGGGTTCAATATGATCAAGAACTAATTGTTGTATCACCCCATATTGTTCTATTATGGTCGATTGTTGAACCATGCGATAATTTGTCATGGGCATTTGGATTGCATGGTTGTCCCGTCATTGTTGCTTATCGTGCCTACCATTGTTGATTATATATCATTGTTTTTAAAGCATTTCTTATTGCCACAACACATTCCAACAAATTGTGTTTATTTTTTTATTTACATTTTCCAGATTGACAAGGAACCTAATTTTTTGTGAGATAAGGGGTGGTAACCTTCCTCAATCAAAGCATTCCACCCACAATTGCCAACAAAACCAACCCCGTCTCAACCATCCAGTTGAGATAATAAACTGAGAGAAGCAATGAAGAACCTGATGAATCGAGTCACAACAGATAGTAGACAGAGTGGTAGGTGACAACAAACAAGAAGTTGAGAGCAAATATGTGGTATACAATAAGTGGGTAGCTTGAGGGGGGTGGATGGAGTAAACCGGTAGGTCTAGGTAGGTTAGTATTGAGCATTTGGAATGAGTGGCATTGGCGGAGGAGGATATTGCATTTGTAAGGTTTGTGGTTGAACTATATGTGCAACATAAGCCATGGGTGGAGTGGCAATTTCCTTACTTGGACTAAAACATCCTCAACAAGAGTTGCTTCCTCAAATGCCCCCAAATAATGTAACACGGTTTGCATTTCGGACCATTGAGGCCATGTTTGATTGTAATCCTCTTCTATAATATGGCAAGCCCTACTCATCTGAAGGTTGAGTATAGGGAGTTATAAGGTGCAGTGTTCTCATGAACCTCACATTATAATCATGGTTATTTTCTTGAGGATGTTTCTGAATTGCACTTAACTGGAAAAGTATTAAATAAACATTTCCCAAAATGCCAAACATTTTCATGAAAGGTTCGACGAGAAGCCCAATTAGTGACTAAGTTATTAGGTAGGCTCCTATACCACAATGTAACCTTTATTTCTTAATGAATATATGCACCATAATATTTTCTTCCTCAATCCAACGTATGGATTTTAGTGTTGATAGCTCATTGACGTGGTCCATAGCAATTTTGCTACCATTCACATCGAAGGTTGGTAAGGATTTTAGTGTGGTCGTAGGAATTGAAGAGTAAACCATTATATTCAAAGGCCCCTGATATGTCCAACCCAGCAATTGGTTCTACAATTTCACTTTCATTTGCATCTTGTATCACTAAGCTCCTTGTCTATATGCCATTAGTGGGACATTGTATTTGAGACTGGGAGGTCCCATAAATGCCTATTACAGGACATATTGGACCATATGTTGGTTTGGCGCTACTTCGAGATTCTAAGGAGAGAGATTGTTGCAAAGCAAATAGTTGATTTGGATTTTTCATCTGGTATCGATTAGAATATGCTTGACGGTTAGTGTTTTGCATTGTTTGAGGCTTTGGAGCATTTCATTAGTTTTGGGGATATTAGCAATATTGCATAGTTGATTAATTTTGAGGGATTTGTTGCGAAGGCTGACCACAAGATGTAAAGGTTGATTCTAGGCAATGCCTTGAACCATTGGCAACCTAATGGCCTTGCAGGTATTGTCAATTTTGTACAACATTTGGGTATGGTTGAGAATTTAGTAGGACTAATTGACAATGTCCAACTTTGGGGATTGAATTTCGGCAATTTTCCTGAGCCTCAAATGCTTTGGCTAGGACCGGAAGCAATCGTAGAAATCCAAGCTTTGTGGGATGAGGATTCTATCCGTGGGAATAGTCCAGAGGGTCGCATACCGTCACAGAGATTTGATTGTTCTTCTGGGGATTTGGGGAGGAGCAAAGATTAGGGTTTTGGCGAACTCAAGTTTGGAAGCGGCTCTCCTATTCTCAATCGCACTGATTTTCACACCTCCTGCTTCCCTCTTCTCAATGGCTAAGTGGTACACAATCAGTCAGAGCGAAGCTTAAGGTTTTGGCAATCTTAGGTTTTGAAGGGCTCCATATTTATTTTAGGGTTTCCTTATTTCTCAGCTTTGGTTTTTGTGCCTCCTGCTTTCCTCTTCTCAATGGCTGGTAAGGATCCTATCTAGATCTCATTTGTTTTTCATTTCTTCTCTTGCTATGTCGATATTAGCTTCTCTTTTCAAACCTTCTGGCAATGGCGTCTTCACTCTTTTCTCCCAACATATGCCTTTTGACCAGAATAAAATGGATAGTATGGCTCAACTTCTTAATGCCCATCCTCATCGAGCAACTGTAGCAAAATCATCAACCTCAAGATCTTTTGTGGCCAAACTCAATGAGGTACCCATTGTTGAGGTGCCTCCAGACCTCATCCAACACCCAATCTTGGCCCTTTCAGCTCAAGCATTGATCTGCAAGTTTATAGGCATGTGGCCTAGCCCGACTGCAATATAGAATTGGCTAACCAATACCTGGGGCTCAAAAATCTCTAGCTTTGAGTTCATGATAACTGGACGTGGGTATTTTGTTGTTACCTTCTCATCCCCTGAAGACCGAAACATAGTTTTCCATGGTGGCCCATGGTTTCTAGGATCTAGTCCTTTATACATGACTCCTTAGACACCGAGGTTTGACCCACAAGAAGAGGAACCCCAATATGGGTTCAGCTTTCCTTTTTACCCTTGCACTTGTGGAATAAACCCACAATGGAGTTGATAGGAAACACAATAGGGACATACATTGATTGGGCCCCTCCAAAGGCCAATAATGCAATTTGTGCCCGTATATGTGTAAGGGTAAACCTAAAAAAAGGACTCCCAGAGAGCATTGGGATCAAGGTTCTTGACTGGATTCACACCCAACCTTTGGACTATGAGCACATCCCTTTTAAATGTATTTCTTGTCACCAACATGGACACTTCTCTCGAAACTATCCAACAAAACCTGTCCAATCCAAAAAGGAAACAGAACTTGAATTCCAACCTGTCAAGAATGGAAAGTCTCACAGATCAAGAAGCCAACGAAGGAAACCACAGGAAAAAATGGATCTACAAAATCCAAACAAATTTGCCATCCTCACATCAGATGTGGAGGAAGAAATAGAAACACCACATTACAATGGAAGTCAAGAAAAAGGTAAAGATATTATGGAGGAACCCCTCAATAACCACTTAGATGACACACAAGAAACACAACAGAAGAATTATGAAAAAGACTCAGAGCCATCAAATGAAGACACGGAAGAAGGGATTCAGGAAACTTTACAAGTGGAATTAGTTATACCAGGTGCAACTCCAGCAACACGCTCAACAGCCAAAGGTAGAAAATCCAACCAAATCCTAAGAGAAGAAGAAACTCTGAAGGACATCCAGAGCAAAATTCAGGCCACTTTGGAATTTCCAATAAAGGTCAGTAAAAAATGATAGTTTTATCATGGAATTGCAGAGGATTGGGTAGTCCCCTGAAAAAAAACTACCTTTCAGATTTAGTGAAACTTTATAAACCTCTTGTTATTTGTTTACAAGAATCCAAAATGGCAGATCATGTAGTGGCACAAGAATGGAATAAGATTTGGAGACAGTCAGAGCATGAAGCAGTAAGTTCATCAGGTGCTTCAGGAGGGCTTATAACAGCTTGGGATTCCCAACAGTTAACTTGCATAGCAAAACATAAACAAAATAATTGGCTTGCTTTAAAATTCAAACTTCTTAGTGGTACTTGCATCACTATTGTCAATTTCTATGGGCCAAACAATCCAGTGCACAAAAGAGAGGCATGGAATCAATTGCATCACTGGATCATCCAAGAACAACCTGAGAACCTTCTTATTGGAGGAGATATGAATGTCACATTAGAGTATTGGGAAAAGACAGGGGGAAACAGAAATCATGATTCCAACAGAGACCTGGTTAAGCATATAATTGCCCAAGAAAATCTACAGGATATCATCCCTCAAAAAGGGAAGTATACTTGGACAAATAGAAGATCAGGAATTCATTACATTGCTGAAAGACTGGACAAATTTCTAGTTAGTGAAAATATTCTGTCCATTTACCCTCTTCTAACTAGTCACATCATCCAAAGTGCAATATCTGATCATAAACCAATTCTTTTGGAAAAAGGACAGAATATTCAGGAAGTTAGAAAGATTCCATTTAAATACAACTCAGGATGGGCAGAGCTGGATTCTTTTAGACCTCTAGTTGAGAACAATTGGAAATAGGAAACTACTTCAAAAAGACCACAAGACATCTGGAAGGAGAAAATTCTAAGACTTAAAAAAGAAATTAGAAAATGGCTATCTAAAAATCCACCTCAAAGAAAAGAGTTGATTTTACAACAACTTGATAAATTGGAAACAGAGTTAGAAGATACTTCTCCTCTTCCTCAGCATGTTGAGAAAAGAAATGAGTTGTTGGCTGAACTATGCAAGTTGAATGCTGCAGAAGAGGCCCAATGGAGATTAAAATCTAGGATGGTATGGTTACAGAAAGGGGACAAAAACACAAAAAAAAATTCATCTCAAAACTCTTCAAAATTATTTTAGGAATACTATTAGAAGTATTGAGGAGGATGGCATCATCTACACAGAGAAAGAAAAATTAAAAGAACTGGCTAAAAATTACTTTTCAAGGCTGCTCACTCATGAACCTGGAGATCTTCACGCCCAAGACCTTTTGCTTCAGAATATTCCATCTTCTCTTACTCAAGAGGACAAAGCTAGTTTATGTGCCCAAGTTACTAAAGAAGAATTGGAGTCTGTGGTGCATTCTCTCCCTAAAGATAAAGCTCCAGGACCAGATGGTTTCACTAATAATTTCTATCAGCAATTCATGTATCTTATTGGTGATGACCTGTTGCACATGATTGAAGATGTCAGAAAGAAAGGTACTCTTTCTGGAGCCATTAATTCAACATTCCTTGCTCTAATCCCCAAGGAGAAGAATTCCACTACTTTTAACCGATTCAGGCCAATTTCTCTTTGCAACTGCTCTTATAAAATCATGACAAAGATAATTGCTAATCGAATAAAAAAGTTGCTTAGCAAATTGATCTCTAAAGAACAAGGAGGCTTTATCCCTAGAAAGCAAATATATGACAACATCATTATGGTTCATGAGACTCTTCATTCCTATTCCAATATCAAATCAAAGAAGATTGCCATAAAATTGGATATGGCAAATGCTTTCGATAGAGTCAACTTACAGTTTTTGGAAAGAATTCTCATTAACTTTGGGTTTCCAGCCCAAATGGTTCAATGGATTGGAGCTTGTATCAAAGCTCCTTGGATCTCCCCTTTGATCAATGGAGAACCTTCTACCTTCTTTCAACCTTCTAGAGGAATTCGCCAGGGCTGCCCTCTATCTCCTTATCTCTACATTTTACTTGCTAAAACTCTTGGCAGAGCTCTTAACAGCTTGCGCAGAGCTGGGGAATTAATTGGAATCAGAGTTGTTCGTGGTGTTAGACCTTTCACGCATGCCCAATTCGTTGATGATACCATATTGCTTGGAGAAGCAACCAAGCACAACATTAAGAGCTTCAAGAGTTGTCTTAACTGCTTTGAAGCAGCCTCAGGTGCCTTAATTAATTGTAGCAAAAGTTAGTTTTACACAATTAACACCACTCCAGCAAAAAATAGAGGTTTTGCAAAAATTCTTGGATTCAAGGAAGGATCAGATCAACATTTTAGATACTTAGGAGTTCCTATGGGATTTCATCTTAAATCTAAAAATAGTTGGTTACCAACCATTGAGAAAATTCAGAAGTGAATTCTTACTTATAGTAATGGTTGGTTGAGTTTAGCTGGAAGAAGAGTGCTAATCAGATCTGTTTTATCTGCCCTTCCTATATATCAACTTTTGGTTTATCATGCTCCTAAAAGTATTCTTCAAACCTTTGATAGGCTGGTTAGAAACTTTCTATGGCAAGGAGGTAAACAGAACGAAAAAAAAAAAAATTTCATTTAGTTTGTTGGGAATCAGTTGCTACAAGAATGAATCAAGGGGGACTTGGTATAGTTCGTGCTGAAATAGTTTGCAAGGCTTTAGGGGTCAAATTGTTATGGCATCTATCTCAGCCTCCAGACACCCCATGGAAAAGGATCTTAAAAATAAAATATGCTGCCTCAACTACAGGAATGCACCTAATGAGAAATTTGAATATGAGGTCAGGTGCTTCTTTAATATGGAAACATATTGTAGAAGCCAAGCAATTGATTCTAGACAAGGCCTCTTGGCTTCCAGGTGATGGCACTCAAATTGACCTTTGGCATGATCCCATTCTTGGCAAACCTCCTCTTCTAAGTAGTTGCAGCCCAGCTCTCAAAGAAGAGCTACAACATTTACAAATCTCTAAGCTCTCTGAAATTCTGTATTGGCACAACAATGTTGTGGAATGGAGAGATCCTCCTCTGCCATTTCCCCTAACTGTTGAATGGGAATATTTCAAGAAACAACACACTAATATGAAACTGCTACGACAACAAAATATGGACCAGCTTATTTGGGGTGACATCAATAAATCTGGTGTTTATATTGTTCATATGGGTATTCAAATGCAACTTGTTGGAATTCCCAATAAAAGATTGGTTGCGATTTGGAATCTAAAATTGCCTCCCAAGGTACAAATATTTTCTTGGTTAGTTCTTCAAAATAAGATCCTCACAGGTGATAACTTACAAAAAAGGAATATTGTTGGCCCCCATGTGTGTTCAAGATGTATGAAACACAATGAAACTATGCACCACTTATTCTTTGAATGTAGCTCTGCTACACCTATATGGTTAAAGATAGCCTTCCAATTTGGCTCTCCCCTATTTGGTACTCTCAACCTGGAGCAATGTTTAATCAATTGGCAATCAAATTATAAGTGGAGTCTTAAGGGGAAGCCTCTAATCAAATCCCTTTGGAATGCCATCCCCTTCTTTGTTATATGGAACATTTGGAATAACAGGAACAGGTTGATCTTTGAAGGTAAAAAGGAAAATAATAGCATCCTCACTGAAAGAATAGTCAGAGACCTTGTGACCAATTTCAAAGCCACATTCAAATATAAGCAAAATCAGCAAATTTTAACTGTGCAGGAATTGAATCTTATTAGTCAGCTTGATCTTCAAGAATTCATATCTACCAACATGAATGTTTTAGCTATAATGCCCCCAAAGATACATTACCCAACCTTGTTCTTTGATGGGGCATCTAAGTCTAATACGGGCATAGCTGTTGCAGGGGGAGTGATCATGAAAGAAGATGGGAGGCTTGCCCTCAATTATTGTATCAACCTTGGAATTGCTTCCAACAATGTTGCAGAAGCTTTGGCTTGTGAGTTTGGATTGAAGATGGCTATTGAGCAGCAGATAAGACACCTGCACATTTATGGGGACTCTACCCTTATTATAAATGCTCTCTCCAAGGACAATTTGGTTAGCTCCATTCAACTTCAACTCATTTTGGTCAGAATGAAAGAGCTAATTAAAAATTTTACTCAAGTGCACTATTTCCACATTCATCGGGAATTTAACAAGACTGCAGATGCACTTGCCAACAGTGCTATTAAAAGTAAATATTCCAATCTCAGAATTACTAGGAATAGAGCTCAGCAAAGAGGAGGATGTGTGTGAGCTTTATGTTGTTGGTTCTGTTTTTTATTTTTCTTCTTCTGTTGAATGTTAGTGCCTTAGTCCTTTGGTGCTTTCTAATTTTCGGTGACCTTCTCGGTGTCTTTTGTATGCTGGCGACCTATGTTTTCTGGTGCCTATTGCTCCTTTGTATCTTTTCTCTCTGATTTAATTCAACTTTTTCTTTTAAAAAAAAAATTGTCCAACTTTGAGATTTGTTGGATTCCATTGCATTTTCCCATAATTAGGTTTGGGGGATTAGGCAACCTTTGAAATTGAAAGATTTGTGAATTCAAGGTATTCACCTATTGACTGGGTCCAAACTTTGGTTGACAAGTATCAGTTTGTGGGTGGACCCAACTTGCTGAACTTGGACATTTTGATAAATTGGCACATTTGTCGGCTGACTAGTTAATGCTTGGTATAGTTGATTTTGGAACTGAACTAGTGCAAGTTAAAATGTGGTGGAACCTACTAAATTAAGTGGCAGATTAACGGTACTTAACTAGGTTGACAGTACAGGAGGTATATTGTACAAGGGGTTTGTGATTACAGTATGGATGGAGGGATTAGAGGAAGTCCAAGTTTGACTGGCTTGCATAGTTGTTAGCAACATATGACTACTGGGTTTGACCTACTCGTGTTAACAAGGTAGGTGATGTTGACAATAAAGGTGAGTGGGAAAGGTCTAGGTTCTTATTAGATTGGATGAGAGTTGCCACTGGTTGTTTTCGCTTTAATGGAGTTTCTATTGGTTCCCATGAATCTTCTATCCAAACAACAGTTGTTGACTTCTTTCCCTTATTACCTTTCCTCTGATACGCAAGGAGTTTGACCAGTTGGATTTCGTTACCAAACTATTGTGCTTTTGATCTTGTATTCATATGCCTTTCTCTGATC
Source organism: Wollemia nobilis (assembly GCA_028583015.1). NCBI lineage: Eukaryota > Viridiplantae > Streptophyta > Pinopsida > Araucariales > Araucariaceae > Wollemia > Wollemia nobilis. The sequence continues at coordinate 7,820,065 of JAQPPZ010017259.1, read as the reverse complement.
CCAATTGTATCTACGGAAGGTGAAAAAGTAGTTTAGAAACCCTTAAAACAAAAATTCAATAAAAATGGCAGATAGCAATTTTAGTAGTGCAAAACACAAGTTTCCTCCAAGCGAATCGCACTTTTCTTACTTAAGCAAAATTTACTCTTTGCTGGCAAAAAGGGCAGAACACACTTTACCAAAGAAAGCAAATCGCAGTCCTTCGGCTAATATTCTCTTTCTAAGATGGGAGGAATGAATCACCTTTTTTGGAAAAGGCGACTCGCACTTTTATTCAATCAAAATAATTTTGGTGTCCCAAGAGATGCAAAATCTTATTCAAAAAGAGCGAATTGCAAATTTTACATTCGAAGTGTATATCGTAATTAAGAAAAGGCAAATCGCCTTTTCCAACCTCGAAAAGTTTTTAGCACTTCTTGAGCGGCAAATCACCATCCTTCACTATAGAATCACCTTTTTTCTACTTAGCAAAAATTTTGAAAGGACAGATGCTCTTCTGGACCTCCAAAACAGAATCAATCAAAATTTTCCATAAAAACACTTGTTTGAACGACGCTTCATGGAAATTTTGATTTGCAATTTTGATTGCGAATGCTGAACTTCGAAAATTTTGCTGAGTTTCACAATGGACTCACCATTCCACAAAGTAACTACAGATCCAAAAACAGAAAAAGCACAAATTCAAATTCATAGCAAGCAGATCAAACAAAAGAATTATGGATTATATGTGAATTACCTAACGAACAAACCCTTAAATAGATCTGATTAGATCTAAATTGATTTGCATAGATTTGAAAAATTAGAGGCAAATGGACTAGGCCTGATTCTCATAGAAACCGAGCCCTTGGTGTGCCAAAAATTGTTGAACTCACGTAAAGGTATGTGCCCGCGAGCTCACATTTCAACAATTGGAAGGAAAGGATGCATCCTCTAAGCTCCATATTTAAGTCGACTCACCACAATTTGTGCTAAACTAAACTAATCTAAATGCAAAGTAAATTTGGAAGGAAAAGAGTGCACGAAATGTAAAGTAAATACATTCCTGGCAGTAGCAGGATTAGTGTCGATCAACCAACATGTACATAGAAGATCAAATGACATCAATGTGATCCAATATGCAAATAATCCACCATAATAGGAGAACAGAATAACAGAAAGTGAGACAACAATTCCAGTCACTATGCATTCACATATCGAAAGGCCGGTAACACAATCAATGAGTAAATGTCATGCAAAGTCTTTCTATTAATGGCAGAATGATCTCATAAGTACAATAAAGTATCACAAAGTGTAGCTCTGACTTTTCTCAAATAGCCAAAAGATGTTTACAATGGAGCCCCTAGCTCCTATTTATAGAAAATTATTCACCTAAGGGCAACTAGATATAAATTCTTTCTACTCTTAGTAAAATCTCTAGTTTAGTGGCATCTTTAGCAAAATGATGCATCACTAAACCTTACATGCCTCTAAATTGCTTCTAAGTTGCCTCTAAATACATTTAATAGCCTTATAACTCCTAATTGGTGTCATATGAAGACAAAATGTTGCTTTCCAAGCGGTTTCCTCAGGTCTTGTGCAAACCTTGTCAGATTCCAAATCTTAAGTTGCAATTCACATTCTTGGCAAAATTGCAATCTGCATTTTGTCCCAAGTGAATCGCACTTTGAAGCGGGTTACACTTTTGGGGCTTAGTCAATTTTCCAAAAATTTCCCAAAATTCATTGTTTTGCTTTGTTGGTTGCTTATAGGGCTGCAAAATTCTTTTTCCCTTGCTTTCAACAATCGATTCCTTTGCTGGAATTTAAAGGTAGTAGTCAGACTACTACAGTTATATATCTAAATTTTGAAAATCTTTAAAATATAAAAAATAAGGTTATCACAAATAAGCAAATTTGAGAAGTGTTAGTTATTAATAGCATTGCTAAATCAAAATGAAATACAACTAATAGTTTCTCCTAAAAGGTGCATGAATACAGTATTAGGAATGAATTCAAAAACGCAATATAATAATACCTTTTATCTGTTAATAAAGCATTTTTTATACCCATGCAACTGTAAATATATAAAATGTTTTTGCCATAATTCTAATAATATTAGTTATGAACAATATGAAATATAAGTGCATTTTACAAAATATATCAACATTGGACACATGCATGGACAGGTTGTCAATGACCATAAGACTTGAAAAGTGATCCTCTTAATTATAAACATTGGAGTAGGCATCATGGAATTTGATGTATTTGAAAACAGTATACCCAATACTCAACTAATTTTCCTAATCATAGATTTTGACAAGTGCATTTTCCATGAAGGTGAGGCAAAATACATAATTTAGTGTCGAATTTGAATAGAAGGTAAAGGTAAAGTAGTTTTTAACATCCATGAAGCCATAGTCCATTCAAGACAATCCTCATGAAGGATATTGTTTACCCAGGATATGGTTATACAACTATACTTTGGTTATGGAAGCATGGTGTACAACCTTACCCCTACAAGATTCGAACCTTGGACCTCCTATTTAGAGTTCCAAATTCTTCATTGTTAGACCCATTCATGTTGTACACCAAACAACTGCCCATGTTTAACACTTAGTAGGGAACTAACCTTTTGCATTAACCACTGAAACTGTAAAACACCACATATGATAATGTAATAGTAATCACCTCAACGATGTTTGTCTTTTGCCTCCCTCCCCTTTTAAAATGTGTGAGACATGCAAATGGTCGCACAAGATAGTGTTGCCACTAAGAAAACTCAACAAAGTATCATATAAAAAACAAAAGGCTCGAGTATTGACTTCTCTTTGATGTCATAGCAATACTTAAGTATGGCCATCTACAATCTAACGAAGTGTGGGTCTCTACAATTTTTTGGTCAGAGAACTTTCAAAGCATCTCCTTCACCCTTCCAAAGAATGAATTCTAAACAAAGATGCATGGTCAAAGCTGATTTTTGGTGCAAATTCTAGTACATTCGAAAGGAGAAACGCACATACATAGTCTCCATGGTAAAGGAAATGCACATTGCATCATGAAAAACAAGAAAAATACAATACAAAGTGCAAGACAATCTTAAATGTACAAGAAAAATACAATACAAGAACTTAAATGTATGACCTCCACTCCATATTTGCCAATGTGTCGCTTCATCTCATTCTACGATTTTAATTTATGTTGTTAACACTTGTTTAAGATTGCATCTCGCTAAGGATTTTATAAGGTACAACTGTAAATTGCATATTTACCAAATCCTATTGGATCTTTACCAAATCCAAATCAGACCAGATTTTACAAACTCCCTGAAATAGTTTGATGAGATTTGTAGCTTTGCAAAAAAAACTAATTTGTAAAATTACTAGACTAACACCATAAAGAAAAAAGCCTAAAACGAGAACATTGGGCAAGAGAATAAGGTATATATGATTTAAGTCTGCATCATAGTAGAGAAACTTGGACTCGATATGGACTTCATGTGGCCAACTTATGACTCGGACTAGAATTGGTGAAAAAAACAAAAAGCTTTTTTAATGCATGTCACAACTGATTAACATTATACACATCCAAAGTTAATACTCTAAGCATTAGAATCTTAAACTACACACAAAACATGCATCAATTAAATAAATTTTAACGCCAAGTAACATTTTTATATTGATATCATATGAAAAAGGTACAAAATGTCTCAAATTACCTCATAGGCCCACTACAACTTGTCTATCTAGCATCTAGAAATGCCTACCTGCCCTAATTGAAGCTCTGATCCTCCCTCTTTGCACATGTGCCTCATCCTTTACCTCTGTCTCTAACCCTTCCACTATGTTTTTGAAATCATCCAGTGAAAAGAGTCCCTTGTTGATACTTTTTTAGTTGTGGGATCCAATCAAATAATGGATCAATCTCATCTAAATCAATTGCATCATAACTTGTCATCGCTATTTCTTTTTAGGTGGAGGTGAAGGTTGTAGTGAACAAACACGAGCTCATTCAGTTTCTGCTATGTGAGTCTATTGTGCTTCTTGGAGTGAATGTGCTCATACTCCAATTCCACTTACAACTCTAAGCATTGCACGACTAACATAAAATTCTGATGGCATAGCACTGGAGATTAAGTGTATAGACACCAAAGTCCTCCCACCATAAATCTAGAAAACACCCAAAAGGACACCATATATATATATATATATATATATATATATATATATATATATATATATATTTTTTTTTTGAAAACAAAAACAAATCCATAATAAACAATTGAATTTTTAAGTTGATTCATATTGGTTACCTAACCTTTGAATTGTCCTTCCTCGAATGTATTGCAGGGTCGTGAATAGGTAGGCCCTCACAGCCCCCGTAATCTTGCAACTCATCTTATATCAAATTGTGAATCCTATGATCTACAACCATCCTAATAAGGCCCGACATCATCTCATAGTAGTCAACCTCAAAGGATTCATCATAAAAGAATTTTGGGTTGAGGTAGTACCTCGTTGCATGTAGTGGCCTATGAAGTTGAGAAGTCTATCAGCAATTAATTAATTCCCAAATGAAAAAGTATTTGAACTCCACATAAAAGTAAAATGAGGCAATCGCCTCTTTAGCCCTATCCATGGGGATTGGTTCTATCCATGGCCTCATATAGATACCCCATGCGTGATTTTTGTCCAACAAGACAAAATCCTCATCAAAAGCTCTAACATCTAAAGTATGACAAATTTTAGTTATAATTAGCTATTTGCAATTTGGATTAGAATTTAATTTTTTGCAAATGAAAAAGAAAAACTCGAGTATTGTACCTTAATTGCCTCGTTCATAATCATCCAAAGGGCTCCTCAAACACATACTCATACACCTACTGGCCCTCGCTAGAGAATTGATATCTAGCAATTTCTTCTCATGTCCACTCCTCACTCACAAACATTCTGTTCAACATCCACATTTGCATCAAACAAGCTCTACAATGTGATGAAGTTATGGCGAATTCTATCACTCTAGCTCGCACAAGCTCCCTTCCATTAGTGAACTTCCTCATCAATTGGAGGACCTGCATATGGTTGTATACAAATTTTGTGATACATTTGACCTTATTTACCACCACAAACATCTAGGATAATTTCCCAATTTCTTCCAAAAGCAAATCAAGACAATAGGCTACACATGGTATCCAAAAAAATGTAGAGAATTTCTAAACCAAAATCCTTCTTGATGACACATGTTGCTTTGTCTATGCTAACTATGCTAACTTGGACAAAGTTCTCCTCCCCTACCTCCAGCACAACCTCCTCTAGGAACCCGACAAGCATTTTGACACTCTTGTGTTGATGTATGCACTGACTTGAGGAACACTATTCCTCCTATAGGAGCAACAAATAAGTTAATCAATGTTCGATTTTACCCAACGAATAAGATTGTGCAACTTTTTCTCTCCCTATTTTTTGGTGTTCCTCAAGCAAATATTGGATATCCTCCACGCATTCCTAAAGAATAAGGCCTTTATAATTATCATAAGTGTATGTGTTAAATCCTCGACCACAAACAATGAGGGCATCTACCATTCTCGACTAATATGGAAACCTCGCTGCATTGAAGAGAATGTCGAGAAAAGAACAATAGCTTGCACAAGCCCTCTTCATAGCCTTTTGCATATCCTAGTTCCATGCAGCCATGCCCTCAAGCAAAGGTTGTGATCCTAGAGTAGAATGTTGCACAAATAAGGATGATTTTGTCCCACTCCTAGGTCTACCACTATAGGACTCAAAGTACTACGATGTCATTGCCAAGGGCCAAAGCTGCTTGCCTCCATAAAAGAGGCCTAGGAGGACAAGAAGCCATTGCATGGCTTGTTCTTTTCCTTTGTTGTTTCCTCTTGCCATATTCTTCTAAGAGGGAATTGTATTCCCTCATAACTTAAGCCTCCACAATTTTACATAGCATGACATCATGGTTGGATTTCCTCACTGAGTGGTGTTTAAGGCAGTTTATGCCTCTATAAAGTTTGGTGTCACAATTGTTGCAGAATACTTCCCCCTTCTTTGAACCCTCCCTTGCATGCTTCCAAGTTGGATCTCTCTTCAATAAGGCTGCACATGAAGATAATCAAGAAGTAATTAGAATGAACAAGGCAAAAGAAGCCCTAGAGTTTAAGCAATGACAGCTGAAACTTTATTTTTTACCTCACTCCAAGTGTTGGGTGGCTATTACATTCTTGAAATATGGAATAAAAGTGTCTTTAAGGATGCAAATACATACTTCTTGCCTTCAACTCCTCTCAGCTACCTCTATCACTGGAAACAACAAATATGACGCCAAACCTTCAACCAAACAAAAAACGCTCTTAATATGTTTCTACATGCATTTCCTCGCAGGCAAGTTTTTCTTATCAGGACTCGTCGGACTAAAAAGATTTTCCGAGTCCAAGTTTTAACGAGTTCTCAAAAAAACTTAACCAGACAGGAAAAACTTACGGAGTCAAGTCCAAAAAACTTGTTTTGTGCTACAAGTACTCAGACCCAGCAAGTTTTTCCAAAACTTGTCAATTTTCGTTAAGTTGTAACTATGTTCTGTCTAACATCCACCTATGATCCTTTTTTGCAGATTATTGTTTTGTAATTCTTCTTAGACAAAGAAAGTTAATTTTCAATATATCCTCCTTGCAATCACCAAAGCCCGCCTACAAATAGCAGTGAGCAAGTTTGACTAGGCCTGACTACAATGCTTTGAAAATAAATTCTAACTTTGTACTATATAACATCTAATATATATATAATGTTTCCATACAAATATTCTCATGAATTACAGTATAATGTCTACCTATCATCCTTTTTCTGTAGAATATTATTTTGTAAAAGATAATTTTCAATATATCCTCCTTGCAATCACCAAATCCTGCTAAAAGATAGCAGTGTGCAAGTTTGACTAGGCTTGACTACAATGCTTTGATAAAAATTCTTTGCACTATATAACATCTATTGTATGTAACATGTTTCTATAAAGTTATTTTCTTGAATTTTTGTGTGTTGGTATTTGATATACGCTCTTACTTTTTCAACTGCATCTACATTTTCCAAACCCTTTTTGAAATTCTGAATTTTTTCTTTTTCTTTTTTTTGCCTCTGCAATGAATATGACATTCTGAAACTTGTTACTATGATACTAAGACTTCGTTTTTAATTAAAAGATAAAAACATCAAATAATTAATCTGTACTTAATGTTCTTAATGGTTAATATTTTATTTGAGTATACAACTAGTCCCAATCGGAATTCTTGTTGAACTTTCATAGAGACTACGAATTTTTGGATTTGTGGGGCCTTTCAAATAAACCAAAATTTTCAAACCTGGTAACTACGGTAAAAATGTTTGTACCAAGCATAGGCAGCCATCTTGCCTCCTAATTCTTGTCCAGTCATTGACACAACATCTTATATCAATTCAAAACTACAATCATCCAAAAACATATGACGTTCTTGCCCAAATCACTGTATTCAACAAACGATGCAAATTCACTAAGAAGATTCGTTAACATAATCGTATCAAAATTTGATTGGAAATTTTTATCTGACAATGTTTTATGCCTAGTATAGATGCTTAAAGGTGAACTAATGGCAAAGGATAGCAAAAAGCACATACATTAACATGTAAGAAAAAAAAATTGTCATCTGTCAATTTTTTTCCTGATGCTGGCAAGCTGAGTATATAAGTGTGATGAGAACCCAAATTTTAGGGGACATTGCATAGCATCAGCATTCTTAACATAGGAAGCTCCAGGAAGCTCCATCCCAAACACATAATTTATCACCTATGTTTTAATTAATAATTTATCACAAACAAATGCAATGAAAAGAGAATACCAAAGTCAAAATAGATTATTGTATATCTCAATACCAAATCAAAATGACATGCAATGATCGCACATAGTCAACAGCACAATAACAGTATAAAAATGAAGTTTCTCAAATGTTGTCAAAATTTTCCCTTCTACCTTGCATTTGTTGCTAAATCAAGTGAGGAGACTCCATTAATATTCTCCTCCTAAATTTGTTTTGAATTTATAAGGCATTGTGTGGCTCCATGGAGGCCTTTGCAAGTTCTAAAATAAGACACTAATTATTTTGTTTTTTAAATTTAAATTTGGTGGGGCCCTCATGATAGACCCTTTTTGAAACAAAGTTTGAGACAACTCCTTTTTAGGGAATCTTCCGAAATCCCGCTGCAATTATTCGAATCCTGGAGACAAGATGTGCCATACATGTGGTGTTACCAAGTATCAGGGAAATAGTGTGTGCAGGGAACATGTCCACACCCCTAATGACCTCTTCATAAGTAACAATGGCAAATAACACAATGGATCCAAAATCACCTTAGACAATATACAAGACATCCCTTGAACTCTAGGAGTCAAATCTCAGAAGACTGTGTTCCCGCAGTTAGTAGGAACATTTCTAACCTCCCCCAACCCTCAACTCCAAAGTAAATATTTGAAAAACAAAAACAATAATCTATACTAAATCAAGGAGGACGACAAGGAAAATCACATGCTTTCCCCTTTTGTTGTCATCCATAAGGGGCATCCGTTACCATGATCCCTCAAAATGGATTGTGCAGGGTGTGATTGCTACAAATTATAGATGGAATGGCTGGACCACTCCTCTAAGGCTATTAAGAACAGACTCAAATTGGAGCTTTGACAAGACTTGGTGTATGTAACATAATATTGGATGCATTAAGACATTAACATTTAAATTTTGAAGCCTGCATCAATAAGAAAAGTACTACAAACTTTTAACGAAAGCCTGGAGGAACTACAGTGAAAACCCAAGTCCAGCATCAAGATTATAATGCTGATTAGTCTGGAAACAAGTGCCTTTCATATTGAAGACTCATAGACACTAAGCCTGAAGCAGAAGATAAGAAGAATGAGAAGAAGTAACGCTCTGAGATATGCTTCCACGTCCACTGTTAAGCCCATGGACCATGAGGCCCATAAAATTAGCATATGGTATATGTTATGTCAATCTGGTATAGCATCTAAACGGATTTATATCCAAAAAGTAGGTTTATTATGAAGCCACAGACTTTTGAAGGCTATGGCTTACTACTTTCTGAAAAACTAGATGTACTTATCAGAATCATAGTTCGAAAACATGGACTCGGCAATTACTCAGCATCCAAAAAAATTGACTAAGACTTGGGACTCCGCAAAAGCTTGGCATAAAGAACCTTCTAAAATACAAGTTCATTAAAAAATATATATATAGCATATAGTATGCTTCTCAAAAAACATTAAAAGACAAGTTTAGAGAGCTAAATAGTCAAATTTTCCATTAGATATCCATGAACCTAAAATTTAAACCTGTGCCGAGCAAAAACCAAGAGTTACTCTTCAAAAACCAGTGACCATTCATGAGCACAAGGTACTCGCCAACACACTCAGCTCATGAATGTTTGTAAATACTCACAGTTTGTATGTGTGTTTTCAAACTATGAACAAAATAACATATTATATATCCATGTATGTGTTAGCATTTTTGCCACATTAAATTTTTTGACAAAATTTTGCCTAAGTATGAAGCTTTAAGCGGCAAAGGGCGTGCAGAAGTGCTGGAATTTTCACAGGCCCTAAACGGGGATGATAAAGTGGATGAAATGATCTTTGGATATTTCGTCATTGCAGATCTTTTCGCAAGCTTTTTGGCGATATATTATAATAGGTGATCGGGGCAGCGGATCAAAAGTTATGACCCCGGGAAGCAGAGCCAGCGAAAGCCCATTTCGGGCTTGAAAAATTGGCTAAGGCAAAAGAAGCTCAGGTTCGCTCAGAAAAACAGCGAACTCCAGCTTCGCTCGAGGTTTTGAGCGATGTACAACATAAGGGGCAAAGAAAAGTCTAAGGCATGAAAGGCCTCCGGTTCGCTCTCAAAAGGAGCGAACCTCAGCTTCGCTCTCGCCCGGGGGCGAACTGCAGCTTGGACAACCAAAAAATGACAAAACCCTAAGTTGGCTCAAGTTCGCTCCGAAACTTGACGAACCTCAAAATCGCTCAGGTTCTTGGGCGAACTGCAGCCTGGGAAGTGCAAAAGAGGTTAAGGAATGACTTCTCTCAAGTTCGCTCCAAGAATGGGCGAACCTCAAGTTCGCTCCGGTTTCCAGGCGAACTGCAGCATGGAGCAATGAAAAATCAGCTAAGGCATGGAGGTCTCCAGTTCGCCCCCAGGAATAGCGAACCTCGGGTTCGCCCGAGTTGCCAGCGAACCGCGGATTAGGGCTCCTTGTGCAGCGAACGTCGGCCAAAATGCGAACCTCGGCCAGGAGCGAACCTCGGCCAGGAGCGAACGTCGGCCAGGAGCAAACGTCGGCCAGGAGCAAACGTCGGCCAAAATGCGAACGTCGGCCAAAATGCGAACGTCGGCCAAAATGCGAACGTCGGCCAGAAAGCTCAAGTTCGCTAAGAGTGCTGCTAAGACTGCATCCGGAGGGCACGCGTCCCGAGAAAGAGAAGTTAGGTGGGAATTTAAGGCACATCCATGGGGCACGAGTTCCAGTCTCCAGCCCATCCCATCAGTACGGCCAAGTCAGGTCCCAGAAAAGCTCCAAAGTGCGAGTATTAATGAGGCATGTTGTCCCAACTACAATACCCGTCTGGAGCCGTTGTAAACACGAGTGAGCCAAATCCCATGGGTTCTCTGTCGTCTGACAGGGGTTAAATCTCGACTACTCCACCAATTTTAGGGTTGTGACATTAATGTAATCGGGTGTGAATTCCCTTATAAAAGCCAACTCAATGTAATGTAATAAGGGGGGAACATTTGCTAAAGAGCTGCTGTACTTAATTTTTGCATCAATACTAGAGACTCTTGGTTCTAATTCTGAACTCCATTTTTGTGTATGATGCCTTCTGTGATTATTTTTGTTAATTCCGTTTCTTCATTTGCATACAGTAATTCTGCAATCTGGATTTAAGTGTGTGATTGAGAACGGAACCCTGGAATTGTTGAAGGATACAAACCAAGGAATAGTTCAGATATTGGTTTCTGTTATAGTTTAGGTATTGATTGCTGTTGTTTTAAGTAGAAGCAGTAATTGTGCTGCATGTTCTTCCCCTTTGAACTATCTACATTTCCCATTTCTTTCAGTCGTTTATTTCTTTCAGCACTTTCCCAATCTCTTTCCAGTTCCCTAATATGAAACCCCAGTGTAGTGTAGTAGAGGACCAGCCTTCTCTAGAGATTGGCACAAAAGGCATTCCTTCCTTCCGGCCTTTCAATCTGTTGGGCGGGTCTAGGGCGCATAGATAGACCAAATCCTTTCTTGTGGCAGATTCGTAACCAACAGTATGTTAAATAATAAATTCTTGACCACTACAACCAAATAAATTGGTGTAACATAAAAGCAAGCATGTGAGCTTCAATTTGTTTTCATGCATGAGATGGGAAATCAATTTAAATCTATACGGCCTCATGTATCAATGTCACTTAGACATTTGAAGTGTTTGATACTCATTTATGCACAAAATGGAAGACACCCTGGTTACCAAGGACTGCTACCGACGACCTTTGGTGATAGCAACCACATAAATAAACTATAGGGATGTTGCAAGCCTATAAATAGAGAGTTGTACAAAATAAGTACACACAATGAATAGTTTACTTCATAGTAAAATGGTTTCCAATATGGCATTTGCCTTGTCTGACACGTAATTTCCTTGTAACTTGTTGGATATACACATTTGATGACTCCAATACTTTATCACTGTACAAATCATAGATAGACCTTGTCCGATGAAAGATGTCTAAAGCTCATATTGAAAGGGAAGAATTAGCAATTTTCTTTAAAAAATAATGTCAAAATTGCGAAGTCTTTTTACTTCCCATTATAAGAATTAATACATAGTATATAATTCATCAAATGTCAGGCACCTAAAAACAATGAAGATCATTGATACTCATATAAAATTATGCTGATTTGATTCCTAAGAAATCCATGCCTATAAATATAATTTTGAATAACAAAAAATATATTAAATAATTGGACAAAGTAATTATCATAGTCATATATTATATGCAGAATACCAACCTCTGGTGTTTTCATGCTTGGATTTGAATGCTCTTAGTAACAGTGTATTTCTCGTTCCCCTTTCCTCCAGGAGGCATTGTGGAGCAACAGTTAATAGGAAGCAATTGTATGAGCACTATCTAAGTTCATTTCCCCACCCCACATTGTGATGAACACTCCTGTGATAAGGCGGCACATGATAATACAGTTTGTTGAAATACTGCAAACATGTGTTCAGGATGTAAAGGGGATTGGGGGGACGTTTATAACCAAGAACTTACAAAAATGTTCTCTACAACTTCACAATTTCAGGCACTTACACAGAAAGCTTAGCAAACTAAATGACTTACTGTATTTATGATAAAAGATGGTGGAATGAATCCAATATAGGTCATCTTGAGAAGATGAGAGAGAAGGGGCACAACATCGAGACATATCATGTCTGTATATACTTTCCTTCATTATATATTAATAATAATAATAATAATAACAACAAAAAATTAAAAACAATCAAAATTGTGTGCACTTAAGTAGTTCAGAACATGGATTTCTGAGGCAAAGACCAGGCTCAAATCTTGCAAGGCGATATATGCATAATTGCCAAATACCATTCTGGGTTGTTGAAATACCAACGTAACACAGGCAATGACATAATACAGGTGGGGCCTGTTTCAATCCCATATAACCAATTAAAACAAAACTAATACAAAAATAATAACAGCTAATGTGACTATTCACGTAATTCTTTACGTCGTCAAAATTTCATGCAATTCAGAGATGCTTGACAAACTAAATAAATAGCATAGCCATCATGGAAAAGAAAATCCAACTAAATAAATATCATAGCCATCATGGAAAAGAAAATCCAATATAACGTAATTTTAAAATAGCAATTCCTCATTAGTATTAGAGGCTACTAAAATACTAGCAATATCTCCCAATATATAGAAGATATGTCCACGAGATGCCTGATAAACTAAATGAGTTTCATATTTATCATGGAATACGATGAAAAGAAAATCCACTATAAAATAATGTTTTGAACAGCGATTCCTCCAAACTATTAAAAGCTACTAAAATACTGTAAGTTCATATCCCCCATAAATATAGAAGATATCTTTTGAATCAGGGGCTAAAAACTTCCACATGCCAATGCACTCTGCAATATAGGTCATGTAAAAAATAATAATGGGACAAACTCGGGCTCGGTGCAATATCACTGCCTTAAAATAATAATCATAGAAACAAAATTAGAAATATTTTTATCAAAGCCATTGTTTAAAAATGCTGAGTGATATGCAATCATTCGAGCACAACCCAAGTTCAAATCCCCATATTTTGATGAAGACTCCTGCAACAAGGTAGTCTATGATAATATGGTTTGTTGAAATACACTGTCAGAATGTAATAAAGGTGGGACCTGTTTCAATCCCTTATAGCCAATTAAATGGACTTTAGAGTAAGTTTATAGACACAGTTTGTGAATAAGCATGTTTGATATTCTCCAGCTTTACTGAGAAACATCTATCTATCTATCTAAAACTGAAGAATATCAAACTTGCTCATTTGCAAACTATATTTTAGATTAGCACTCAATTTTCATTAGCAGTCTCTAATAGAAGGCACAGTACAGGACCCATGCCCATTAAGGAATGGACAGAAATCAAACTAAAAGTACTATTTAATCAGAAAGGAAGCAGCAATCATGTAGCTTCACATTATTCTGATAATAATATCTTTTCAATTCATATAAATAGGAGCTCTTTTAGAGCAATAGGTCCAAACATGCTAATACTCTGCAATGGTGAACTGTACTGATATTTCAATGCTATTGCTTACTAGTGGTTCTCTCAACCAATAATAAAGCTTAGATTCAATATTCTTTACATATTTAGATAGCAACAAAGGAATCATTAATATTTAGGAGAGAGCAACTTATTTAAGATTAAAATTACCTTCAAAGAAGCACCACCCACGAGAAAACCATCAATATCCTCCTGCTTAGCCAGCTCTGCACAATTGCTTCCATTTACAGAACCTAATAAAGAAAAAACAATAATAATGATGATGATGATTCACAAGATACAACAGAAACTATCACATAGCAACCACACACGAAAAAATCAGGAAGGGAACAATAAGACCCAACATAATTAAACAACAAAAGAGCAGCATGATGATAAACTTACTTGTAAAAAACACTACCGAAACTGGGGTAGAAACATATGCCAGTGCTAATGCTACCCACGTTACCAACAACGACAATATAATATTCTATATATTATGCAATCAACTCAATAAATCCAAATTCATGGATTGATGCTTCACAAAGGCTTGGGAGGAAAGTAATGTCAACCAGTATTCAGGCTTAAAAGTTATATACAGATGAAAAAGTAAAAATGTGAGCTGTATATATCAAATGGCATTAGTTCAACTAATTAGATTCCTCAACTTTCAAGAAGAAGACCCAGGTTCAAATCTTGCCAAACAATACACGCATAACAGCCAAGCTGTTGTAATACCAGTATATGGGTAGGGCCCATTTCACTCCCATATAACTACTTTAATAATTTTAAAAAAAAATGTGAGCAGTAGTTGTTTGTCTGTCCTATGTGTCATGTATATGTTTGTTTGTAATGTCTTAATGCGAGATATACTATGTTCACCTGTTCTATTTTTCTTTCTCTATTTTTTTTTGCCTAGGAGAGCGATGGGTAAAAGGGAAGGTCATTACAATAAATAAAAAATAAAAAAAAGCATTATTTGACACAAGGGCCTTGCTACACATACACAGACCTCAATCACCACTATTCTAAGAATAAGATAAGACAGGAAAAGCAGCTAAATGAATAAAGTAGATTGCTAGAGGGGATACTTAGACAGGAAATAACACTTGTTTTATAAATTTGTTGTGTAAGGAAAAATATTTAGGCTACAAGTTTTACATGCTAAAACAAAAATCAGAATGTTTGCTGTGTAAAAGCTATTAACATCATCCACCACATAAAGTTCATCCCTCTGGACAATTCAAGGGCATGGGCTTTCAATTGCATTTACAATAACGCAGCAAAATCCAACTTTGATTTCATTAGTTGAAAGTCACCATTGCAGTAGTCCTTTTGTCTGAACTACTGAACATGACACCAGCACCAGCTCTGCAATCATTTAATCCCATCAAGAAATCACAGGAACCAAGATACAGAGGTATCAAGCAACATTAGTTCCCAAACATTCCCACCCTACACAATTATTTTGAAGAGTTAAAGCAGAAGAATAGAGCTGCAAAAAGAGAGAAATTAACATTTGCAATTGTAATGGATCTTTTACAAATTTCTAGTTGGAGATTGTGGATGACACCTTTTTAAGTTTTCATCACCCAAGATTGAAATGACGCCTTCAAAGTTTTGGGATGAGGAAGTGGACAAGAATACAAAATAAAACACAGCCATATTGACTGACAAAAACTCGGAGCAAAGATGCATGCAAATTCAACAAGCAGACGGCAAAAATGCAAATGCAGATTCAACAAGCAGGCAATAAGGACGTGAATGCCATTGCAAAGACTTGAAATGAGTTGCATGTGTCAGACAGCAGTGCCAATGAAAAATAATGGTCACAGAGATGCAAAAAAAATCACAGATGTTGTAACCCGATAATTAACCTAAAAAAAAGGAATTTCCAAATATTCTTCAGACAAACTGGAAGGCAGCCATTCGTTCTCAGAGAATATGTTACCAGGCAGAAAGACCATTTACAAGTTCCAGGCAAGAAGCCAACGTAAGCCAGATATCATGGAAAGTGAAGGAAAAATAGGAGAAATGCACTCGGGCTTCATGGGGAAAATAAAATTCACAGAATGTACAGGACAAAAACACATATCGAAGTCACCATACAGTACTTTGGGGCATATAAAATTCAGAGCATACAGGACTGATTGACTGTCCAGAATTCAAAGCGGTAAAACTCTACGCTACACCATGGCAAAAATTCACAGTATCATAACTTTTTGCATTACATCAAAACTTTTGAAACTGCAGTATTCTGAAAAAGGTGCAACTGTTTGCATGCATTACTTGGAAATTTTTGAATATGCATTACTCTGAAACAGGTGTGACAAGGAGAAAATTTTAGTTCAGATAGTGAAGGTATCAATGGTTTCGCCATTGAGGTTTCAGGGCGCTGCCCCTCGCCACCCCCTTGACCCCCGACAAAGGTGGCGAAGGGCATTGCCCATCATGTTGGTCATGTTGATCATGTTGATGATACAGCTGATTGCAAAAAGTGGAGTGAGCAATCACAGAACAATGTATTGTTGGTAGCAATTAGAAGTGCAGTCTGTTGCAGAAAATGTTTGGAATAAAAGAAAGTGGAAGGAGTGCAACAAGAGATTCCAATACGATGTTCAATGCTTCTATCCCTAGTGTTCAGCTCATGTGTCGTCGAGGACGCAATAGTTCATACGCAAAGTGTATGATTAATAAAGTCATGATGTAATATTGTATGTGACAATGTGTAAAGATTAGTCGTTAGTCATAAAGTGAGTCATGAAATGAAATGTAAATGTAAGTCACATGCATGTCAAATGTAATTTAAGAAAATTATGTGTTGGGTGGTTAGTAATTTGGAGGATGCAACTACTTCCTTGGTTGTATAAATAAGATCCTTCCCTTATTCGTTAGTGTTGTTGTATGGTTGGCCGAAGTGTGTTATTGTTGGAATATATTACATTATTTGGTACATGCTAATGTACCACCTTGGATACATCTTTAGATTAGGGGAGTGTCTTAGATTAGTGTGTGAGTATTTACTTTATGCAATGTAATAAATCCACAAGTGTGCAAAGTATTTTGGTAATGTAAATATGCATAATAGTCCATGTGCACATGAGTCCATAGAGTAGGATAGTGAAGAGTCTCAAGAAGAATGAAGACCAAGAGTGCTCCATATAAAGATTCACATTCCTTATATATAAATGTCTGTGTGTGAGAGAGATATATATCGTAGAATGAGAGTGTGTGGAAGTATGGTGTATTTGAGATCTTTATTTAATGGAGATACAATTTTCGTGAGCATTTGTTAATGGCAATTCTATGAGTTATTATAGAAGTTATTTATGAGTTTTATATGTTTAGAATATTGTCATCATCTTATATTTCATATTGCAACTTTTTTTTAAATCTTGTGATTATTTTATCTCAAGTATTTAGCTTCAAAAACTAACAATGGTATCAGCGCCACAGAAAGGTTTTGTCTTCCACAGGTTTTAAAGTTGCAAAGGAGAATTCCACTGGTTAAGGAGAAACCAGTGAAGTTGAAAAAATTACCTCTGAAAAAGAAAACCAGAGAAGATAGTATTTTTCACTGTGTTGAAGGAAAACCAGTGAAGTTTGAAGATTTACCTATTCCAAGAGCAAATTCGGAATAGAAGGAAATTTACAGATCTTGAAGATAGACCTTGACATTGATGAGATTAAGAGACCCAAGAAGGAGGTCCTATTGAAAAGTTTGATAGATAGAAGAAGATTCCAGATTGCTATTTGGCTAGAGTCTTTCCACGGGGTTGAAGGAAAACTCGTGAAGACTAGGACTCAGCATAGATTTATTTCCACTAGTTTTGAGAATAACTAGTGAAGTTTATTGATTTCAGAATTCTGGAAATTTGAATGTATTTGGTTCCTACTAAGTTTTTTTGTTGCAGAAAATTAGTTCTCAAAAGTTGAGAAGCTTCCTACAACAAATAGAGAAGAATTTCACCTTCGGTTGCCTGAAAGTCTATGTGTTTTCCTCGTGCAGGGATTAGTTTTGAGATGAAGCAAAAGAGTAGACATTGCAGATTAAGGAGGTCCAAGAAAGAGGCCTCATATAAGATTGAAGACTGCAGATTGAAGATTGAGGAGACCCAAGAAAGACGTCCCCATAGAAGATTGAAGATAGAGGAGGACCAAGAAAAAGGTCCTATTGAAGATTTGAGAAGCAGCGGAATTTGGAGATCCAAGAAAGAGATCTCATTGCAGAATTTCCATAGTTGGAAGTTGAAGAGACCAAAGGAAAGGTCTCATTGAAGTTTTTGAGAAGAAGAATTTAAGAAGCTGCTGAATTAGAAGACCCAAGGAAGAGGTCTCAAGGAAATATAGGTCTCCGTTTGAAGAATAAGTCGGATTCTCCCAATAGTTGAAAAATAATCTCATAGACAAATCTGGTTTCTCACGTCTGATAATATGTTAGTTTAACTGAACAATTAAAAGATTTTCATGGACAGGGTGTCACAGGCAGTTTACCGCAACTTTTTCCCCTCGGGAGAGTGAGCTGGTTGAAAGAAGAATCGGGATGTTGCACCCCTGCAAAGAAAGGCAGTGCCTTACAAATATGTGGCAGCAGCAATAAATACAATAACTTATCTTCTTATCCAGATCTTCCAAATCATTTGCATGAACTTACTCAAAAGGAGGTATGGTTGGGAAAATCTATGATCCGTGATTTTAAAAGAATAGTGTAGCAGTTTTCCCTCTTATATCTCTCCCCCTTTGTGGAATCAGTGCCAGCACAAGCCATGCAGATGTGACTGGAAGAGATCATAGAGGACACGAGGCAAAGACAAACACATAGCCAGAGTTTTAAGCGGGTTGCTGTGAATCGAACACAGGCAAATGGAAAGCCATGGATATCTTTACGGTTTCATTACCTGAAATCAAAATGAAAGCCTCCAAAGTTCAGGATGAGGAAGTTGGCAAGAATAGGAGGTGTGGATAAGACACAGACCCAAAGCCAAGACACATTGAGACTCAAAAAGCAGGCAATGAGGATGCAAATGTCATTGCAAAGTCTTGAACCAAGTTGCACATGGCAGATTGCAGTGGCCATTAAAAATAATGACCACCAACATGCAACAATCATGGAAGTTGCGACCTTAAGATTGAACTCAAAAGAAGAAAATCTCCCAAATTATTCAGACCATGTGGCAGGCAGCCATTCATTTTCAGAGAGTACCAGGCAGAAAGCCAATACACAAGTTTGAGGAAAGAAGCCCAAGTAAACCAGATATCATGAAAAACTAAAACAGATGCAAACAGCGAAGAAAAGTAGTAGAGGCATGCATGAGTTTCATGGCACAAATAAAGTTCAGAGACCATATATGATCTAGGTGGCTGGCCAGAAATATTTCACAATCACTTTCATTCATTCATGAAGCAAGATGTGGCTATGGGAATGGCATATCAAACTAGCCTGGCAAAACTAGTACACAGTGCAAAAGCTATAACCTCCATCATGTGGCATTGTATTAAGTGTTAGGAGTGAAGACAGTATCCAGACGGCAGAAATTTCTGCACTACAGCAGACTAGACGTTTAGGTCAGACGTCTAGGCAGCAGGCCAGACGTCTGACCTGCTAGACGTCTAGGCCAAACGTCTAGGCAGCAGGCCAGACGTCTGACCTGCTAGACGTCTAGGCAGCAGGGCTGCTAGACGTCTGGGCAGCAGGGCCAGAAGTCTGGGCAGCAGGGCTGCTAGACGTCTAGCTAGGCCAGACGTCTGGGCAGCAAGGCTGCTAGACGTCTAGCTAGGCCAGACGTCTGGGCAGCAGGGCTGCTAGACGTCTAGCTAGGCCAGACGTCTGGGCAGCAGGGCTGCTAGACGTCTAGCTAGGCCAGACGTCTGGGCAGCAAGGCTGCTAGACGTCTAGGCCAGACGCCTAGGAAGCAAACTAGACATCTGGGCTGCCAGACGTCTGGGCCAGACATCTAAGCAAGTAGACGTCCGGATAGACGTCTAGCCGCGGAAGACGAACAGGTTAAGGCGCCTTCATTGGAAGCAGAAACGAACAGTTTTCGAAGGCTTCCCTTGGAAGAGGAAACGAACAATTTGGAGTCTTCCTTCTACTCTATAAAAGGGATGTGATCCCTTGCATATGTTATGTTGTTGAAAACGTTGAAAGACGTGAATGTAAAGTTTGCTGAAAATAATAAAAGGAGAAGTTGCCATTGCCCCGTGGTTTTTTTGCACATTGCAGGTTTCCACGTAAATCTTTGTGTTACTTGTGTTGCTGTTTTGTATTTTATGTTATTGTGTTTCTACTTGCAGGTGGAAAATCTGAAGTTTTTCCTAACATCTGGTATCAGAGCTTAAGGTTTCGTGCGAGTGGGAGCTGCAACAATGACAGGAAGTGTAACCAAGTTTGAGATTGAGAAATTTGATGGCAGTAACTTCGCTCTATGGAAGATGAAGGTGGAGGATTTGCTGGTTCAAAATGACCAAGCTCAAGCCTTGAAAGGGGTCGCGAATAATCCGAGCAGCATGAAAGATGAGGAGTGGGCAACGCTTGACAGGAAGGCGGTTTCTACAATCCGTCTCTGCTTAGCGGACTTTGTCTTGTTCAATGTAGCTGAAGAGAAGACCGCGGAAGCCCTTTGGCAAAAGCTTGAAAAGTTGTATGAAACAAAATCAGCAACAAATAAGGTTTTTTTGAAAAAACAGCTTTATAGCTTGAGGATGAAGGAAAGTTCATCTGTGGTAGATCATTCGAATGAGTTTAATACTCTTATCAGTAAACTGGTTTCAGTTAATGTGAATATGGAGGATGAAGATAGAGCTATCACCCTACTTTGTTCCCTCCCGGACACTTGGGATCATATGGTGATGACCATCAGTAATTCATCATCAAGAACTCTCAAATTTGATGATGTGGTAGCCGCTTTGTTGGCAGAAGAGTTGAGGCGAAAAACCTCTCTGGAACCCTCAACCAATGAAGCCCTATTTGTGAGAAATTGATCTTTCGAGGGGAGTAAACAAGGTAGAAAACAGTCCAGATCTAAGTCTAAAGGACGTAAGCAGACAAGGAAGTGTTGGCATTGTGGGAAGCCAGGACACTCAAAGGACTGTTGGTAATTAAAGAATGGTGAAAAGAAAAATCAGCCATCAGCTGAGGCCAGTGCAACAGCTTCAAGAGAGACGGCAACATGTGAAACCTTTTGTATCAGAAACAACAGATTTGTCTTATATACCTAAGTTTTGGACTCAGGTGCATCTTTCCACATGTCTCCCCACAGAGACTAGTTTGACAAATATCAGCCATACTGTGGTGGAAAGGTCTATTTGGGTGATGATCACCCTTTAGAAATTGTGGGAAGAGGGGATATAAGGATCATGTTGGACGATGGTAGAGAAAGGATGTTATGTGATGTGCGACATGTGCCCGATTTGAGGAAGAATTTGCTCTCAATCAAAATGATGGATAAGCTAGGGTATTCTGTCACTTTCAAAAACAACTACTGCAAGATTACCAGAGGAGCTCTTGTAGTAGCAAAGGGAGAATCTTATGGGACCTTATATTGTTTATGCGGTGATACGGTGACAAACCATGCAGCAACAACAACTTCTATTCAAGATGCAATAATGCTATGGCATCAACGCCTAGGCCATATGAGTGAAAAAGGCCTGAAAATTCTGCATGACAGAGGTATGCTTTCTGGGTTAAGTATTGTAATTTAGACTTATGTGAGCACTGTATTTTTGGTAAAGAGAAGAGGGTTCAGTTTACTGCAAAAAACCTGGTAAGAGTTCTGATTTTCTGCAACTTATACATTCGGATATATTTGGACCAGTCCCCACTCAGTCCTTAAATGGCGCCATCTATTTTCTGACTTTTATAGATGATTATTCTAGGAGAGTGTGGGTTTATTTTCTGAAGAAGAAGTCGGAAGCTTTGCATAAATTTAAAGAGTTCAAAGCATGGGTAGAGAAGAGTTTGGGCAAGTCGATTTTATGTCTTAGGTCAGATAATGGGGGTGAATATTGCTCCAAGGAATTTGATAAATTTTGTATGCATGAATTTAAGCACCAGAAGACTGTACCATACACTCCACATCAAAATGGTGTGGCTGAGCGGATGAATCGCACAATCATGGAACGTGCAAGAAGCATGCTTAGCACAGCCATGTTGGAGAAAAAGTTTTGGGCAGAGGTTGTTAATACAGTTGTTTATCTTATTGACAGGTCACCTACAGCTGCGTTGGATGGACAAATTCCGAGAAGGTTTGGTGTTGTAAGCCAGTTGATTACTCTGATTTGCGTACCTTTGCCTGTGACGCATTTGCCCATGTACCCAAAGAAAAAAGGTCCAAGATGGACCCAAAGTCAAGCAAGTGTGTTTTTCTCGGCTATGTTGATATAGTGAAGGGGTATAGACTATGGATCCTACTGCCCACAAGGTAATTATTAGCCGGGATGTAATTGGTGATGAAAAATCGATGCAAAGGAAGGAGGTACAGCAAACTCCTAATGTTGTACCAGTTGAAGTAGAAATAAGTGAAGCTGAATATGAAAATCAGCATGCTGAAGTTTTTGATCAGCATGCAGAACAGCAAGTAGAGCAACCACAAGACCAAGAGCCACAATCAACAGATCATTGCGTTAGAAGATCTACACGTCCACAAAAGTGTCCGTAAAGGTATTCTCATGTTTATCAGTCCTCTTTTGCTTTGTTAACTGATGATGGTGAACCTAGTTCATTTCAGGAAGCTAGAGAGTCTGAGAATGCAGAAAAGTGGAGGAAATCGAGGCACTTCGCAAGAATAAAACGTGGGAACTTGTGGATCTCCCACCTGGAAGAAAGACTGTTGGAAACAAGTGGGTGTACAAAGTGAAGAAGAACAGCGATGGGTTGTTGGAACGCTATAAAGCTTGCTCGGTGGCAAAAGTCTATGTGCAGAAGTCACGTATTGACTTTAATGAAATTTTCTCTCCAGTTGTGAAGATGACTACTATTAGAGTTCTACTTGCACTTGTAGCTGCACATGATTTAGAACTGGAGCAGCTTGATGTGAAGACTGTTTTCCTACATGGTGATCTCGAGGAAGAGATATATATGGATCAGCCTGAGGGCTATGAGGAAAGAGGCAAAAAGCATTTGGTTTGCAGACTAAAGAAATCACTGTACGAGTTGAAACAGGCGCCAAGGATGTGGTACAGGAAATTTGACACCTTCATGAAGAGCCAAGGTTTCAACAAGAGTGAAGGTGACCATTATGTATACTATAAGAGGTTTGATGATGACAGTTTTATTATTTTGTTGTTGTATGTTGATGATATGTTGGTTGCAGACCCCAACATGAAGAAAATCATTGAACTTAAGGCTCATTTGGCTAGGACATTTGAAATGAAGGATTTAGGAGCAGCAAAACAAATTTTAGGGTTGAAGATACACAGGGATAGAAAAGGAAGAAAGATCTGGTTAAGTCAAAAGTCATATGTAGAAAAGATTCTGCAACGCTTCAATATGCAGAATGCAAAACCAGTTAGTACCCCACTTCTTCCACACTTGAAGTTGTCTTCCAACCAGTGTCCTAGAATCGAAGCAGAGAAGACAAGCATGTCTCGTGTACCGTATTCATCAGCAATAGGAAGCCTCATGTATGCCATGGTGAGCACCAGACCAGATATTCCCAAGCAGTGGGAGTAGTCAGCCGATACATGGCAAATCCTGGTAAGGAGCATTGGAATGCGGTGAAGTGGATATTCAGATATTTAAGAGCCACTTCAGATGTTGCCATTTACTTTGGATCAACAAATTTGCAAGTTAAAGGTTTTGTGGGTTCTGATTATGGTGGACATAGAGATGGGGGAAAATCCACTACAGGATATACCTTCACTCTTGCTGGAGGAGCGGTGAGTTGGAGTTCTGAGTTGCAGTCAATTGTTGATTTATCAACCACTGAAGTAGAATACATTACAGCAACTCATGCCAGCAAAGAGGCAATTTGGCTAGAGCGATTGTTGGGTGACTTCAAGGTAATGCAGGAGAAAATTACGTTGCATTGTGATAGCCAAAGTGCTATTCAGCTAGTGAAGAATCCAACATTCCATGATCGCAAGAAACACATTGATGTCAAGTACCACTTTATAAGAAATGTGGTCGAAGAAGGAAGGATCCTGTTGCAGAAAATTGACACTGAAGTGAATCCTACAGATATGCTTACAAAGCCGGTCAAAGTAGAGAAGTTTGAGTGGTGCAGAACTTCTCTGGGCTTGCTGAAAAAGTAACAAGGGCAGCATTGGGCAATTGGCACTGCAGCAGACTAGACGTCTGACCTGCTAGACGTCTAGGCCAGACATCTAGGCAACAGGCCAGACGTCTGACCTGCTAGACGTTTGGGTCAGACATCTAGGCAGTAGGCCAGACGTCTGACCTGCTAGACGTTTGGGTCAGACATCTAGGCAGCAGGCCAGACGTCTGACCTGCTAGACGTTTGGGTCAGACATCTAGGCAGCAATCCAGACGTCTAGGCAGCAGGGCTGCTAGATGTCTAGGCCAGACGTCTTGGCAACAGGCCAGACGTCTAGGCAGCAGACCAAACGTCTGGGCTGCCAAACGTCTAAGCAAGTAGACGTCCGGATAGACGTCTAACCGCGGAAGACGAACAGGTTCAGGCGTCTTCATTGGAAGCGGAAACGAACAGATTTTGGAGGCTTCCCTGGGAAGAGGAAACGAACAATTTGGAGTCTTCCTTCTACTCTATAAAAGGGATGTGATCTCTTGCATATTTTTTGTTGTTGAAAACGTTGAAAGATGTGAATGTAAAGTTTGCTGAAAATAATAAAAGGAGAAGTTGCCATTGCTCCGTGGTTTTTCCCGCACATTTCAGGTTTCTACATAAATCTCTGTGTTACTTGTGTTGTTGTTTTCTATTCTTTGTTATTGTGTCTCCTCTTGCAGGTATAAAATCTGAATTTTTCCTAACATTAAGCTGAAATTTTATGAGGGCATTCTTAACATCATAATGTATCTGCAATATAAACTTTAGATCTAAACTCTCTTGTATGACTCTTCAAACATGCAGCGGAACATAACAGATGTGAACCAAATAACTGATTGTATTTTCGCTATAGATTTATTATATAGCATGTTTATTGACTGATCCAAAGTGCGGATGAAAAATCTAAAAGGGCTATCTATGGTCTCAAAAACAAGTCAAAAATTCATACGTATGAGTGCTAAACATGCCAAATATGATTTCTAGTACTTATGGAAGAAAATGTTCAAATAACAAAGCAATATGAAATTTTGCCCTAAGTACCCTATCACATTCCCACATCTCCATGTAGTTTCAGGTCAAAATTCAGTCATCTGATTCCTCAAACATGTCCATAACGTTTCAGATCAAAAATCACTCGTTTCGTTCCTCAAACTGTCAATATACCATCTAGATCACATGATACTCTGGGAAAATATAGAATTAAAAAGAAGATGAAATCTCTAAGAGGACTATCTATGGTCTCAAAATCAAGTCAAAATTTGTCCATATAAGTGTTAAACAAGCCAAATATGATTTTTACTACTTATGGAATAAAACGGTCCAATAACAAAGCAAGACGAAACTTTGACCTAAATACCCTAACACACATTCCCACATGTCCATAAGGTTTCAGGTCTCACTCATTTGATTCCTCAAACGTATCCATAAAGCTTCAAATCAAAATTCACTTTTTTGATTCCTCAAACTGTCAAAATACCATCTAGACCTCATGATACTCTGGGAATATCTAGAATCAATAGCAAATCAAAATGCAAATAAAGCTCAAATCCCATAGAAGACATTGAGAAGTGACTTCTAGAAGAAAGAACATCCTCACGTTGCCTTTAGGCCATTTCACTCCTATAATACAATGCATTTGCTCTATTTTATTCATAATAGAGCAAGATTTCTCTTTCTCCATACTGATCTTTTCCACATTGGGTTTAACACCATTTCCTGTTGGTCATGAATCTGCCCTAGGAAAGGATTTGGTTTGTTTACACGCCTTAGACCCGACCAACCTTGAAAGGCCGGAAGGAAGAAATGCCTCCTATGCCAATCTCCAGAGAGGGCTGGCTCCCTTACTACACTAAACTTGGGTTGAAGATTAAGGAACTGGAAAGAAATTGGGAAATTGTTGAAAAAGATGAAAATAACTGAAAGGGATGCGGAATATGGCCGCAGGCCAGAGGAATTCGAAAGGGAAGAACAAGTAGCACAATCACTTACTTCTACTTAAACCAGCAACAATCAATACTAGGAATATAACAAAAACTAACACTGAACTTTTCTCCGATTTGTATCCTTCAATAATTCCAGTTTTTGCTCTTTATCACACACTTAAATCTAGATTGCAGAATTACAGCACATGCATAAAGAAACAAAATTAACAAAAATAGCGATAGAAGGCATCATACACAGAAAAGGAGTCCAGAATCAGAGCCAAGAGTCTTTAATATTGATGCAAAGTTCAAATACAACAGATCTCTAGCAGAACGTTCCCCACCTGTTACATTGCATTGAGCTGGTTTTTATAGAGGACTTCACCTCTGTAACATTAATGTCAAACCCTAAAACCGCTAGGGCAGCTGAGATTTGACCCTTGTCAGGCAATAGCGTATTCATGGAACGCGGCTCACTCGTATCTGCAATTATGAGGCGTGGCTTCAAACAGGTTTTATCGTTGGGATTGCTTGTCTCATTACTACGGTTGGTGAAGTTTGCCCTCAGGAGCTTCACCGGACCTAACAGTGTCGTCTCGATGGGATGGGCAGGAGACCCAAATTCGTGTGCCATGGAGGTGCCTTAAATTTCCACCTACCGTCCCCTTCTCTCGAAGCGCGCCCCTCGGATGCAGCCTTGGCGCTAAAAAATGCTTTGGGGAGGCTTCGCTTTAAATCGGGCCCGAAATGCAGCCTTCGCCTTTGGCATGGTCCGGCAAGGGGGGTTCGCTCAAACTGAGCCCGAAATGGGCTTCCGCCAAAGCGGGGGCCCGAAATGGGCTTTCGCCAGGCTGGGGGAGCGAAAGTGAGCCTAACTTTGCCTTAGTTTTTCCTTGCCGAAAGCAACGCCTGGAGTGGGCTTTCACCCCAGTTAAGTCCGAAATGGACTTCCACTCAAATTGGGGCCCGAAAGGGGAGTTCAGCAACTTCATGGGCGAAAGCAGTTTTGACTAGGTTGACCTTTGCCTTAGACTTTGTTTGCCCGAACTGCACTTTCGCTCCTGGCAAGGCTCGAAATGGTGCTTCGTTGTCTGCAAGGGCGAAAACGTCCTGCTCATGCCTTAGCCAATTTTTATGTTCTTCAGGCCCGAAGTGAGCTTTCGCTCCTGCTCCTGAGCAAAGCTGTCCTTCGCCTTCCTCCTTGGTGAAACTCCCCTTTAGCTTCCTTCTGAGCGAAGCTGCCTTTTAGACCCTGTTTTTATGAGCGCTATGGTTTCGAACTTGGATTGTGCTCTAAAAGGCAAGCGAAAGAAGACCTCTTTGAAAGACTAGTTGTGCCCTTGCGCCATGAAACGTCAGAGAAAAGTTTAACGGCAAAAACGCCATGAAAAGTGAATTCAAACAGAAAGAAGCCTTGCAGCAGCAACTACAAATTTAATCTCCTAGACAAGATGTGGCAAAACCATGTTCCATCTCTATTTTAATGTTTCATCAAATAGTTACTACAGCTTTGATGCCTTCTTCTGGCATGAAGCAAGACAGAGATATGCCTCTCCAACATCGGCTATTGACCACCCCTTGCTTGCCTCGGAGGAGCAGATAGACTCAGCTTACCAGTTGCTCGTCTTCTTATATTGGTTCCACAGCCATAGATGCTAGTTGAGTTTTGTGGGTCAGACTCTATGGCCTCCAAGATTATCGAAACAAGCCTCCTTAGTCTTGGCCATTTTCTTGGGACCATTCATTAGATCATCTGTTGGCCATTCGCCTCTTTACCACTTGCAACATTTTTAAGGTTCACGCATTTCTGGGTATGCCCCATGATGCTGAGATCTTCTATGTACAATAGTTTCACTTTAATGTAGTTTAATCTACTTTACTTACTCTAGTAAGTTTATCTTCTTAGTACTTTCTTGGTTGCTATAGTGTGTTGTAAATTTTATCTCCAAGAAGTCACATTGGCTTACTTTGGTCATCCATGGGCATTAATAGGATTATGATAACAAGGTAATCATACATGATTTCTCATCATATATAATTCAAGATTGAGCTACAGATTCAGATAACGATGTTCAAAAGCAATTAAGCTACATTGCAGCATTCATTCAAATGGTAATCTAAAATGTTATAAACCAACAACTGTGAAACTATACCAAACCATGATGATCATAAATTGTTTATTGAAAACAGGAGACATGGTGCTATTAAGGTAATGGAAGCATATTTCCAAGAATATCCTAACCTTCAGCAACCCTTATATACAGTAGGATTAAGAATAATAAATTGACCTGAGTATTGAAACTATCATATCACATCTGGCTTTCAAGAACTTATAAAGTGACTTACCCCCATAGATAATTCTTGTTTTTGATGCAACTTCAGAGGAAACATTCTTGCGTAACCATTCACGTACTGCTACATGCACTTCCTGAGCTTGATCAGGAGTGGCAACTTTCCCTGTACCAATGGCCCAGACAGGTTCATATGCAATAACCACATCGTCCCAGCTTGGCATGGCTTCTGCACTCCAAAGTGCCAGTTGAGAACAGTAAGTCTCCTACGCATACATCAGTGATGGATTTAACTAGAACACTAACATCCATGCACTGTTCAATAGGAAGAAATGAGAAAACTTTTACCAGTGAATGCTTTTAGTTGCTCATAGCAGACATCAAAAGTCTTTCCTGCTTCTCGCTCTTCTAATTTTTCTCCTATGCATGCAATCACCTTGAGACCCTGGCTCAATGCATAGGCAGCTTTTTTTCCAATAAACTGCCACAACGATTCACAAGTTAAGTTCTCAATGTGACTTATTCTTCAGAATCCTGATTACATACTATTCCAACTTCAATCTAAGAGAATAGGAACAGACAAAGACACATAAAGTCACTGTCACAAAAATAAAAATCATTTTAAGAAATTATTGAACTGCCAGCATTTTGCTGAACCACAGGAAATGAAGTCAGACAGACTGACTAAAGAATACAATTTTAAAAAAGGACCAAAACATGATTCAATGTCACCTGATTATTCTCTCCAATAACATGCCTCCGCTCAGAATGCCCAAGAATAACCCATTGACAGCCAATATCTTTTAGTTGCTCCACACTACACACCAAAAAGAAAAAGAATTAGAACAAATAAAATGTCAGTTTCAATAGCTACCCTGAACCAAAAAAAATGGTTAGACCAGTGTGAAGAACAACAACGAGAAAAAGCAAAGAGGGATAAAATTGGCAAAAAATAAAAGGAAAGTTGTTTTTAATATTGACGAGGTCATATACTATATAGGGCAACGCCTTTCAGTACGGAATCCATCACCATCAGTTTTGGATTTTTATCTGTGCACACCGGAGCATGGTGTACAACCCTACCCCCCACAAGAAAACTAAAGAATATCAAGAACACAAAAGGAATTTAACTCGATGATTTTTTTAGGCAGGAATTAGAAAAGGCAGGTTATATTTTGAAAAGCCCAACCATCTCAGGGAAACTGTGACATTAAAGACTTCCAACTAAGTTGGTCAATAAGGTGTTTAGACTTCTTTGGAAACACAATACTTAAGGAACTTACAGAAGCAGATCACTACTACAAAGCATTTTAGCTTCCAATTATCAAAACTTTAATCCATGAAGCCACTCAAAAGCAGACATTTTTTATTCAGTAAGTTAAATCCTATTTAACAAAACCCTTTAAATTATTTATATCAGCATTAGTGTCACTTACGCTTTTTTTTAATATTGAAAAGTCACTGTTTTAATTAGTCAGAAAGATATGATTAATATTGACATATTCTCTTCTCTTCAACCAAATATCCAAAACAGAACACTTTACAGAGTTCTCCATCAAGCTGTCATACATTACCATGGAAAATGATCCCACAATGAACAAATAACTTCCAACTTACTCACTGGCCAGTCAACCTTACAACCTTCACAATTAACTTAATGCATTATTCATTTTACTTTTAATCTAGGTACCTTAACAATTTTTTGGTAGAAAAAGGTATTCATTTTACCACTGATCTAGGTACATAAACAATTTTGAGGCAGAAATGAAATGAAATGAAATGAAATATTATTAATGTCCGCGGTGGGCCAAAATAAGACCCAAGGGACTATAAGAAGTACAATAATGACTACCAACTAGCAGGCTAAAAAACCCAACAAAGAAAATACCTAAGAAAAATACAAGATCAAACCCGACAAACGGGCCAAAGAGAAAGGGAAAAGAAAAGAAAAGGGAGAGCAGAGGGGGGGAGGGCTGCAGTCCAACAGAGAGAAGTGCATGCCAAGAAGAACGGAGAGAGAGGAGGGGGGAGGGAGCAGACCAGGAGGGGCAAGCTTCGAGAATCCCCCAAAAACTAATCTCTCCTAAAATTCAAGGCCGAAGTACCGGAGCTGAAGAAGTCCATGATATGTCTCTGCCTATTGCTAGTTCGGAACCCTGACAAACTGTTGGTGCGTTGTCTAGTGACCCTGCTTCTGTTCAAACTGGATGGTGTGGGGCGTTTCCGGTCGAAGTCACCTCGTCCGTCGGAGTTGGTGAAGTATGTTGTGATGAGCCGATGTTGAGGAGGGTGAGATCCATTTGGAGAAATTTTATGTCGTCGAAGCTGAGTTATCTCCCTAAGAAATAGTGCGAGACAACTCTGGTTCGGGTATCTGAAGAAGTAGAAACACATTGAGAGTTGTCCCTGAAAAGGCAATGGAACCTACCCCGGATCTCATAATAAATGGGACAACAAAAAATGAAGTGATGCAGGGTCTCAACTTCACCCAAGGAGCAAAACAAGCAAATCCGCTCCTCCATCGGAAGATGGTGATCTGACTCAATCCGGAGTTGGTGAGAACATACCCTAAGTTGCCCAATAGTGATCCGAAGACTATGCATTGTGTGCTGCTGAAGGTATTGTGGAGGAACTATTCTACCCTCCTGTATCTGTAAGAAGTGCTCATGGTAGAAAGACAGCTTGGGGGAAAGAGGGGCAACAGGAGAGATCCATGTGCATCCGGTGTACTTGGAGACTAACATCATTCCGAATCTCGTGGAGCATCTTCTCCTTAGTAAGCCGAGAGGGGGGAGAACCCCCAAAGAATAAGGGGGCAGCCTGTCTATCTGTATCTGAATGCTGGCCAAGAGAGTAGAAACCTGAAAATACCAGCTCCTCCGGCCTCCTCGAGAACTCGGAGAGAGTTCCATCGATGAGCGAAGGGCGAGGTAAGGTACTGCCTGCAACCCTCAGGGGTATCTCCGAAAGTACGGATTTTGTGAAGATAATCGATAATCAGGAAGATAATCTCAAGTTTGGAGAGGAGAAGCCCCAAACTCTGCCAGAATAATAGAACGAGAGATTGTTCCCTTGCAACGAATGAATCGTCAAAGAAAGAGTGTATGCACTCGTTCAACCCGTGACCACTCAGTCGGGCCAAGACTAGGGCCCCAAACCACTGACCCATAAGTAATAGTTGGCTTGACCAAAGCGTCAAAGATCCTCATCTTCACAGGTATATCCTTAAAATGTGCTTTGAAGCAATTCCTCTCTAGCAAAGAGAGACTTGCATACCCCTTACACACCTGGACCTGGGCGGCGAGTTTCATACCAAAAGTGGGACCAGTGAAAAGAATCCCCAAATACACATAAGAGGTGGTGATTTCAACCTCTTGGCCCTGGAAAAGGAAGTGGAGATGGGATAGAGCCTCTTTGGTAGTATTGAATACCATAACCTTGGTCTTAGAAAGATTCACCGTCAACTGTCTTGAGTCACAAAAAGCGACAAGTGTGTCCAGATGACGCTGAAGCCCCTTAGGGGATGAGGCCAAAAGAACAACATCATCAGCAAAGAGGAGAATAGAAATCAACACATGGTGAAGAAGGCAACCATCCTCTGGGTGAGCGTTCTCCCTGATAAAAGTCTCAAGCTCGTCGATAAAGATCCCAAAAAGTGTCGACGAAAGGGGGCATCCCTGTTTCACTCCTATGGTGCTAAGAATATTGGGCGAAAACTGACCTTTCACAGTCTCATATAACCGTGTAATCGCTGTCAAAAGCTGCCCAGAGATGCCAATTGATCGAAGCCTCTCAAGAAGTAAATGTCGAGGCACCATGTCGAAAGCTTTCTTGAAGTCTACAAAGCAACAATAAACCTTCGAGGACCTGGAATGCGCCTCCTCAATAATAGCTCTGAGGACTAGAATGTGATCTGTGTTCTGATGATCTTGCCGAAACCAGCTTGGCCAAGAGCCCTGAAACCCCCCTCCTCGAACCTTCGAGAGAGAACTTTTATGTGATCACATATTTATATTTACTATTAATCCAAATGACATTTTCATAAGTGATCACATATTTATGTGACCTTTCTAAATATTACGTATTTTATTAATTTAGTAATTATTATAAATTACAGGGACCCATCAAGCACAAGAGGCACAAGTAGCTTAAGCTAAGTTATCACGAACAACACAAAAGCAATGTGATAGACAAACTTTAGAGCCAAATTCCCTGCTATTTTTTGAACTCCATATGTCACCCACTGTCTTGATTTAATTATCCAGGACATTGATCAAATTGTTGAGTAACACAGGTTGTGGAAAAAGCAAAACATATTACAAAATTTATCTACAACCGTGAATGGTTCCATAATCAAACGACAGTTCATTGACAAGAAGGAGCTTGTACACCTTGGAGTGACACAGTTTGTCACTACATTCATCAGTTGCAGTACTTGAAACAAATACATGTTTGAGGACGAGCCTATTCAAATGGTTAGCATTATACATGTTAATAATTTATTAATTTTTATCAAGTGGCATTAGCTCAACCGATTAGATTCCTCAATCTTTAAATAGGATACGAAGGTTCAAATCTTACCAGGCTATACATGGATAATATCCAAGCTTTGTTGTAATACCACTATGTGGTGATAATGTAATACGAGTAGGGCCGGTTTCAATCCCATATAACCAATTGAAAAAAATAAGTTATTACTTTTTATCAAATGGAATTAGCTAAAATAGTTAAATTACCGAGGTTTCAAGGAGAAGACCCAGGTTCAGATCTTGTCAAGCAATACATGCATAATACCCAAGCTGTTATAATACCACTATGTCGTCATGATGGGTGGGGCCCTTTCAATCCCATATAACCAATTGATTAAAAAAAAAAGTTATTACTTTTTCAAATGCAAATTTGAATAGAATAAATGATGTTTGTTCCTATTTGTTCCACTTAAATTATTATCTTCTACTCCACAATAAAAACAGTTAATTGAAACCTTTCAATTTAGTTCCTGAAGGTGGAAGCGTCTTGCATGAGGGATCTTTGTCTTATCAGAAACAAATCACATATTAGATATAATTATGGGGAGATGAGTAAGACCAAACAGGTGATTACAGCAAACTATAAAAATGTGAAAAGCAAATACAGTCCCCTCAAGAACATTATTGATCATCAATAGACAACTCTGCTCCGTAGGCCCCTACAAGGAGGTACCATTTAAACCCTAAATACCTATGATGATGCACAGGAAGCAAATGAAGACATAAGCAGAACCATTCCTAAGTACACTTCAAATATGCTGCCCAATAATGAGATTTAGAATATGATTGCATTGCAAATTCACAAGAGCGAGGAGAGCTATCTTTTATCTTTTTCATCAACTCAAAAGCCAAATAACTCGTATAAATTGGCTTCAGGGAAAAAAAAAAAACTTCACAATTGGTTGTCATTGGCTTGTCAAAGATAAATTTGAATTGACTTGAAAATTAAAGTAATTTCAATTTTTCCTTCTAAGATGTATGGTGAGAGCGCTATGCCACCAAAACACCAAGTATTCAACGGCGTCCCACTTGATTTTTATTCATGCTTCAGGTTGTGAGCACAATTGGAATATCTTTGAATGCATTCACTTGGAAAAATGCAATAAAGTAACCCAGTAGAACCTGAATGACCTTGTGTCTGTCCACTAGAACCTTCAGCTCCAACATGAACAAATCTTGGAGAATGATCATGTGCTGAGAGAGGAGGTAGTGCAACACAAGGCGCTTCCTTTTACATGTGTTTTTGAAAGTGTAATCAGACTTATGGCCAAGGCCAACACTGTATGATATAATCTTGTATAGGCCTGCAGGCAATAATTGTACTAGTGTATTTAATTGCTTATTTAATGCAAGCCCCATGGGCCGTGATTAACCTTGTTATGGTTAAACCCATCTTATATTTTGTAATTAACCTAAAGCCCACTTGTTATGTCAGCTTAGGTTAACTTGATCATGTATCTGGGTTTTTGGTATTGGTATAAATACCCCCAGCCACTACATCCATTCTATCGGAGTGCTGTGATTCTTATCCACGAATAATATAGCGATTATTTGGTGCTCAAGGCACCCATCATCTATATCTTTCCTTCCTTCTTTTTCACACCTTCTGTAGAAGATTTGTTCGTTACTGAAAATAATCCAACATATGCAAGGGGTGAGGAAGACAAGCAGATGCAGAAAAACAAGCACAATGAAAGAGCAAAGGGGAAGGGGAAGGGGAAGGCGAAGACTCAATGGTGCATCCCTAGTGGACTGTTTTGATATTTTGAGACGTTTTTGTACCTGGTTTTGTATAAAAGATTTTGGGATTCAATCTTTAAATTTCCTTTCTTAATGTGAAATTGTTCTTATTTAGCTTAGACAATAAAATATGTATGTGTAATGTTGATTAGATGTGAGATACATAAACAACATTTATTTTGCATTAATTGTCGAGTTGTTGCTGAGTTTCCAAGTTTGAATCAAACATGGCCTTCCCTTATCTTTCTCAAGTCCAAGTCTCACTGCAATGATTAATATTATATAACATTATATACAATACTGGAAGGTGCAAAACATAAAGAAATACATCACAATAACTTTATAAAGATAGCTTTAATTAATATCTCAAATTACAAACTCAAAAAATTACCCAAAGTATTAAAAAACATCCAAATAGCCCTTGAAAAAAATATAAAACTTCCATACACATTTTTAATGCCCATGCATTGAAAAATTCAAAAATAAACAAGTAAATGTTTGATAGTATGGTTTTTTTAATATCCAAAAAGCAGGAAAGAAGAAAAGGATCAAAAGAAAACCTGAAAATTTAAAAATATGTAATATATCTAGAAACTGAAGAAGAAAAATTTGTAGAATATCTAGAAACTGAAGAAGAAAAATTTGAACTTTTACAATGTTCCTATCTATGCAAATAGGGATGATTAAATATGTTAAATGTTTATAGTTTCTAAACAAAGTAGCCTATACTTAAACCAGGATGTTAGGTAAGGGCACAAATGGAAAACATCAAATCATATGGCATGAAGAGTATTATAGACTTAATACCTAACATCAAAACGAGAATGGTAGGAAATGGCAAAATGGAGATATCAAATCATATCAGATGAAGGGTATTCGAGTCATTATAATGCATATGCTGGCAATGAATAGACAAATGAATCCCCCTCTCCAACATTCAATTGAGTTCATTATAGCCCTTATGACACCTAATAGCTCTCAGGTACCAGCCATCATCTCTTGTACATGGTAGAGATTTCCAAGAAAGAGGCAGAGAATTTGGATCAAACTGTTATCAAGCATAACACATCAGAGAAAAACTCGTATGTATTTCAATGACTATGTAACACCCTCGATACATATCCATAAAGCTGCATGTAACAATGACTGCCTTGAAATATAAGGAGATTTGCCTGTTGACCATGTGATGAGTTGTGCAGTAAACAATGCACTCAATAGTTTCAGGTGCCTTAAATTTCAAGAACAACTGTGTCACCCTCTTCTATTCTGACAGCTAACCAGGGAAGCTATTCAGACATATCTCATAGATGATTCCTTCAAACAACCAATGGCTCCTTTGCCTGTGCTGTCTGATTGAGACACTTCCTGGTTCCTGCAAGGGGTCAAGTAGACAAATGGAGCAGAGGCGACAAAAGTGATGAGGATATCAACAGGTTATGTAACATGTTCAGTAACCTCAAGCAAAGGATGCTAGAGCAACAAACTCAAGAGAAAGAAACAGTGCTCAGATTAGTGAAGCTGTTTTCAAACATGAGCAATGGGCCTTTCCAAATTGAGCTTAAAGGCAGCATGTTTGCTGACAAGAACCATGCCTTTCAAGCTGTTCGTCAGGGAAATGCAGAACCAATCACCTGGCTGACTTTGGTTACAACTTGCAACACATACAGGAGATCACGGCTGTATTTGCTGCTTTCATATGTCATGTCTACAGCCAATATTTCCATTATAAAAGTGTTTCTTGTGGAATCCTGTTCAATTTAGTTTTAGGTTTTTACCATTATTTTCAGTCTTTAGCATTGCTCAGTCATATAAAGACTGCAATTTTATAAATTATGCTGCAATTATATCTTTGAAAGAGAGCTGTCATATAAAGACAGAGAAAGCCAATGGAAGTACTCCTGCAGCAAGAAAAATGTAGACAGCACATTCTTGCCCTAGCTACTGAAGAAGTGTTGGAGATAAAAATAAATGCACAATGGAGAATATGTCCAAATAGAAGAAAATAAAATGCTTATTTTTGTTGCTGTTAAATCCTCAATTTCAGTCTCCAAATTTTCATTATATTCAACAGTGCTCAACTCCACCGTTGTTTCTCGTACTTCTTATATTTCCAGCTCAGGAGACATTGAGAGAGCAATCTGTAAGTTATATACTAGCAGAGAAGCTGATTGTTAAAGCCTGCAAGTGGAATTGCTTAAATATAGGATAACATCTTTAGTTTATCCCCTTGCACTGTGATTTAATGAGACATTGTCTTGTGCCTCTCCACCATCCGTGTCTCAACACATTATTCAGTCCATTCACAAGGCTGAAGACAATTCACAGCCAAATAACTACATAACTATTATGACGGGGCACCAAGCTACATACCACAGCCCTGGACAAGAAGTTCTTGAAAGAGTTCAAGCAAGATGGTCACAGAGCAAGATGGCAAGCATGTTTCAGAAAATATTTTCAAACTATTGATCACATTTTTTTCCTCTTTGTACTAAATAGAGGAGGCCCAAGTGAGGACTTCTAATGCTGCTGCTTTGTCGACAATAGCAAGTACTTTGACATGGTACACGGACATTTGCTATTCTGAACATATGGGATAATGGCATTTCTAAGTTCTTTGTGACAGCTATCATTAGGTTTTATGAAAGAGTGATTGCTCGATCCCCAACAGCACTGGGGTTCTCATTAGGCCAGGAACACAACCAGTGTCAAGCAGAAGTGTTCAATTCTCTTTGAAATATACATTGATGGACTTCAGAACTTCATTCAGCAATGTACTTGTGCAAAGGATGGGTGTCTCCTACAGCATGTCCTGATTGCTATAATACTCTTTGTCAACAATGCAGTTCCCCTTGCCTATTATACTAAGGTATTGTAGAGATAATCAATGTGATTGCCAAATTTTTGTGATCTCCAACAAATTAAGGACTTGCTTAGTAAGATTGAAATCATGATATTGAACACCTTTAAGAATGCCATCTCAAAGTTCCTATTTTCCTAGAAGGTTGAGCCTGTTGAGATCAAAGCATCCTATAACTTTTTGGAGGCTAAGTTTATAGGTCCATCCCTTAACCTCAAGCCTGCCTCTTAGTCATGGCTTTGTAGAGGAGACACCTCTCCTATCTTGGAAGGCATATCTTTCCAAATGAATTTTCAGGATATTCCCTCAAATTTGGGGCACTTCTATAATATCATTAAAACGACAATTTTCAAAAGGTCTCAAGATTGGGAACAGAGTTATGACCAATAGATTTGGCTCACAATGAGAGGATTTAGTGAGAGACTTTATACTACTTAGCTTCAACGTATAATCCATTGTAAAGGAATGATTCCTTAATCCGTTACCAAAGGCAAGTTTTAAGCACACTCGCTCGGTCTTGAGAGGATCTTTAATTTCACCATCCATCTTCAAAGGGTCAAATACATGGAGGATCATACTTCAAGGCCAGAGAGAAATAAATAACTAGCCTTTTGTTTTGCACAACACCATATATGCATTCCCCCGTTCAATGGTGTGGTTAGTAATTGAAGGCTAGTTTGCTGCTCCAACAGGTCAAAGGCAATCTCAAAGCAACCCGCTCAATCTCAAGAGCATCTTTAGCCTCACCTTCCATCTTCATCGGGTCAAGCATATGGAAAATCATACATAAAGCCCAAAGAGATATCCATAACTAACTCTTTGTTTAACATAATCACTTCGTCTGGTTAGTGCTTGAAGGTTCCCACCCTTTGAGCACTTATCAGATGAATCCCTTCATCTCCTTCAAAGAAAAGTGTGATAATCAATTAGGGAGGACACCTACCGACAATACACTCAAATCGCCTACATTTCTCCTCCATAGTGGCTTCTATGCACAGCACTTTTTGCAGATTGTCAATGGCTACATAATGATGGTTCCATGGCTTCAAGATTTCCTTCTGTCAAATGACGATACAATTCTATTGAACAACGATCTAAAGAACCATTTTGCTTCTAAATGAGAATTTAGATATACTATACAACCTCTCGAGAAAAATATTTTTGCTACATGGTTGCAACAACCTCATCCTATCTACCCATACGCTAAGATACATATCATTTTTTCTAAATCTGGATATTCCAGATGTTTTCCAGCACCCATGCCAAATATCCAATTTGTGAGTTTTTGTGTCTCCTCACAATGAGTATCCAATTTGCTACTGTCTTTACAATGTGTTTGTTTGTCTTTGTGTCTACCTCTTTTGGCTTTGTGACACAAATTAATTTTGTGTACCACTTTGGGCTTTCACAACACTATTAGTCGGCATCACAAAGACTTATGGCAATGAATTAAGCACATTTGTTTATTTAACCATTTTATACATTACAATAACGTTCTTGCAATTTCACTTTGCAATGTTGAGATCCTTTGAACACAACCACCATCATTGAATGTCCCTATGATCGTCATTGCCTCTCACCTAAGTGCATGAATAACTAGCCACTGCAATGATCAAGAAAACCAGGAAATGGTGCTGAATATTTAGGTTCACTTCAGAAAACACTTGATCTAGAAAATATGGGTTGCCCTTTGAATTAGGCATCCATCAAATTTGCAGCATTTATTTTTCTTAATTATTTATCATACAAATCTGTACACCCTCATTAATGTTATGGGTCCTACATATGTTTTTCTTAATTATCTTTAACAACTATTCCAACGATGGTTACTCATGTCGCAATTTGATCAAGGTCTTGAGCTTGTTGTACAATGTCAGCTGCAATTTTGAAGTGTATCCTTCATATCCTCATCATCAACTTTAATCTTTGTCTCGGACAATTCATGCTTTACCTGTTTGTTGTTAGAAAGGACAGTTCTAACACAAACATGATAACCAACTAGGTTGGGAAAACTCAACAATTTGTAACTGAAAAACTTAATATTTAGAAAAAAAACTTTAACTGAATCATTAACTGAAAACAAACTTTATGAACTTTGAAGATAACTAGAAGTATATAAATTTGATAGACAGGGAATTAACATATACACATTCAAGAATCATGACCTACATATTAGAACTTATGCCTTTGAAAACAGAATGTTTTATGTTTGTTGTCATTATCCATAACAATTTTCCTTTTTTAACATTTTAATTGATAGAAATGACTGGGATAGCCAACAAGACAAATACACACAGCACAAACACCACAAGCAACTCTCACCATCATTCATTGGATCAGACATAAGCTATCATATGACAAGATGCCATAATACTTAAATAAAGACATAACATTGTAAATAACTTCTGAAATTGACCTTTGAAAATGTGCTCCCATGACTTCGCTTTTTTTGGAAGCTTCCTTTGTCATCAGGAATTGAACTGCATCAAATTGCTGAGATCTGTTAGGAATTCCAGGATCCCTTTCTTCAGCACACTGCAACAAGATATTCCTCACTTTCAACTGCAAGAGGTTGTCAAAGGCCCCAGGATCAAACCAGATATGTTGCAGGATCAAACCAGATATGTTGCAAAAACAGGTCCAGGTATTACATCCTTATGCTTTGATAAAAACTCCGAAAGATCCCCAAAAAATAAATCCATGGGAAAGTCCAACGGCTCCAGTTTGATGAACATAGCAAGATTAGAAGACAACATTCATCTGATGCCAAGGACAGATTTCTCAAGTGGGGCAGTCAGCAAAGGGCACAGGGAAAGGGACCAGCTACATTCCATAAGACTAGACCCTGGTCACATGTCATGCCTTTACAGCCTCAAGGGAAGTCACTGAATCGGTTCTAGTTTTTTTAAATCCATTAAGATCTTGGAGTTCTCTTTTCACTTACTGAAGTATTTCATGAGACTCCCAGGGCCCATGGCAGGATACCCAGTAACAAGAATATGATCATCTTTTTCTAAATAAAACTTGAAGTTATATTAATGAATTAAAATATGAACTCAAATCTCAGAACTACATCTCATTTTCCACACATAACTTGTCCAGCCAATTGTACATAAAACTCAGACCTTCTAGCCATGTTATACATTCCCAATTTGTTGCCAAGACAGTAGAAGTTTGCTTCTGTCTTCGCCTGTGTCATGAGTTTTTTCTTTTTTACAGTCATCCAGTGACTGCACGGACAAGTTTTTTAGTTGTTTTTGCCATTGTCGTCTTCCAATGCCACTACCTTAATGTCAAGACTGCTGCATCTCATATCCACACAAAAGTAAATTACAATGGC
This sequence comes from Wollemia nobilis, assembly GCA_028583015.1. Taxonomy (NCBI): domain Eukaryota; kingdom Viridiplantae; phylum Streptophyta; class Pinopsida; order Araucariales; family Araucariaceae; genus Wollemia; species Wollemia nobilis. The sequence continues at coordinate 7,779,306 of JAQPPZ010017259.1, read as the reverse complement.
TTTTGACCCATGTTTCACCAAGTCCCCTTTCAGAGGGAACGAAGAAACATGAGCACATGAAAAGGTTCTCCTCAAATCCTAGGAAAAATGGAATGAAAAGGAAGTCAACTATCAAAAATAACAAATTTTATAAACAGAGTTCATTTCTGCTGCAAACTATGCATGCCAAAGAAGATTCATCAAAAACAATGATATTCATGCCCATTTTTGGTAGCTACATGAGTAAGAGGAAGTACAATTGAAATTTAAATGACTAAGAAAAACATTACTTGAATAGAAAATGAGGGAGACGCATCCCAGTGAGAGGCCAGATATTCTTCATCAGTGAGTCCAAGAAGGCACTGTAACATGTGCTTAAGCCCTAGGCATCCACACAACAAACACTTTCAGGTTGCATCTTTACACCATGGATGGACAAGACAAGTCATTGACAGATCTCTCTCTCATAATCGGCTGATTGCGAAATATCACCAAAACCACTAACAAAATGGTTGTTCCCTCTTTTATCAACCATGCCTTGCGCCACTTCAGGCCAAATATTTTACTCCACACACCAGGTCTACACTGGTTTATAGGCAGTTATCAAGAGCAATCTTACACATTTTTATGCTCTTATAGCATAGCATGCAAATCAGAGATCCAAAAAAGGCTCTTATGATACTGAAATCCACTAATGCATTTGGCAATAGGATTGCTTAAAATGGATTACCAAACATAATGCCCACAATCACAACCACTTTGATACCATTGTTGAACAATGATCCAAAGGATCTGTTGATTCTCACTGAGAATTGAGGATATATGTATTCAACTCTCAGGTGCAATGCTTTTGGTATATGGTTGCAACTTGCCACAACCTCTTCCTATCCACCCATACACAGTCATAAGGGTATCATCCTTTTTAATATTGAATACTCCAGATGCTTTCCAAGAGATCCTTCAAGCAATGAATTGAGGCTGACCATCATATTCCCAAGAGGTATGATTTGTCATCTTTCTCTTCATCACAGGTGGAGAGAAAGGAACTTTTTATCTTCAAGTTCCCTACGTACTATGGGATTAGCGAGAGATACTGCTTTTACAGAGATTCAAGGAGGTTTTCTGCTTTCTTCTGTTACCCTTAGCAAAGGTGTTCATCTCTCTGACTTTGAGGCCTGTTCATACTCGGCAACTACCTGTTGATCCACAAGATTGTCTGAACCGATTTGTGTGCCCATTAGATCATAGTTCAACATAGAAAAGGGATCAGAAAAGTCCCCCTTCTCTGGGTTAAAGGACCAGCACGCGTCTAAGCTGATATAAAGGTATTATTAGGAAAAGGGATGCAAGAAAATAAACTAAAATGCAATGAAACAAATACGAGAGTATGATTGTAGAAATATGAGCGTTGATCTAGTTGGAACATTCGAAAAGGACCGAATAACTTTAGTGTGATCAGATCTGTGAGTATCCTACAACAATAAAGTGAGAGGACTAACAGTATATGGGAAGGTAACGCCACAAGCATCGTCCATCCATGCATAAAGAGGTCAACAGATAGTTAATCCAAAGAAGCCATGGACATTCTCTTCATTAATTGCAGTTTAAGTCAATATTACAAGTTTGATCACAAACAGTAGCTCTAGTATTCTAAAAATAGCCAAAGGACCCTTACAAATGAGCTCTTAGCTCTTATTAATAGTAAAAGTTTAACCTAACTTCTTTCTCTTTTTCTTCTTTTATTTTTTTTTTTTTGTCATGTTGGATGCCACACATAAGAACCTGAGACCATGAGGTCTTGGCAAAGGTGTGAGTGGGAGGCACACATTGTGAAGAGGTCAAGGGTTTAAGTCCCCCAATGCTCCACAGTGCCCCTCTTAACCTAACTTTTAACCAAGGAGAAACAATTATACTCCTAATAAAATTCTAATTTGGTTGCATCTTCAGGCAAAATTGATGCTTGGGAACCAAAATTGTCCTTAAACTTTTCTAAATGATTTTAGCAGCTGCAATCCTCCATCGGCACCATTTGAAGACAAAAAATCGCTTTCCAGGCCATTACCTCAAATTTTATGGTTCATTCCACACGAAGAAGACTATTCTGAGATCTTGCAGTGGGCAGCAATTTGCTCTTTGGATTAGCCAATGAATCAGTGCTTTCTAGACTTAGCCATTTTTATGCTCAAGAACGAATCACACTTATGATGCCTTTGTCAATTTTGGAATTTTTTCCTTTTCTGCCACTATCATCTTGATTGTATTTTAATTGGAATCACCTCAATTCCTACCCAATCTCTCTCTACATAATTGTTCTCACTACTAGAGTGCAATGGTAGTAGTTGGTCTAATGCACTACCACTTTAAGTACTTTCATTTTCTACCCTCTTTTAGTATTCAGATGTTCTATCCATGGGTGATACCTCATGGCAAGAGACATACCCATATTTGGCACTCTCGTACTCGTAATGGAATACCTAGGAGTACTTACAGTCATCATTGTGGATGTATTTCTCTTCTTCAGTCAATTGCCATCTCCATAGATCGATTAACTCCATTCAAATACTCTTTAAATGCTCCTCCCTGCCTTCTTCCTGATAAGAGGGTGATTAATCGAACAGTCAGACATGATGTATATTGACAATATATTCAGATCACTTGGATTGCTCCATGTCAGTCTCTTAGTCTTAAGTTGGCCTTTTAAACTATAGATTTCATGAGGATCAAGAATAGCATTGTTACTCATCCTAATTATGTCCAACAACATTGAACACATAGCCTTGGGATCCTTCTTGTTCAACTCAAGTGTGCTCCCTTAAGTTGTAAGTCAAAACAAACCACCATATTCCTCAAGAGGACAGGGTATGTCGTCTTTGCTCTATTTGGAGGTGGAGAGTAAGAAACATTTCATCTTTAAGTATCCTGTTTATTATGAGATTCAAGGGAGATACCATTGCTTGATAGAGATTCAAGAGGATTGTTTGCCGCCTTTTTATCTATCCTAAACCAAAGATGCTTGGCTCTACACCTTAGCAAAGCTATCACTCTTCAACATCAGTTATTACAAGGGAGATCGACTACTACTTAACTAATCACCTCATTCTTTCATTCTATCTCTCCAATAAAGAGGAACAAGCAACCAAAGCTAGAACTCTCCAAAATGTTAACGGCAGTTTTGTGCGCCCTTGTCTACATTAAAAAGATGCTATTAGGGCTTTGGCTCTTTCTTTTGCTTGCTAAAGCGAAATAGAACTACAGTTCTTTGGCATCAGGTTTTGGCCACCCCTCACTTACTGTGGAGTTGCAAACAGATGCAGCTTACTAGTTTCTTATCTTCTGTTATTGGTTCCATGGCCATGGATGTAAAAAGCATATTGTGGTGTTGAACTCTATGTTCTTCCAAGATTTTCCAACCAGGCCCCCTTAGAACTAGACATTCTCCTGCAAGGATCATTAGATCCTATGTTAGCCCTTTTGGGATGGTTGGTGATGATGACAATTGTGCTTCTACTTTACATTCCACTACAAATTAGTGGTGGTGCTTAGATCCATTAAAACTCCATTCTATCTCTCTTTCACTATTAACATGTTACGGTTTTGTACATTTTGGGTAAGCATCGAGACTGTAATTTTATGTCACACAGTTGTTCCACTTTAATGTAGTTTAAACTATATTCTTTACTCTAGTTTAGCTTATTTCCATAATACTTTTTATTTACTATTGTGCATTGTAATAGTTCTTTATAACGATTCAAATTGACCTACTTTGGCCATCCATGGACATAAATAAAATTATCTAAAGCATGTTTCAATTCATGGAGGGTAGCTTTGTAACTTCTAAAGGATGTTATGTTATTGAATTGACTATATAAAGGATTGAATACTATCTAGGATGCGCAAATGGCATAAATAAATTCGTGTGCTATCATATTTACAAGTACTCCTCAGTTTTAAAAATTCAGGCTACACAAATCCAACTAGTTGTTTGACTCAAACCATTGGATGTTTGGCATAGACAAATGTTACTAGTGTTTGCACTGAAACCATTGGAGTCCCAATAACACAACAGGGGAAAAATCACTTTTAGGCAAGGGATGAATAATGTAGCAATTGCCATGTCAAGAGTAACCAAGAATGACACATACATGGATAGAATACCTTAACAGATTTCTAAATTAACCATGTATCTGATTGCCATTGACATATATAGTAATTCTGGATATGATTGCCCACAGATAGCTACAAAATGAAATCATAAATGCTGACCTTAAGAAATTCCTTGTGTCTGCGCATGAAACTCTCTTTCTATTTAATATAGCACACTGGTGTTTTAAAGATTCACCTAATAAACCTTCATCTTTGAAAACGGTGTGTAATACAAAAAATTGTGTGAAGCATACATAACAAAAGAAAAACATAAATTAAAATAGACAAAAACTGAAACAACATGCAGCAAACACTGTGCCCAATTTCTCAATTATACATAAAAAGTTGCATCTTTTATGATAAAAAAAAAATGCAAATATGCTCTCACCTGATTTCTCCGGTAAAAGCCCCACCCTTGCCAACCCAGCTATTTTGGGCAGCAATTTCTATTCGAACAGTTATAGAGTTCTTCACTTGTTCAATATAGACAAATGGAGGTGCCACCACAATATCTGCACCATAAAACAATATAAACAAATCATAAATGGCATGGTACATAGTTTACATCAAGAAAATGTTACTATTTCCACTCCAAACAAAATTACATTCATCAGCATTACAGATTAGAATAAGTACAAATAACATAGACCCTCTATAGACTTTTTAATTAAGGAACATACATGCCTCAAGGACATGGAATGGATTGCACCCAAAACAAAACAAAACCATGTCATTTGCTTCTAAGAATGTCCGGGAAAGGTTCCATTCATAAGGGTGCCAAGCATGATAACAAAATATGGTGTCATCTTTGCTTTTAGCTGTATTTTAACGTGTTTCTTAAGTCACCAATTAACAATGGCAAAAAAAGGAGCATGTGATACAAAGACTTGAAAAGTACATAAGATACTTTGTTTTATTCTTGTTTATTTTTTAACCATTAACCATTAAAAGGGCAGTGATAGATAAATCTTTAGAAGATATACTAAACCAAAATAAAACCAAGGTTGTTTAAATGTATTTGCACTGAAGTTTTTTAAACAATTTTATGAAATTATATAAATTATTATATTTTAAAATAAGTCATGTTTTTATATGTATAATTCATCCTTTTCCCATGTTTATCGTGTTTTCTTCAGCTGACCATTTTTTGGGAAAACATATATAACCATCAACATAAACGCATTTACACTGTCCAATTCCATTGATCGTTTGATACTCCTAATGCCATAACATTATGGGACACGAATTCAAACTAATGCATTGAACATCCATGTCAGAAACAAATGTCAGCATTGTAACCAATTAGTCGTTAGAATAAGCAAATAAAAAAGGAAAATTTCATCAAACATCCATTTTGTGATTGCAAAAACGTAATTGTTGTTGAAAAAGAAAAGGACAAAAAAATCTTCATTTTGGCAACTTGGGTGTCCAGAAAGCTTCCCTGTTTATGTAAAGCTCATTAAATTGTTGACAACCGATCATAAATAGAGAAAAAGCTAAGCATATTAAACATGAAGTTGATATTTCCATAAGTTGTGCATGCCTTCTCCAAGAGAAGCTCCACATCAATGGTATCATCAATACATAAGAAGCCAGCATTTTCACTCACGCCAACATTAAAATCATATGCCCTGATTTAGCCTGAACTGATATGCATAAATTGACTCAGGTATCATCTCAGAAAACCCCTAATCATATTAAACCTCAGCCATACCAATCTTATGAAGGACTAAAATAACAAATCTGACCTACATCTTATAACATTCTATCCCCTACTAGGGACCCTCGAGGCAGTAAAATTATTGGATTCCTAGTACAATGTCAAATGAACCCTGCTTATTCCTAATATTGTTCAGCTGGGCACTTTTGTATATGCCAGACTTGGCAAGACAAAATCAGACCTTGTATTGGCCCTTGGTGGTAATCAGTGAGCATTCCCAATCTCTTGCTGCCCTGAATTCGACAGAAACTTCAGCCTTGTTTTCCATCAGCACCTTTCTCTTGGCTCTTTCATTTGTTTCTTTTGACAAGGAGTCTTCTTTTTATAGGAAGGGTTTGTGTTTCATGGATTTTATATATGTTGACTCTATAGGATTTATAGTTTTGACTCTAGCCCTTGCTTATTGAAGTTCGTATTTTATGTGTTTTATTGACTTTATAGGGTTAATATGTTTACATTTATACCACAATTGTTTGGGTCCACTGTTTCCTGGATTTAAGTTTTAGATATTTTAATTTGTTGTTGGAGTTCCTTTTAGCACACCTGGTTAGCTCTTTGTAACTTTCTAAATGTTATTTCTTCCGTTAACCATGAAGAATAAATATTATCCTCTTTAAATTGAGATTCATAAATCTTATAGCTTATTTGTAACCTAGGTTACCAGGTTCGAGTTCGTGTTTAAGTTTGACAAGGATAAACCCAGAAAAAAAGTTAATTAAATAAATTAGCAGTGGAATTCGTCATAATGTTCAAAAGGAAAATTATAAGTTTAATTAATGTAAATGTCTAAAATAAATATAAATATGTACAAAAAAAACTCCATGTTTTATACAAAATGATATTGACTTTCAAATAGATCTATGAAAGAGTTGCCTTAACATTTTGCTGTCTTCAAACGTGTTCTTTAATTGTTCTTTTCAGCCGTTACTTTTTATAGATGTAGAATAGAATTAAGTTAGATGTTGGAATTTGAAAGACAGAAATGGGAAAAGTTTAGGTGTTATATATATAATTTTTCATTGACAGTTGTTTCCTCAAATAAGTTCATTGAATTTTATTCAATTAAGGTAGAAAATCACTAAAATTTGGACATTTTTGATAATATTCAATAAATCTTGTGACACAGTTTGTAACCATAAATGTGTGAACTTTTCCTACCTCGTGGCAACCACACACGAGCTTATATCCTACAGTGGAAATTTACAAGCCAAGAGACTGGAAACATCTTGGAATGTTCTAGCCATTTCAAATACTTTGTTTTAACCTTAGAAGGAAGCTTCCAAAAAAGTCCATCAAAATTACCTGCATATTGTCAATCTCTATCTTTTGACCTTAAGATCCAACTTCCAGAAAGGTACACTGAAATTGTCTGTAACTGTTGCAATGTCTATCTTTTATTTTTATCAATGTGTTTGTGATTCTTTTCCATAGACAATTCAAAAACAAAACAAAACAAAACCGGCATTTGTTTAACATTATTAGCATTATAAGGTTATTAAAATCAGAATCCACTTACATCTAACTCAAACAGTGGAACATATGATGTCAGAAACAGTAGAGGAAGGAAGAGGATAAAGAAGTCACTTCTCTCTTCTGTTATCATTGGAATATTCTTGCTCTTCTCCCTCATTTCATTTAATTTCTTGTTTCCTTCCACTTTGTAATTTCCTCCAGTTTCCCATAGATATATATACCCAAGCTATTGGCCAGCATCGGTCCCTATCCATCCCAATTTCTTGAGACTCCATTTTATACAGTTTTGCGCATTTGATTTCAGTTCTTGATGTGACATAACCTAACAAGCATGGCCCAAAATTGAAATACAATGACGAGAGTCCTTGTAGCATTGGTCATTGTAATGAAAGAAAAATGCTTCATAAGTTATTCAATCTGAGCTTCATGGGATTGCAAAACACGATCTACCAAAAATTGAAGGCATGGATTTGGAGGATTGTATCCTTTTGCCACCCAAGATCAATCTGGATTTTCTCAAATGAATACTAGTAAGCTAGCCATATGAAATACAGATGAAGTCATGTCATTTTGATGAAGAACTAATGCTTAAAGGTATATCTATCTGAGCTCCACCTATGAATAAAATACATTCAAATTTGGGAATTGGTTCCATAATAACAATCACAGTTTTATCACATGAGGAGTTTGCTTCCCATTATAAAACATATATGTTGTCACAGTCATCAATGTCAAATACGCAATGCCTAACCAAAGAAAGTGTTGGAAGCTTTACCCTAAAGATTTAACTTGCACCCAATGGTTCTCAATTATACATATGCAATTCTAATAAATTACATCAATCTTGTGAATCATAGGACATTCGTTTTGTTTAACAAAATACAGAATCGATAGGATATTTCTGATGTTTCCAGATCCTCTGCTTCATTGGGATTCATTTCTTCATTGCTCTGTTGTTAAACTCACTACTTATTCCAGTAAGGAAGATTATCTCCTACAACAAGAACTTCTGGTTTACCTTTACTCTATTTTTATAGATTACCTCAAACACTCTAGTAAAGGTCTACACTTATTCTTCACTTGGAAGCAAACAAAACTCTCATTGTAACTAGTACAAGCAAAGCCTATGGTGGAAACATGCAATGCATCATCCCATGAACCAGTCAAAGGAATGAATGTCTTCTCCAGACCCCAATGCCTGCTACAGTGGAAGGGACACTTTGCTTCCACTAACACATGGCATCTATTAATCTAAGGACCGTAACCAATTCAAAAGAGATGAATCTCATCAGGCTGAACTGGTAAGCCATGCAAAACATGCCCTGTTCCTTCCCTTCATCCAAAGTTATAAAGGCAATTCCCCCAATCTCGTACATTCTCAAAGCAGAAGCGAAATCAGCAATCAGCAAAAGCGCATGGTTAGGAGAGAAGAAGGTACTGGCAAGAAAAACCTTAATATGCCAAAAGGAGTGAAATTAAAAGATGCCAGAGCAGATACAATTGCTTTAACAGAAGCTGTGCTGCCATCATTGGCAAAGCAATCATCTGGTCACACCATTGCAATATATATTTTTAACTGTATCACAACTCATACCAAACTTGGCTCAAAAACAGATATCTATGATACTGTTCTCAACAAAATGATATGATATCTCCTTAGTAGATGCATTAATAAAAAAGAAAAGATGTTCCATATTATTTCACAACTACTAACTTCGTTGGAAATTTTTACAATAAGGACACTATCCTATTAAGCCAAAATTAGGGACTGAGATTGTCTTTGATTGTGAGATTATGTGTTTCCTCCAACTCGGCCATGATGAAGGAAATCACATATAAAGCTTCACTGTCAAGTGTTAGTTTGTCCCTTAGATTTAACCCATAAAGAAATGAGATAATTTTATTAATGTTTGCCGATGACCAAAGTAGGATAATGGGACTCATCAGAAATAGATAGATGTTACACTGCATTGTAGCAACTAAACAATGCTAAAAAGAAGAACTAAACTAAAGTAGGCTATATTGAAGTGAGTTCAAAGACATTGTAGAGCAACGGGGAACGGGTTTGCAATTATATAAGCAAGACCCATGTTCAAATCCCCACATTGTGATTGACACACTTGCAATAAGGTGACCTACCTCATAAGGTTTGTTGTAATACTACGTTGTACTGTTAGCAATCCAATAATATTTCCACAATATAAAATCAAAGCATTCACAAGATTCAATTCTTAAAAATGAACAATAACTCACTGAATATTATTGATAAATATCTACTTTAAGCAATGCATAAAGTACAATGCTTATTCGATAACAATTACAATGTTTTATCTTCAATATATACACATTGGATATGGGACTCTTCCCATTCACACAACTCTTGACCTTTACACTTTTTGGTATGAAGGCCCTTTGCCTTCATGTGCTTCATTCTGGTTTTTGGTCTTTTTGTTCTGGTTCTTGTACTCCATCAGGTTCGAGCACTGAAATTGTTCTTCTAGGCTGTTACCTGTATCTGTCACATTTCTATGCAAGTCATCACAGTAATACAATCCACTATTGATATCAATATTGTCCTTGATACCTTTTGTATATTCTTTGTCTATGCTCAAATTTGTTTCTTGAATAAGATCATAACACACATTTGTTGTCATATGCCTTAAATCATTTGTGTCACAGCTGACATCTTTCATCATAGGTTTGTTCTTCAAAATTTTTATTATTTTTTCTTGCCTTTTATTCTTGTCTTTAAGGACTTCAAGAGTGAGTAATGTCATATACATTATCTTTCCTATATCAATAGGTAATGTAATAGCATCTTTAGAGTCTTCATTTGCTTCAGTAAGTTTTGAACTTAGATAATTACCAAATGTTACAAAATTTTCATCTTTGGCTTCTCTAAAAATTGATTGTAAGTCCCTCTTTAATTTTATTGATATATCTTTTTGTTCTTCAGTATTCTCTATCATGTGTTGTGTGCAAAGTTTTAGATATTTCAACCTTTCCTTACTTTCTTCTAATGAATCATATTGAGTGTCTGCTTCTCTTTTTGCCATGTTGTGTTTCTTTCAAGTAATTTTGCCTTTGATCAATAATATGCAAGGTTCCACAAGGCTAGGGGATGAGGGACGAGGGGACGGGATTTGGCGACAATAAGGGATGGCAAGCCAATTTTTGGAAATGGCTGGGGACGGCAAGTATAATAGTATTAAATATTTAGAATAATTTACACAACAAAAATGAAAAATACTAAATACTAATAGTTTACAACAAAAATATTTAGAAGCCATATGTTTGAATCTTGCCAAGCCATACATGGATAATATCCAAGCTTTGTTATAAAATATAATACCACTATATAATGAGGATGTAATAAGAGTGAGACCTGTTTCAATTCCATATAACCAATTGAAAAAAATTATATATATAAAATAAAATGCATTCTCTGTTGTTAATATTATTGCATAGTTATTAACTTAACAGAAAGTCTTTCAAACTTTCAATAAGAAATTTGAAGTTCCAATTTAATAAAAAAAAAACTATACATTATATTTTGATAAACAATTTATTTGAATAAACATTAATATCTTTTATGAAGTTATCTAATATAAACTATAATTTTGCAAAAACTAAAAACTTCTTCACCTTCACCTTTTACCACTATTTAAGGTGAATAGTTATGGTCTTACAATGTATGTTTATTATCAAGAGACGAAGGATTAGATTTTCATTGGCACTGTATAATGCTTTTGTAGGCCAATGGTACGTGGATGGTTTAATATTCAATAGTTCTCACGAACATAGAAACTTTTCATGCTTTCCTGGTTCGAAATTACAATAGATTTTGAAATTCCTCAGAGGTAACTCATGCATGAAGGCAATGAAGGGCGGCAATGAAACACTACTTCGTTTTCCTTGTTAGGTTGGTGTTTCCACTCATAACACACTATCACACTATTCCAGAAAATTTCAGAGCTCTGCTCCATCCAAAAAATGGACTAAATGAAATATATATGACCAGATGGAGTTCTTCATATACCAAACAGAAGGATTTGTATGGCACCCCTTTAGCAACACCCTGCAGAGAAGGAACATTCGACGAAGTTTTGAGCTTAACGAAAAATGGGAGCATTCCAATGGATTCCGACGCCTACGATCGTATCCTACAGCTCTGCATAAATACCAGCATCCCCCAACCGTCCCCCAAGGGAAATGTCCCCGATGTCGTCCCCCCGTGCTAGGGATGAAGGGGAGGGGGGATGTGTCCCCGTGGAACACTGATAATACGCCTTCTCTTCAAGTAATTCTGCAATCCTTTTGCTCACACAAATTTCTTCTTCAATAATAATTAATTTCCATTGTTGTTGGACTCCAAAAATTCAATATTTCAAACAATTATTTTCTTCTTCAAAACTATCTTCAATAATCTTTTTAATCAATTTTTCTTTTGTAGAAATCCTTTTATCTCAAAATTTAATATTTCTTCTTTTCTTCAAATATTTAGGTCTTTTCAAATATCTTTTTTTAATTAATATGTTGTCCCAAAACCTTTTACATTAGAGGCAGAGAAAGAGAAGGCCAACTAAGCACAAGCCAGCCTCCAAGGACAAAAGAACAGAAACTAAACCTAACAGCCATCCAAGAAAACAAAAGAGAAAGATAACCATGATACAACATAGACCAGCCCACCATAGGGCATAAAGGAGAATTTTTGTTTCAACTTTCTTTTAGAGGCACCCAAAGATCCTACTTCATTCTTGCATAAGACTGAAAGTGCAGCAAATACATCAAGATGCAGCTAACAAAACCCCAATCCCAGAGAGCAAGGGTGAAGGCAATACACCAAGCATATTCCTTGAGAATGGAAACCACCAGGGAGCAAAAGGACCAACCCCTCAAAAAACAAAAACCAGAGAGAGGATCACTACAACACAAAGGAGACCTCATCCAAACAAAAAGACAATAAAAAGGCCTACTCGAGAGGTAGGCCCAATGCTTGCAAAGCAACAATTGTCATTAACCACGGAGGGAGATTGTCTTCCCAAATTCTGAATTGGCCACTATCCATCCCCAAATTGGCCATAACATTAGCAACCTGGTTACCTTCCTTATAAATATGCTCAATTTTAACTTCTAACATACCTTCCAAAATGTTCGAGGTGTCCTTAATAATATTCTATATGAAACAATTGTCAATCTTTCCAACCTGCAAATCCCGAATTATGTTCAAGGAGTCACCTTGTACGAGAAGTCTTCTAATGCCCCTCTCAAAAACCTTATTAACGCCCGAGAAAAATGCCTTAGCTTCAACTAGGTGGTTGGTCCAAATACCATAATCTTCAACATAATCCCAAATGACCTCATCATTATCATTTCTAACAACACCCCCTCCACCAACCCTTCCAAGGTTACCTTTGGCAGCCCCATCAAAGTTCAAAATGACCCACCCTTTAGCTAGTTTATGCCATCTAGTAGCCAATCTTTTTTGAACAGTGGATACAGAAGCAAAAGACCCTAGATTCAATTTCCAACTAACAACGGTCCCTTTCTCCATAGCTTTCTCCCTACCATTTCCAGCAGCAAAGACAGCTAGGTTATTCTCAATAGCAACTTTAATACTTCTAAAGACAAAGGATTCATCCCTAGCAATATCCTTGAAAGTTCTTTTGTTCCCTTCCCACCAGATACCCCATAAAAAAAAAGAGGAAGAACCAGGTCCCATACCCTAGTGAGGTTGTGCCTGATGAAGGGGAGATTTTCATTGAGTGAAAAGTTCCTTGAAAGTTTGAGGCAACGTCCACTTGACAAAAAAGAATCCAATAAAGAATTGAGCACCTTATTTGAGAAATCACAATGGATGAAAAGATGATCCACAGATTTAGCATCCTTAGAACACGAGACAAATATTGGGAAGATGGAAGCCTTTCTTACATAAATTATCAACAGTCAAAATTTTGTTTTGCAAACACAACCACAAAAAAATGCAATCTTGGGGATCAAATGAGGATACCAAACCCTTTCCACCGGAAAAGATCCTCCCCTGGACAATGTTTGGGCCTCATATGCAGTCTTGACAATAAAAGGACCTTTAGGAGAATGAGTCCATAGAAGGAAGTCTCTGTCATTCTACCGAGAAAGAAAGTATTGTTGTAGCAACACGTTCAAATTTGCCAAACTCTGAAGGATCCAAAGATCAACTGTATGTAAAGTCAAATGCTTCCAAATCCTCTTGCCATTAGTGATGATTATATAATCAATTACTTTTTCTCCATATTTCAGTGACAAAGGAGCCTTCAACTCATAAAACTCAGGACTAAGAAAAAGGGGTTCAGGAAGAATCCAACTATCCTCCCTGAATAACACATCCTTGCCATTCCCAATCTGCCACTGCATCCCCTCCAAAACCAAACTTCTGACCCACAGCAAACCATTCCAAATCACAGTGCCCCTAGGAGGAGCAACACTTCTAAAAAAAGGAATGTGATTTTCTAGATACTTACCTCTCATAATATCTTTCCAATTGTTCCTCAACAACACATAATCTCCAAGCTTTTTTGCAATCAGTGCCTTATTGAACAACAACAAATTTCTAATCTCAAGACCACCTTCTTTTTTAGAAGAGCAAACCCTATCCCAAGAGACAAAGAACACCCTTTGTTTATCCTCCACCCCAACCCACAAAAATCTCCTAAAGATCTGATCAATCCTCCTCCTAACTTTGAAGGGCAATCTGAAAAGAGACATTTAATAGACAAGTATGTTTTGGAGGGTAGGTTGAAGCCATTCAACTTAACTGCTTAGCTCAAGAGAATACCTTTCCACCCAACTAACTTACATTGAATCCTGTCCAACACAAGAGACCACAAATCCTCCTTCATCCTACCAGTGAACAATGGCATACCTAGATATAAAGAAGGAAGGTTAGCAATGCCACAACCAAAAATCCCTGCAATTCTATGCTAAAGTTGTCCCCCAGTATTCACAAAAAAAAATTGACTTTTATGGAAGTTAATTTGTTGGCCTCTCTCACAGTAGCCTCACCAAGAAGTACAGTGTCATCTACAAATTGTTGACAAGAAACTACCTCCGCAATACCAGCAGGCCTAATACCCTTAATCTTAGAGGACAAGGTAGCAGCAAGAATCAATCTTCCTAAAGCTTCAACCATCAAAATGAAAAGATATGGAGACAAGGGATCACCTTGCCTAATACCTCTTTGATCCCTAAAAAAACCACTCGATATCCTATTGATGATGATAGAAAATTTAGCAAAGGAAATACAAACTCTGATCCACTTCCTCCATAGATCCCCAAAGCCAAATTTCTACAACACCTTGTCAAGAAACTCCCAAGAGACCCTGTCATAAGCCTTCTGCATATCAAATTTAAGAAGCATTCCAACCAACCCGCTTTTGGACTAATAATTTAAAGTCTCATGAACCGTAATGATCCCATCCACAATCTGCCTACCATGAACAAAACCACCTTGAAGAGGAGAAATCAAGATGGGGAGAAGCCTTTTCAACCTATTAACAAGTGTCTTAGTAAGCAACTTATATAGGGTATTGCATAAGCTGATAGGTCTGAAATCCCTTAGAGAAGAGGCACCATGTTTCTTCGAAACCAAAACAATAAAGGTAGTATTCCATGCCTGCAACAAAGAGGAAGAAGATTGGAATTCTCTTAAGGCTTCCAAAATATCCGAACCAAGAAGGTGCCAAAACCTCTAAAAAAACCAGCAGGGAACCCATCCACCTCTTCAAGTTAGCTTTGATGATTTTCAGCTTCTCGGCCACTTAAAACATCTTAATGCCATAGACATCCGAATTCCACCAAGCCTTAATCAAGCCTTCAAGATCCGGATGAGAAAGCCACATTGTCTCAAACCTGAAAGGATAACCTTTTAAAGGTTTCACCTCCATGAGTTCTAACAATAACGGGTTGTGGTTAGAAGAAATTCTCGGTAAAAGTCCTCAAAGAACAATCTTGAACCATGGTGAGCCAACTCACTGAAGCAAGGGCCTATCAATCTTAGATTGAATCAGACCCCCTCCCCTTCTTCTGTTGGAGCAAGTGAATTTAGAACCTTGCAAATCAATATCTACTAGTCCCATGGAGGTCAAGAACTCACCAAACTCCTCCATGTTGTCCGAAAAAACAGCCAAGCCTCCAAGTTTCTCACAAGGGAGCAAAATGGAATTAAAGTCACCAACAAGCAGCCATGGAAGGTCAAACAAAGAACCAAGGGCTTTTAAGTCAACCCAAAGTTTCCTTCTATCCACAAAAATATTGGGAGCATACACATTGGTCGAAATCCAAGAAAAATTAATCTTTTTACAGCAGAATAAAAAATAAGAGAACCTATCAACCTGATGAATGAGCTTGCCCTCCACAAAATCGGGATTCCAACGCGTCCACAACCCTCCGAAAGAACCACGAAAAGCCCTACTCATATCTTCACACCCCTTCGAAACAAACCTTCGTAATCTATCAAAATCCTCATTGCTCATCTTAGTTTCTTGTAAGAAAAGAATATTAGGATTGAAACTTTTTCTAAAATCTTTTAGCACTCTTTGTTTAGTCGGGGCATGCAAACCCCAAATATTCCACGAGACAATCTTCATTACTTCAAGGATTGCAGAGCCTTCCCTTCGCTCAAAGGTAATGTCTTTTCAAATATTTTCCTTCAATCTTCAAATTAATTTAATTTTCAATAATCAAATAATCTCTTTCTTCAACTTCAATTTTCTTTTTCAATTCAATTCAATCTTCAATATTCTTCTTCTTTCATCAATTTAATATTCCTTCAATTAATTTCTTCACCTTCAAATATTTTGAATTCTTTCTTCAATATAATATTCTTCAAATATAATAATTTCTTCAATCAATAATCTTTCACCTTTCTTAATAATATTTTTTCTTCTTTCAAAAATTTATTCTTCAATATATTTATTTCCTTCAATAATTAATTTCTTCTTATAATTCCTTCAATTCAATTCTCCTTCACTTTAATTTAATCTTCTTCAAATATATTAATTTCTTCTTATAACTCCTTTAATTATTTTTTTCTCACAATAACTTTCTTCTTTTAATTTTCACTGACACTTTAATTTCCTTTTAATATTTCCCTTGCTTCACTTTATAAACGCTTCTTTAATATGTCAAATAAACCAAATATGTTGTCATCCAAAAATATTCTTTGGTGAAAAACATGTACCTTAGCTTGCTTCTTCCTTAGGGTGCCACACCTCATTATTTTCTGCATTCTCTAACATCTTTGGGTGTTTCACCTTCCTAAAATACCACTAGCTTGAGCGTTTTGACTATCACCAATCCGCGTTTTGCCCGTACTGCAACTTTCAGCCTATCATCTCTGAGTGTCAGGCCTGCGTGTTTTATCATGCAGTCATTGTTTTAGGTCGTTATCCGGATTTTTCTCCTACCCTTCACTGCCCTGGTTTTGTTTTAACGTCTTCAATCCTCCTTCTACTTGCTGGTGAACTCACGGCTTTGTCATGTCTTCAATTTCAGACGTCCTCTTGTTGGCATGCTCCGTGTGCATGAATTATCCACCAAAGTTGTTCTTGCTCCTCCACCTTCGAAGGCATCAACCGACATTCTTTCTAGTCAAAGCTTTCACGAGGTTGTCTTCCTTTGACTTCCACTGCGTACCAACTCCTGGACTATCACAAACATCTCGGCACACAAATATATTCTTACTGCATGTCCTCTACAAACGTGGGCCTTCCTTCTACAAGGTTTGTCTCTTTTAAAACACAGTTTTCACAATAATATTTCCACAAGATCTCACAATATAAACTCAAAGCATTCACAAGATTCAATCCATAACAATGAACAATGAACAATAACTCACTAAATATTATTGATAAATATCTACTTTAAGCAATGCATAAAATGCAATGCTTATTCGATAACAATTACAATTCTTTGTCTTCAATATATACACATTAGATACAAGACTCTTCACATTCACAAGACTCTTGACCTTTACACTTACACAAACCTTTCATCTCCTCAAACACATGGGAGATATAACTCTTCATATTTCTCATATCACATAATAACAAATATTAACTCTACATACTCACATATAACAAAGACTCATGATTGCACATACTACATGACAAACTCTTCACAACTCATAACTCCACACTTATTAACATGACACATAACTCACACTTACTGAAATGACACCACACTTGCATAACTCCACACTTATTTAGATGACACAAATTATATCCTCAAATATTAAACTCACACTCTAATCTAAATTATTTACAAGACTAAAATATTTACATTATCCTTGCATTGATCTTGCAATGTACCAAATAATGTAATACTTCCAACATGTTCTTCATTGAAAAATATGTATTATAGGTGGTGCTTGCTTTAACCCCATATAACCACTTTATAAAACTACAACATTTATAGGTCCAAGGTGTAGACCAATTGGTTCCCCCAAACCCCATAAGGGGGGCAGAGATCCAAGATTCAAATCTCGGGCCTCGTCGGACTGAACGCTTGTCCCTTTCTTGGTGCTTTCAGTGGCGTAAAAGGTTTAAAATGATCGTGGCATGGTGGTAATAGGGGCGGACTGCGCGGAGATCTGTGTGGCGGATTTCGAGGCAAACAGCGCAAAATACTATGGCGGCCATAAAAATCCGGACAGCCTGCTCGGATTCGTGGCGGATACGGATTCCACCATGTAAAATCAAAAAAAAAAAACTACAACATTTTAAAAAAAAACACTATACTAAAGTGAAAAATATGGTACAAAGTTGGATTAGCTCACTGGTTCAATTCCTCAACTTTCAAGAAGGAGACCCAAGTTTAAATCTTGCCAAGCAATACATGCATAATTGCCAAGCAGTTCTGATACCACTCTATAGTCATGATGTAATACGAGTGAGGTTGTTTCAATCCCATATAACCCATTTTAAAGACATAAAAATTTAAAAAAAAAATAAAAAATATGGTACAATAATCAAATGCCATGAGCTCAATTGATTAAATTCCTACGATAAATATTGCCAAGCGATACATATGTAATAGCCAAGTTGTTGTAATACTACGATGTGGTCAAGATGCAACACAATCACATATAACCAATTAAAAAAATAAAATATAGTACAACATCATGGGATAGACCCAAAAACATATGTTAAAACAGAGATAGCAGATACAATCCTCTTTCTCTTGGGATGTGTATCCCCGTATCTGAATTCGGATTCAATATGGTCTAGATACAGCTTGGATACCATATACCATATCTAGATGTATCTTAAAATATTCTCATATTCAAACATCTCAAATGTAGTTGAATACAATGTCCAAGCTTTCTAGAGCCGTATCTAGCATGGAAAAAAACTACATGATGCAAGAAAATAATGTGACAAATGAAAAAATAAATTTAGGAATAAACAAAGCCCAAAATATAGAGATCTATTCCTATGCACTTTCGATGTGATGTCAGGGCTCCACAACTACGTCAACCAACATGCATGGCATTCTCATGACCTTGTAGACAAGTGTTTCAACAGCAAATGGGGCGAGTGAAGTCGTGGGGATTCAAATTGATGACTTGGAAGTGTCGCCAACACTGAAGAAGGCATTCAAGGTTGTTGCTCCCTAAGCCTATACAGTGGGATTCATAAGGGCTTCTATGTTCCAAACCTCGGACCTTGTGGTATCATTAAGATCAAGATTTGAATTTAAATGTCTTAAAATATTAGATAAAAAATGAAATAGATTAAAATTTTAGAGAGTTACTCGCATATTAAAAAAGGTTTGCATAGTTAATCCCTTCACTTCTGAAAATATTTTTTATTATTGCTTCTTTTTTTGGGAAAATTAAAAGAGGGTTTTGAAAGGCATCCTACAACCTTGTACAACAACTCCAGCAGGAGCGCAACTCAGGACAGCAAAACGAGGGTTTTGAAAGGCATCCCTCAACCTTATACAACCACTCCAACAGGAGTAAAGAAGCAACCCGACCGTCGTACTTAAAGATTTAACATTCCCTCATGCCGGCAAAACTAATAGCCAAACAAACAAGAGTGGCAAATATTTTCAAAAAAATTCAAATAAATAATCCCGCTCAAACCAAACAACAAATTGGAACCAACTCCCAAAGCGCAAACCGGAAGCCAGGACCCTGCAACAAAACCACTTCAAAGCATAGGTCACAATAACTCTTCCGAGAACCACCCAAAATGTCAAACTGCAAGCCCACACACCGACAGCTCCACCCAAGCAAGATCTGGAGAAAGATGCTCAACATCCACAAACACCACCAAACCGCCCGAGCACCCGAAACCCTGACTCTGCGCCAACCAAGGAAAGCAGCAGGCAACTACTGCAACAACAACACCCCGAAATCACCCCCAACGGGTTTGGATCGGCATTTGGCCCTATCCCCCTCAGGGACCCCGACCAGATATACAGTGGCAAACCGAAACCAAAAGAGATGCAGAGCCGACTGGCCAAGACCCCAACTGACAACCAACCCAAGCGAATTCGACACTCACCAAACCAAAACGCATGTCCAAAGCCAAACAGGGGACCACCAACCAGAACACTCCACACCACAACAAAAACTCCAAATCACCCCCGCAGGTTGGGTCGGCATAAGGCTCTATCCCCCTCAGGGACCTCAACCGGATCTACAATGGCTTACCGAGCACTCAATAAATCCGAAACGAACTAGAAATACCCCCTGGCCAGCAAAAGACACCGCCCACCGCCAAAACAGAGCATACAAACCAAAAGGAACAGCCAGATCTAAAAAGGGTAATAGGGGGCCTCCCGCTCGGAAGGATCAGAGCGACAAAGTCGGAGCGGGAGCCCCCTAATCCCTATTACTTTGTCCTATTACTGTTATTATTCCTTTTTACTTTGTAACGACTATTACTATTATTTTTATTTAGGATTGCCCGAGAGAAGTTCATATTATACCTTGATAAATGTGAAACTCATGGAAGATTGATGATAGCAAATGAAATATTCAATGTGACAAATTTATGAGGGGGACAATTTAAAATACTTTAATGTTTTTTCAATTGGTTATATGTGTTTGAAACAAATTTATGAGGGGGACAATTTAAAATACTTTAATGTTTTTTCAATTGATTATATATGTTTGAAACAGCCAACAATTTAAAATACTCTAATGTTTCTCCAATTGGTTATATGGGATTGAAACAACCCCACCTATATTACATCATGACCACATTGTGGTATTACAACTTGGTAATTATGCATGTATCACTTGGCAAGATTTGAACTTGGATCTCCTTCTTTGAAGTCAAGGTATTTAACCAATTGACCTCATGCCATTTGATTGAAATACTTTAATGTTAAATGATATGGTTTTAATTTTTATAAAAATAAAACTTTATTTTAATTTTAATATTTTTTTATTTTTTAATTAATTTGATTCTGTTAAAAATAATTACTTTAGTATTTTTTATTTGTTTTTCCGTTTTCATTAGGTTTATATTTTATTAATAAATGTATTTAATTGCTTATATGGAATTCAAACGAAATCCATTTTGATGACTCACTCATACAATTGCATCTTGTTTACTACGTATCCCCGCTCCACAATGTCTTAGACATTTTTTTCTTTTAAATAAAAGTTGTGTTGCTTCTATTGGGGGTTGCACCCATCAAAATAACATTATATTGTAACATTTATTATCAAGTTTGTTAAACCATATCCAGCTTACCTTTTTTATTAATAGGATTCTTCTTTTCCTTTTTTATCAAATATATTTTATTATGTTTTCATAATTAACTCTTTGACATCATTTTCATTAAGAGATAAAATCTCAATTGATCAATTGTTTTCTAAAATTTGAATTTCACCAAGACAAAGATCAATACCACGATTGGCTAAATTATCTACTACCCAATTTCCTTCTTTATAGATATGTTCACATTTCCAAGAAACTACCTCCAACAATAGTTGAACATTAGCAATAATATTGTTTTTTAATCAATCCCCACATCCATTTTTGTTGATAACAAAAATAATGATTTGTGAATCCTCCTTAATTGAAATATAATTCTATCATTTTTCTATTGTAATTTTGATCCATGTAATAAGTGCCCTTGCCTATGCATACTTGTTAATTGAAGTTTCATGTGATTCTGAGTGGGCCAGGAGAATTTTGCCTTCATTATTTCTCAAACAAAGAAAATATATTTATAAAAAAATAAAAAAACTCCAACAGCTTTTCCTAGATTTCCGTTGGAATCACCCTAAATATTAGTTTTGATAAACACTAGACATTTCCATTTTACCATAGATTGAAACAAATCCTTATTACATTGTCACAGATGATCCTTCCATGCATATTCAAATCATGAAACAAAAAGGCTAGCACCTCTTTTTTCACACTTGAGACTTCTCATGATGAGTACCATACCTATAAACATTCTGGAATAGAGGAAATAATATGATTCCAAACTTGGGTATATTTTTTAGATTTATTTTTAAAATTATATTATTCTTTTCAAGCCATAAATTCCAACAAATAGTGGCATAACCAATCCTTCACAAAATGCATAATGCCTTAGCTTTGAAAAAATTAATCTGACATTTCACAACTCTTTCAATGTTGATGGAGATACCCAGTATATTCTCATATTTATCTGATTTAATGTATCTGATCCTTCTCACACAAGACACACTTGGGAGGTCCATAATATTCTCTTCTTTATAGAATCTCTCCTATAAAATTCTTGCTTTGTACTACTAACCAAAAAGAATGTTGAGACCTTCGGGAGGGCCTCTAGTGACCAAACATTCTTCCAAGGAAAATCATATGGGTAGATATGGTTTTCCAAGTGTTTATCCACCCATACTAGAGTATGGTGTACAACCCTACCACCTTTCAAATTCAAACCTTGGACCTCCTATTTGCAATTCCAAAGTCTTAACCAAAGTAAGAAATTCTGATTGCTTTAAAATCCTATATCTTCCAACTTGACCGAATATCCACCATCTTTTGATATATTTAAAAATAACTCATCCTTTTGCATAACAATATGCAAATAGAACTCTTGAAACATATTTTGAATCTCATCCACTATTTGTTTGAGTTCCGCTCCTTCAACTAGGTTATTAAGAGAAATTGAAAGGGGTTATTAAGAGAAATCAAAAGGGGGTTGTTGCTCAAATTAATATAATCTTTGACCTTTGGACCTTTACAAGCTAGAAATGCCTTGGACAATTGTTGCCATTTTGGATCAGGAAAAACTAAAAAAAAGGATTCAACCAAGCATCAGATTAAAAATTTGCAAAATTCCCCTCATTGACTAACCATCAAATATATTTCTTAATCAAATGCAAACTCTTTGATTTGAAATTCCATGTTGGAGATCCTCTAGATAGGGTTCATTTCTTGTCAAATTTCACTGCACTAAAAGAACATATATATATATTAGTAGCATCTTTGCCCAATTCTTTCCTTGATCTTTGAATAATCATCAAAGGATCCATTGATCAATATAGAATATTTTTAAGTGATATAACAACATATAATCCATTCACACCAACCTTGAACAAAACCAAATTTTCTAAAAATATCATGTAGAAAACTCCAACAAACTCTATCATATGCCTTGTTCATATCTAATTTCATAAGCATACCTACCTTTTTCCTGAAATGAAGAGAATGTATGGCTTCTTGTTCAATGATTAAACCATCAAGAATTTCTTTGCCACGAATAAAACCACCTTGTTCCTCTAAGATAACACAATCTAGAATACTTTTCAATCTGTTTGCCAGAATTTTTGAAATTAACTTACAAATCTCATCGCAAATACTTATTGGACGAAATTTATCAAAATATTTTCTCTTGCCTTTCTTCAAAACCAATGCAATAAAGATGGCACTGATCTCACTTATTGTAGCCTTCTTTCTCCTAGCCTCTTCAATTGCAGCCAACATATCATTCTTCAAAAAATACTAAATTTTTTTAATTGCAGGAAATCATCAGGGCCATGTGCCTTGTTAGGGTGGAAAGAGAAAACTGCCTCATCTAGCTCCTCCATAGAGATCTTCCTCATCAATCTTTCATTTTGTCCTTGTGTGATAATTGATGGAATATTTTGCAAAAGCTTGCCTTGAGCCTGAATATCTTTTCCAACATTTAACAATGTATCTTGGAAATAATTAATTGCTTCCTTCCTAATATTTTCTTCTTCCTCAATATTTCTTCCATTTAGAGTTGAAATATTTCTGATGTGACATAAGGAAAATTGTGTTTTGTTGCAGCATGAAAGAACTTGGTATTTCTATCCCCTTCCTCAATACATCTCTTCCAAGATTTTTACGGCCAATATGACTCGTTATTTTTCAATACATTATGATAATCACAAAGAAATTGTTTTTCTTGCACACAAATATCTTGGTCCATTCCATTGATTTCTATTATCTCTTGTAAATTTTTGAGCTTGTCCTCCTTTGCTTTAAATATATTACCAAAAGATTTGATATCCCAAATCTTCATTTGACCCTTTAGATATTTCAAGGTTTGAACTTTAAACAAAACTATACATATTATATATCTATATATATGATCCTTCAAACTTTGTTTCATCTCACCATGACATAACCATTTGGAAGAAATCAAGTTCTTGGAACCACATAATTTTGCTTCATTTTCTCTTTGTTCTTGCTTTAAGGGTCTTCTTCTCTTTTTCCTGTTCCCACCAACATTTTCATCTTCATCAGCACACAATGCATAGTCTTCAAATCCCGATTAGGCAACTGAGGGTGTGTTCTCACCAACTCCGGATTGAGTTAGATCACCATCTTTCGACGGAGGAGCGGATTTGCTTGTTTTGTTCCTTGGGTGAAGCCAAAACCCTGCATTCACTTCATTTTTTGCTGTCCCATTTATTACGAGATCCGAGGCAGATTCCATTGCCTTTTCAAAAACAACTCTCAATATGTTTCTACCTTCTTCAGATATCCAGATCAACGGTGTCTCGCACTCTTTCTTAGGGAGGTAACTCAGTTTTGTAGAAATAAAAGTTCTCCTCCAGATGGATCTCACCCCCCTCAACATCGGCTTATCACAACATACTTCACCAGCTCTGAATAACTAGGGGACACCCAACGGAAACGCCCCCAAAGCATCCAATTCGGACGGAAGCAATGTCAGAAACGCACCCACAGTCTGTTAGGATCCTGCTCTGGCGATGGACAAAGATATATCATGGACTTCTTGAGCTTTGATACATCGGCCTCGACTGCTAGGAGAGATTAGTTTTTGGGGGATTCTTGGAGCTTGCCCCTTCTGGGCTGCTCCCTCCTCCCCCTTCCTCTCTCTCCCTGTTCTTCTTGGAGTGCACTTCACTCTTTTGGACTACAACCCTTCCCCCCCTCTCTTCTCTCTTTTATTTCCCTTTCTCTTTAGCCCGATCGTCGAGTTTCGTCTTGTTTTTATCTTAGTTATTTTCTTTGTTGGGCTTTTAGCCTGCTAGCTGGCAATAATTATTGTACTTCCTGTAGTCCCTTGGGTATTTTTTGGCCCATCGTGGACGTTAATAATATTTCATTTCATTTCATTCTCTTTTTCTATGTTATTCATAACAATATTTATCTTCTAAAGGTTTATGCTACCTTGGAGTGTTTCATGTGGAAGGAATAGCCTCACCAACAAATTCCTCTTTTATATTGCCCCAAAAACACTAGAGTGCAAGGATGATCCTAATTAGTAACTACTTTCCTACGCGGCCTTGGAAACCCTAAATTTCTATTGATATCCTCCGTACTCATTTCCTTATTATCTTGCTCTTAAAACCTTAAAGTGCAAGAGATTTGCTCTACACTACTTTCATTTTTATTGCAAGGGGAGGATTTTATACTACTAAAGGAAAAAGCAAATGATTCACCTAGATTAACCTTGACGTCCTTGGCCTTCTTTGCTTTAAAATTTACCTACCCATCTTTCTTCACACCATTAATTCCTTCCGAATTTGAACTTGTGCATCATACTTCCTTGTCCCTTGCGCCCTTTGTTTCTTCTCATGTTTGATCCAAGTAGATAGTAATAGCCTTCACCATTTGATGATACAAAGGGGCTTTCTTTGCCAATTTCTTCAACGTGGGAAATCCTTGATTTGGTCCAGCTTTACTATGGTATGATCCCCTTGCTTCATGTTGAAGTTTGTCTCATGCCCAAATTTTTCTCTCTACCTTCATCGTTTTCAATGTTCACTTTGCACTTTCTTGCCAGGTGTCCAGTTTCATAACATTTACGGCATTGGAATTCAATGTTTTCATTATCCACTTGTTGATCTTATTCTCTTAATTTAGATTTAATCTTAATGGAATGCAACAAAAGGTTTTGAAATGTTCATGACAACACATATCCTAGTATATATAGCATGCGTTTGCTCTGCAATTGCTCCCTCTTGGATGAACTTCCCTAGAGTATTATCAATATTCTTCAAAACTCCTTATTGATAAGCTGATATGGAAACCCAAAAAGACTAACCTCACATTGACTTATAATAGTTTTGTCTCCGCAGAATAATCCTCACTCCACATTCTTAAGTATAATGCATTTTTGCCCCTAAACCATGGGCCGCCACTAATTATTTTTATCCCCAATTTCCACACAGGAGAAGATGATAAGGAAAACTCCTTTTGGAAGAAAAGTCATGCAATAATTTGAATTCAATCTCCGCTTCCACTTGATCAGATTTTGAATCTCCGAAAAACCTGGCAAGGATCATGGAACATTCATATTAATCAGCTTTCCAAAACAATTATGTCATGCTCGATCATCTCATCCTTGATAATCACTTCTCATATAAAATTTGCTACCTAGATAGAGTTTGTGATAGATTTGACCTTCCTCTTTTCCCCAACTAAAATTAAAAACTTTTAAAAATGACTTTTATGTCATGGTACCTAGTTTTTCCTCATAAGAATCCTTTAATTTTTGAATTTCCCCAAAGATTTGGAACAAGAAAATGTGAGGCTCACTCCTTGCTTACACTTGCTTCCTAATTGCACTCATCACTCTTGCTTGCTTTCTAAAAACAAGAAAAGGCAAGGCTCACTCTCAACTCAAACTCTAAAGTTTATAAAAGTTAAGGTTCACCCATGAGATTTAAACCTTTGCCAATTGCTCTAAACCCATGGGCTTTAATATCTTGGACATAAATACTTATTTTAATTTTTTAATGCCTAGAATATATCAATGTTTATTTTTTAATAATTTTTAAATTATTATAAATTTTAAATTGATTCAACAATATTTAAATTCCAAATTTATAATTATTATTAATTTTTTAGATTAGTTATAGGATTAAAGCAATGGCGGTTCCACTTTTATTACAAGAGTATTATATCATGACAACATCATTGTGATATTTCAACAAACAACATATTAGTATTTCAATAACATTTTGACAATTACATGTATATCGCCTAGTGGTATTATAATAACATTTTCGCAATTATACATTGAATCTGGTCTCTACCTTAAAAGTTCATCTATGTTTTTAACCACTTGAGTTTATATTATTTTATAATAACTTATACAATAGCCTTATTTGACAAAAATTTTAAATTGAATTATTAAAATTATGCTTTCCATTCCTTTTTAACATATTATTATATCTTTTTTTTATGGTTATGCCACAAATATTATATCATTGATCATATAATGGTATTACAACAATTTGACAATTATCCATATATCACTTGGTTATATTCAAACCTAGGTCTCCTTAAAATTTGAGGAATTTGATCAGTTAGGCTAATGACATTTGATAACTTATATGATATTTTTATTTGTTTAAAAAATTCAAATAAATTCGTTAAAGTTATGCTTTATACCATTTCTTAAGATTATTATATGTTTTAAGTTCTTTTTGTTTTTAAGTTCTCTTATTATTTGTATTATTTTCAATTATTTATGTAGAATTAATATGTATTGTATAATTTGTGCTATTTATTTATATAAACTTATAATTTTAATTAAACCTTTAATTTTATCAAGTGGCATTAGCTCAACCGGTTAGATTCTTCAATGTTTAAAGAGGAGACCAAGGTTCAAATCTTGCCAAGTGATATACGGATAATATCCAAGCTTTGTTGTAATACCACTATGTGGTGATGATGTAATACAGGTGGGGCTTGTTTCAATCCCATAAAAAAAAAAATTATATCTTTAATTTTTCTTTTGGTTAAAAAAGCTTTTGTATTATTTATAAGCAAATAAGAAAGCTACATTGTCTGCCTTGCCATGCAAACAAGGCTTTCATCCAAAATTTTATAGAAGAGCAACAACTATGTCTTAAGCGCATCCTGCTAATACA
Organism: Wollemia nobilis; assembly: GCA_028583015.1. Taxonomy (NCBI): domain Eukaryota; kingdom Viridiplantae; phylum Streptophyta; class Pinopsida; order Araucariales; family Araucariaceae; genus Wollemia; species Wollemia nobilis. The sequence continues at coordinate 7,751,623 of JAQPPZ010017259.1, read as the reverse complement.
AGGACAAAGAAATCTATGACTTTCTTCTGAGTCACAACATATAGGAACCAGAGTTATCAACATCAATATGTAGTATATGGTATAGATCTTCCCTAGTTTTCGGCATCCACCATCGTGGAGGATCTCCATAACAAGTCAGATCTCGACAATCTAAAGCCCAATTTGTCATAGTATCTTGAATCTTATTTTGTTCTCAAGGAGCATGAAGAAACTCTATTATTCTGAATCTAGATTGAAGTGCATGTATCTTGTCAATCACCCTTTGTAACCTCCAATCCTGAGAGGAGGTTTTGGTGGACGCCTTTAGTTGATTAATGGTTACTTGTGAATCTGATTCTACTTGTACTACAAACCAGCCAACCTTAGCAACTTCCTGAAGGCCACGAAGGATAGCACATGCTTCTGCTAGATTATTAGAGAGGATGCCAAGATTCTCTGCAAAAAGAAAAGCATGAGTACCATCTGAGAATCTTCCTATGCCTCCTATACTTCCTCTTCCTGGATTACCTCTTGATGTGCCTTTAGTGTTGATCTTCCCCATAATACCTCTGTAAGGGGCTTGCCATGGTCCATCCCTTTGAATAGTAGGCCAAGGACCTTGTGGATGCCTACATCTCCATTCATCCACAAGGAGTTTAAGCCTAGAGAGTAAACTATGGCACTGTTGAGATATTGTGGAGTGGTGATTCAATGTATGCAAAGTATTTTCCCTGATATTGGCTATAGGTTTTTCCTAAATATATTGAACATTACAATGAATTGCTTTAAAGATTCTTTTATTCCTTTCTTTCCATAGATTCTAGAGCATCAAATATATATTGACCAAGAACATCTGTTTAGTTGAACTGTCCAACCCATTCGCTCTGGGCCAAGTCCTTCGTGCCTACTCAAGGGAGGTGAATTGCCAGAATCTTAGATCTAGAAAGGTTGCCAACCATTTCCACAATTGATGGCTATGGGGCAAAAGAAAAAAATGTGATCCCAGGTCTTAATCTTTAAAGAGCATAACTCACATCTGAACGGACCAAAAAAGCCCCGTTTCATCAATTGGTCTCCTGTTAGAACCCTCCTATGGAGTAGGAGCCAAATAAAAAGTCTCACTTTAGGCCAAGTCAAAAGTTGCCAACTCTGCTTGAAAACATCACTGAGTGGATTTTCTCTATGATGAGTGAGGGATGAATATCCTAGAGCTGTAGTATACACACCGTTAGAATGTGAGCCCCATCCCAACCTATCTTTGTCTTTTGCCCAAGAAAGCAACCATCGTCTAAGAATCTGATGAATAGCCTCCTTGGCATCCTCCGTTGCCAAGATTGGCCAATCCCTTCCTAGAATCCATACTCTATCCTCCAAATTCTATTCCCCACAGTTTCTATAATAATGTGATATCTTTATCCAACCTTGACTATAGAGTTGTTCCACGATGTCTTGTCATTTTGGAAATTGTTGAGATAATGAAGGCAAACCAAAATTTGCATGATGGCTCACCACTATCGAAAACAGTTGTGGTTTGATAATTATCTCCCCTATCCTTAATACCTCAAGAACAGGAGATCCTCATTGAGGAAGTTGATATCTAGTAAAAAATTTTAGAGATTGATTTTTTGCATACTTGGCTCTTAGGATTTGTGCCCATAACATAATAGGGGAAGTAGTTAATCGCCAATATAATTTTGCTACCAAGGCTAAGTTGTTTTTAACCGTTGACCAAAGGCCCAAGCCTCCCTTTTTTTTCGAAAGACAAAGCTGATCCCACTTCACTAGGGCCCACTTACACTCTACGTTTGCCCTACTCCATAAGAACATTTACTTTGATTAATCTTGTCCAATTTTCTCAAAACATCCTTAATAATACACAAAAATACATGGGAATTGATTGTAAAACAGATTTAACCAAAGTGAACCTACCTACAATGGAAAGCCACCGATTCGTCCAGTTGTTCAGCCTACTCTATATCTTCTCTATCAACCACCCCCATTCTACCTTTTTTTGCTTGGCCACCCACTCCTAGATAAGAAATTGGAAGAGATGCTTGCCTGAAATTCAAAATATTTGGAATCATGGTCTCCACTCTAACAGTACAATGAAAGAATATGATGTTAGACTTTTTCTCACTAATAAGATGTTTTGTGGCTGCCGAAAAGAGGTTTAGAATATTTTAAATCTGGATGCTTCTAGTGCAATAGCATGACCCATCAAGGTCGAGTCATCTACAAACTATAAATGAGAGACAGAAGGGGTTGTCAATGCACAATGGATTTGTTATTCCTTTCCTTAGAGATAAGACAACCTAGACACTCTGCCAAAATGATAAACAGATAGAGGGAAAGAGGATCCCCCTGACCTAGTCCCCTAGAAGGGGTAAACAAAGGAGACGGACTACCATTTACATCACAACTAATTTATTATCTTCATTTGTAGTGTTCTTTTCAAGTATACATGCATTACTGTGTGACCACATAGTAATATTATAATACCTTGGCTATTATGCATGTATCCCTTGGCAAGATTCAAACCTAGGTCTCCTCCATGAAAGTTGAAGAATTTAACCGATTGAGCTCATGCCATTTGACTGAAATATTAAGATTCACACAAGATTGGAACATTGGTTGATGGTATCAAATGCTTCACATTTAACCAATTGCCCCAAATTCCATGTGCAATAATGTTAAGATTCACCAATGACATTTGAACCTTTGGTTTAAGATATGAAACTCTTCACTCCCAACCAGTCACTCTAAACCCCATGAGCTCTTTATCTGTAGAGTTTTGAAATCTTTAAAATTTTAAATTTATTAGATTGTAACTTTTATTTTGAAAATTATTCTTCATTTTTCATTTGTTACTACTTCCATGACTATACTATTTTGCCCTCTACTACTCCCATAAAATTTTCGAATATTGTAGCATGCAAATTTCCCATTTGCAACTGATGTGTGCTTTTTGTACTTTTTATGCTTTTCAATACATATAATATGCATATTTTAATGCATTGTATCAATATTAGGGATGTTAAAAATGTGCCACATCTGCATCCAATACCATATCTGCATAAGATAGCGTATCTATTTTCATGTAACCCTAGTTACAACATCATGTGGTGGACCCAAAAATAGGTAAACCTAAACATGTTGTCAATGGCAAAGAAATGATGAGAGAATTAACAGCCAAGAAAGAAAGAGGATAGAGAAGAGCTCAAACGGATCCAATCATCGACTCTAATCAATAGTGGAATGCAAAGTAAAAATCAAGCCATCATCATCAATATCCCAAAAGAGCCAACATAGGATCTAATAATGCTCATAGGAGTCTGACCAGGACAAAGTGGGCCACGATGGATAGTCCCAAGAGGAAAATCAAGCCATCTTCATCAATGTTCCAAAAGAGCCAACGTAGGATATAATAATGTTCCCAAGAGTCTAACCAGGACAAAAGGGGGCATGGTGGATAGTCTTAAAAAGGAAATAAACCTCGACCCCTCAAACTCTCCTAGCATCCATGACCATGGAACCAATAGAAGACGATAAATTAATAAGTTGCATCTGCTTGCATATGTTGTAAATAAAATGTACAACAATATGAGGATATTTTGCTTTTGGTATTGCATAGAGCCCGACCTTAAACTAGATACCAATACATAACCTTACTACAAAGTTCCAAGTTCAAACTAGTAATAGAGTAATTCATGTATGGAAACATACAATAACTTCCCTCTTGATGATAACTGACCAATTTAACATTGAAACTAATTCTCACTCATACAAGGAAGCTTTCGATGCATAACACAACGCAACCTCAAGATTCTACACATATAAGAAGAGAAGGCACATTGATACAACACAAAGGCTCTTACTTCATATATATCACATGGAGTCACACAGAACAATGTTTTCTGCAATCGCATTTACGATAACTGAGGATTAGCAGCATTTGGCTTAATATCACAATTGAGCACTCAGATTTATAACTCTTACCAAAAGGTGAAGCACACGGATGTCATCATGGCCTTAGCATCTCACAGAGGCTAGACCTCACACATAACTGAGGGCAAGGGAAGAACATAATGGCAACATCCACAATTGACAAAAGATAATCACATTCAAGACTTTTCCTTTCTTTATTCTCCAAAAGGCACTTTCTCACATCTTGTGCATGAGGTATCTCTAAAGTCAAACTTTGAAGTTATTCAAAGTCAGTACCTCACCAACCAACTTCTCCCAATCCCTCACTGTGTTCATGTTTGGGTGAGTCTAAAAAAAAAAAAAAATTTGCAGTGCCTTCCCACATGCACCCTTGCATATCTTTGTATCATGTGGGTGGTTTCTTTATTCTGAGTATGATAAAACCTATATGCACCCTATCAGAGCACATGAAATCAGGCCACAAGCATGAACCTCAGGCATCAATCTGAGACCATTTCCAAGATACAAGGTCAAGGTATAAACCTAAGACTCTTGAATCAAGTAAATGAAGATCATAGCATATCAAAATAAGAAAGGCAAGAGCTTATCATAATTCCTAAAGCAAATGCTTTGAAATTACAAAAAGCAAAATGTAAGACATTAAAAGTACCAGTAGAATCATATCAGAAATTAGAAAATTTTCTAATATCAAGTTCCTATATCAAAAATATCTAAGTTGGAACATTACTACAAAGTGGTAAAGCATTTGAAAGCAGACTAAATAAAAGCTACCCAAATGCCCTTGTTGGCCATGACAGGGAAAAACAAATTGTAACTATATCCGTAAGTGACGAGAATGAGGTCAATGGCACTCAGGAGAATACATTTTCTTAAAATAAAATTGAGGGAAGTCCAAATGGTGCTCTGAAAACATAAAGCACAAAATAGTACAAAGTTCAGCTGTGTGCAACATCTAGAATGCCATGATACAATTAAATCTCACTATGGTACAGATATAGTAAAAAAATGCTGCACGGTTGGGACTCCAATGGCCATTACAGATCCACTATGTACAAGTGTCAGAAATCTGAGGCTCAAATGGAAATGGAAGATACACTGTTGACAGAAGATAATGCAGGAACTATAGTTAAAAGAAACTCCAGAGTATAACTGATTGCACCTAAAGGCCATTCATTTGGTAAAGTGCATTTTTGTGAAACCACATTAAATCTGTACACCTTCATAGAGCAAAGCTTTTTTTTAAAATGTAGATATCACTTAAAATACAAAAAAAAAAACATTTGATGGAAATATTGACTGTTTCATGTTTTACATTTTCCACCCCCATGCTCAGTAGCACTATTCTATTACATGCTCTGATGTCTGTATATATTTTAATGCATGGTCATCCAAAGAATATAAATAATTCATAGTTAGTTGGAACATTTCATAGTATCAAGTACACATAGCTAGTCCAAAATATGATGATCCTAGTATATTTGGAGCCCTGTACCTCTCTAGACATTTTATATTAAGAAATTAACAAGAAATGTGGAAAACTATCTTTCAAAAAACTAATTTTAAACAGTTGGCAATAAGGCAAACACTATGGACCTCCATGTTGACATTAATAAGTTACACTTAAAAATTATGATAATCAAGTGGCCAAATATCCAACGAAGTCGTAGTTTTTCTTACCTTAAAATCTATCCCTGCCTCATGATAAGAAGTGAAGGCAAATAATAACGTTGTAGCTCAAAATTTTATTTTAAACGTTGGAATAAAACATATTTTTGAAATTTGATTTTGTCCCAATTTTGTCAATATTCATACCAATACCACCACACAACAGAAATGAATAGCCCTCTCTTTATTGCTCCACAGCTGACTCAAAAACTAAGATTGTATACCTATAGGTAAGAACTGTTTTGATAAAGAGAATGAAGGACACAATAAGACATTCACCCTGAGAATAGTCTGCATTGCTTACCAACATCTTCTTCCAGTTTTGCGCTGTTCAAGTCAGAAACAAGCTTTGAAATGGAATCTTTTGTGCCATTCTGTTTTAGATCCAAAATTTAAAACGACAGTAAGTCCCAAGGAAAGCAATATTTCATTTAAAGTTGAAGCACACAAAGACTTGCAAAAATGGAGAAACAACACATTGCAGCTAACAATAAGCTAACCTACAATACAAAAAAGGGTATATAGTTTAATTCTCGGAAGAAAGAAAAGATAGTTATTGATCATGTCAAATAAAGTCAGTATTGTAATAATATCTACAATCAAGGAAGACACGTGTGAAATACAACAATAAGAGGTTTCTAAAATTGAAGAAAAAATGTATTTGAACTTAATATAGTTTTGATGTGATCATTACATTTCCTTCCTTTAGACATTATATGGATATTACAATATGTGGACTTAATATTATATTATGGATGATAAAGTTACATGGTTTTAAATGAGATATTTTACATGCTTTAATCTTTAAGAAAAATATAATCCATGATGTTTATTCATATTTTGTGGACCTTTAATTAATTGTAGGAACCATATTATGGTCGTGCTTAAACCCTTTTTATTTTATTGATGTCATTAAGATGTATAGTTAGTTAACAATATCAATTGTTTATGAGCATGATCTAGTTATTAATAAAGTGTCAAATAAGAAAGCTACTTAAATTAGAAATTTTAAGTGTACTAAGATGAAAGTTTTAGAGATGAGTAAGCTTCCACTCCCCTTTTCTTCAAAAAGAGCTCCAACGAGGCACATGTCAAGTCCCTATTGGAGAACTCTGTTTTATTTGTGAGAGATTGGTACAAGAGATTAAAAAAATGGGGGCTCACTTTGAACCAGCCAGGGAAAAGGAGAGGGAGAATGGTAGGAGGAAAAGGAGAACTACTACATTAGAGGAAATCTTCAATAAATCTACCATTATGGGGTCATTTGAAGGTAGGGTCTCAAACACATTTGCTTTCAGCATATGTTAATTTGTGTGGTACATATTGGAGATGGGAAGAGAAATTTAAACAGGGAGAATTTCAATTCTACACTTGCTCTTTTCATGCATAAATACCTATTGCATGTTAATCTGCATCTTTATAGGAATTAAGATGTTATTCTAGAGATTGTATATCTAGTGTTCAGAACCTGTATATGCTCAAATTTAAGGTATTGCATGGGGTAAAAGGTAAATTGGAGTTTAAGGTTTAAGGAATATAAGAGATGTTTCATGATTTAGTATTTTGCATTTTCATGATTTTGTATTCTGCATGTGTGCATATTGTTGTTTAAAGTTTTACTATGGTTTACATGCCTTGTGCTGTAGAATATTTACTTTTAAAATCTGGGAATGGATGTGCATTGCTGGAAAATCTACCATGTTGTAAACACTAACTTTTGTGATATCCCATGTTCTGATTTATGTTTATTATTGGAAAATGAGGTAGACAGGGTCTCCTGTGTGCTTGGAATTTTCTATTGAGATGGTGTGAGCCAATGTTTATTTGTGATACGAGATCCTAAATAAATCTGGAGCAGGTAGTCCCTATAAATTTAGCAAAATGAACCACGGATTGGAAAAATTGGGTGGATCCCTTGCCAAGGTAGGACACCTCTGTCATTTTGTTTGTGATAGGAGATGATTATGCTGCTCGTCTTTCCAGTTGATGTCCCAATACTACTCTCTTAATTCCACCACAGCAACAACCAAATAAGTATTTTTGTCTTGTACGTTAAAGGATGCAGCCCTTGACTCTTTTCCTCAGCCAAAGCATGTTCGTTCATCAGTGCTTGCCCCATGCATCGTTGGTATGATGAGGAATGTAAATCCATGCAAAGCTCCATTTTGCTCTTATCCATGAGCCTACCGCTAAATCTTCCACTCAATGGGAATATAAATGCCTCATTCAAGGTAAGATACAAGAATTTCTTGTCATTACACATTGTGAGCTTCTAGATACTCTTTGTAACTCTCCCAAGGCCTTCTAGCACACTCTTCTTCCTCAGAAGCCCCATCCCATGTGCATCAATGATAAATCCTGGGTCTCTCTTGCTAATTCTTTATATGACATCCCACGGCAGCCCACCATTCATATCTCTTCCCTCCCAACATCACGTCGCCTCTTCTATTTAGGGGATATCAAAAGAGCTATATATAAATTAAGCACTAGCAAAGTTGTTGATCTTGAAGGATTTCAGTCTGAATTCTTTAAGTATGGTGCTGAAGCTCTTGGCTATCCCATTGCAGAATTAGTCAATGAGGTTGTTTGTTCTAGGTTCCCTGACCCTTGGTCACAGCTATCAACCCCATCCACAAATATGGGGTCTGTTTAGGTCCAAATAACTACAGAACTATCATGATTGGGCACACATTTGCTAAGGTTTCTGCAACAATTTTGATATGAAAACCTCATAATTGTTGGACCAAGGCAAGCTTAGAGCGAGAGGACAGTCTGGTTTCAGAAGGGATCATCAGACTATTGATCATGTTTTCACTCTTAAAGTTATTAATGAGGAGGCTTGCCAATGGACTTCTAAAGCATTATGTTGTTTTGTGGACTTTAGGAAGGCCTTTGACACCATTCCCAAGCAGACTACATGACACTAGCATCTCGAAGCTCTTTGCCACTGCCAACAAGAGACTATATGAGGTAGTTGTTGGCCGTAGCTTTTGATTTCTCAGAGGATGTCTAGAGCACCATTGGCATCAAACAAGGATGTCCTCTTTCTCCTTCATTCTTTGGGATCTGCATTGATCAGCTTGAAGAATTTATTCCTCGAAGCACACATGTTGACAATGGTTACTTTCTACATCATGTCTTGATAGCTATATTGCTTTTTGCAAATGATGTTGTTCTTCTTGTTCATACTCCCAAGGGCCTATACTGACAATTGGATGCTCTTGCTCGCTTTTGTGACTTAAAGCAATTGGCAGTCAAAGAGTACGCTAAATTTCAATTCTTCTGTAAGGACGAGTCCATTAAGATCCCCACTACTTACACCTACTTGAGGGTTCAGTTTACAAGTCCATCCCTTAATCTTCCGCCAACTTCACAATCACATCTTTGTAAGGGATACACATCTCTCTCAGTCTCAAAATGCCAATGCATCCAACAACACTTTCAAGACATACCTACAAAGATGAATCTCTTTGATTCCATCATCAAACCCACCATCCTTTATGGAGCTGAGGTTTGGGGTCCAAGTCTAGGGTGTGTTGATTCGGTTCATAGTGGGAGGGTCCAACCTACTTTGCTTCAATGATTTGTTTGATGTAAAAGAACAATTCCCCAATGTATTGTTCACAATCAATTTGGCACTCATCCTCTTTGTCCAGAGAGCATCTTCAGAATTATTTTTTAGCTTAATTGCCTTAGATCCATGGGTGACTGCACCTCAGGGCGATAGAGATACCCATACTCGACGCTTTGCTCCTTAGAATATCTTTAAATGATCCTCACAGCCTTCTTCCTGATAAGAGAATAATTAATCAAACAGTTGGAGATGATGTTTATCAACAATATATTCAGATCATTTGGGTTGCTCCATCTCAACCTCTTAGCCCTAAGTTGGCCTTCTACACCAAGCATTTCATGAGGATTGAGAATGGCATTATTACTCGTCCTAATTATGTCAAGCCACATTGGGCAAACAGCGTTAAGATTCCTCTCGATCAACTCAAAGTATGCTCATATTAGTTGTGGGTAGATACGAACAACCATATTCCTCAAAAGGATAGGGTATGTCGTCTTTGCTTTATTCAGTAGGTGTAGACTGAAGAACATTTCATCTTCAATTGTCCTATTTATTATGAGATTCGAAGAAGGTACTATTGCTTGTATAAAGACTCAAGTGGATCGCTTGCCACTTTTTCAACTATTCTAACCAAAGATGCTTGGCTCTTTACCTCAAGGAAGCTATCACTCTTTGGTGTCAGCTATGAAAGGAGAGATAGACTACTACTTGACTAATCACCTCATTCTTTCACTCTATCCCTACAATCAAGAGTAATAAGCGCTCATTTGAAACTACAACTATCCAAAATATTAATGACAAATTTGTGCAGCCTTGCTTGCATACAATAGTGGCTACCTGGGCTTCAATTCTTTTCCTTCTTGCTTGTGAACGAAAAAGACTACAATTCTTTGGTATTAGATTTCGACAACTCGTCGCATACCAAGGAGTTGTAGACAGATGCAAGTTACTAGTTTCTTGTCCTATTCTATTGGTTCCACAACCATGGATGCTAGAAGAGTCTTGCAAGGTCAAACTCCATTTCCTCCCAAGATTATCCAACCAAGCCAGTCCTAGCCATTCTCCTCAAAGCATCAATAGATATTATGTTGGCCCCTTTGGAATAGTCAATGACAACAACTGTGCTTCTACTTTACATCCCACTATGTTAACACTTGAATCCACTAGAGCTCCTTTCTAACTTTGTTGTACCTCGACTTCTTGCTCTCTCTTAATCATTACTTTCGTTTAATCCGTTTTGGTTAACCCTTGAGGCTGTAATTTTATGCCATACAATTGTTCCACTTTAGAGTAGTTTACACTAGATTCTTTACTTTAGATTATTTTTGTAGTACTTTGTGGTTACTACAATGCATAGTAATGTGTAACATCTCTTTTCAACGAGTCTCATTGGCCTACTTTGGCAATTTACGGACATTATTAGAATTATTATCTGCCAAGGTGTATGAGACTAGGGTTGGGAAGTGCATGACCATAGCCACTAGTCCAATCAATCCTAGAGAGATGGTGCTACAAGTCACTTCCTAGATTTATATTATCTTATATAATATCATGGGCCATGGGTATATGCATTTGAAGGATGGATTCCACTTTTGAATATATAAACGAAGTCCCTTGGGTAGACCCAATTTGGAGAAAAGGAAGATGGACAAAGTGGGTTGGACAGCCTCGTACAAGAGCCATGGGAAGGGACAAGCTACAGCCCTATGACCGGTTTGGGATAAGGTCACCCATTTCAAAAATCCACTATATGTCTATAAGGTGTGAAATCTTGCTCTAAAGTGTTCAATGTGTGTTAAATCCTAATTCAGTACTATGATTGAATTTATATATATAAAGTTGGATATGTTTCAGTTCTTGTCCTGATTATTTTTGTTATTGTTAAGCAAAAGGGTACTGTCAAAAAAGGGTCATTAAAGCATCTCACCTACTTTCACCATGCCTAGATTCTACATACTCGCATAAAATTTTGTATTAAATGAGAGCACTAATAGTAGTAGAACCAAAACATCCTTCCAAAAGAAATTCAACATAGTACTCAAAATAATCTTTTAAAACAAAAATAACCAATGAAATTTTGGGATCTTTAATCCAAAAACCTTGGCGACAATGCATTCACGAGTACCGAACAACCATATGGAGTTGAGTCCTTTATAAAAAATATTAGCAAAGAGGGCAAACAACTACCATAATCTTTGCTTTTTGGTAAATATCACATGCTTGTGGAATATAAGTTTAATGGGCTACCACAAAATTTGTTTATAGTGATGCCAAGAAAACTCACTTGGTCCAAAAACCACCACTCAAGCACAGCGGCTTTATGCCCACTAGAACTGAATATGAGCCTTCTTCATGGAAGATAAACCTATCTCAACCCCTCAAGCTTAACTTGACAAACTAAAACATTAAGTTCATCCATGAGATTGGATAATTGGTCGATGGTGTGCAACTCATTGCTCCTTACCACTTGCCCCAATGCCAAGGGGTAATATACGTTCAAATATGGTATTTGAACCTTATGGTGTGAAACACTTTGCTCATCATTGCTCCCCAAACCTCATAGACAAAAATATTAATGGTCACCCATGGGATTAGAACCTTAGCTTATAATGGGGAACTCCTCACTCCCCACCACTTGCCCCCTACCCCTTAAGTCAAATGTTAAGGTTCACCACTAGCATTGGAACTTTGACTTACGATATGAAACTCCTTGTTTTTCATCGCTTGCCTCAAACCTTAAATGTATGTTAAGGACCACCCAAGGGATTAGAACCTTGGTTTATGTTGTGAGACTCCTGTTGTGGCTGCTCCACAACTAGCCCCAAAACTTGGGGACCCACCTTTTGTTTGTGTTTTTGACTATTTTTGGGTTTTCTTGAAGGGATAATCTTGAGAGATCCCATCTCTGATATTTGCAATTTTGTCTCCAAATTCTTTGTTGAATAAGATCCTTTGTTTTCCTTGTCTTCTTTTGGAATGATCGGGTCTTTTACTAAAGAGTCCGGTGTGTTCTCTAGGTTTGATAGGATTTCCTTCTTGGTCTTGCTTTTATGGTTTGGTTAGCATGATATTTGATATGTTAACCATTTTGAGCTTTTAATTTGTATCAAATTAAGAAAACATAATATATACATATATTAAAAATATAATGTATATATATAAATAAAATAGAACAAAATAATGTATATTATTACATATTTTATATTATAATAATAAATAATATAATAAAAAAAAGGAAAATAAAATAATAATAAAATAAATAAATATATATATATGATATAAATCTATGCCTAGGCTTCGCGTCATCTCCTTTGGGCTAAGAAGTTTCATGTGCATGTTATCAAGGTTTATTGTGTAGGTTTGGGCTTTGTTTTTAAAAGGGTGTTACTAATGGGAGGTTACTCCATACGTTTGCAGGCACGAGGTCCAAATTGGACATTGCATATGGACGATCCAGATAAGTAGCTAGGTGGCACGGGGTCGGATCGGGTGTTGACCAGACGGCGCCAGTGGGAAGAATACAACAGGATAGGGCGCCAGGTCAGACGGAGCAGCGGTCGAAAGACAATGAAAGCGCAGTCTCGCAACAAGGCATGAAGATCACGTGGAGGGCCCATGTTTCAAGGCGGAACCAGTAGTAGCCAAGCACGCAAGTGGACAGCGTATGGGATGTCGACATCCGAGAACAAGAGAGCATAACGAAGACGCCCGCGGGGAAGATGTCCAATGTGGAGTGACAAGGTGTCACGAATAACATTCGTGGCAAACCAGCGGCATTGCATCTAAGACACATCAACAATTGGAGACGTCGGGATCCACGACGACACAGGCACCAAAAGGAGAAGATAATGTGCTTTCGCGTTGAAACGGCGATGAGATTTCCGCGTGGCAAAGAGAAGATAAACACGACGTTCGACGTAAACATACCTGAGACCCTGGCAACGGTGAGCAGTGGTGGATGTTTGGTGCCTGTTTCACCAGTATACCAGCGCGCGGCAGACGAGGAGAATTTATGGATGCACAAACGCCTGACTCGTCGAATGTTCGACGCGAAGAGTGTCGCGACCAGCCCGACAATGACGAAAAATCACGGCGGCATATTGTTATTGATCATTACTGTAGGTAAATACAAACAATGGACGTGCTCTACGGCATTCAAGGATGAAGCCCACCGCGGCAGTCGACCAGGAGGAGAGAGGGATTTGACCAACGTCTGAGGAGATTATGCAGTACGACGTTCGTACAATGCAGCATTCGAAAGGCACAGGGATGATGTGCGCTGCGCACAAGGCGGGTTGAATTGCCACGTAGGCACCGATGTGGTCTTCGTCAGATAGAATGGACGAACCGCGACATCAGCGACGGCGTGGACGGTTGGATGGAGTCATTCGACGAAGCTATACACAGCGCAGCAGAAGTGCAGTATATGTAGTCGGATGTGGTGCACTTGAGAGGGTCCACCATAATGCTTAGGACGTTGCAGCCAACATCAGGGTTCAATGGATCAAACTGTGCATGATGACAGAACGTATGAAAAGACAAAACTAAATAGTTTTGAAGGAGTTTGGGGCCTAGTGAAGGAAAAACAAAAATAAGCATGCATGCCGAGGTAAAACGACTACCATGACACCCAAATGATACCCGTTAGCATTGTGTGAAGACTTCGGGCAACAATGCTTGAGTTCGTGGAACGTCTAGACAGCAGCGGCAACACCGAAACGCGGCGGAGAGAATGGTACAAGCATAACAAGAGAAATGCTGGCGTGGACAGCCCATTCCCATGCTGACAAAGCAACACCGGACGACGATGGCTCGCGTCGGAGGGGTAAACAGCAGCAGAACATGGCAGCAGCGCGCTATGCCAGTTGTGTTAAGAACGTCGGGTTGGTTAAAGAAACAAATATGGACATAAAACAATGATGTGGAGGCCAAGTTATTCAGGTGCACGACGCATATGTTGGTTTTTGCGAATAACAAGGATCTCAACACACGACGACGCTCGGTAATAGGACGGACTTGCGCAAGAAAACAGTGAACCTCCGAAAGCTATGGCGTAGTGTTGACGATATTCACCGGAAACGTGCGGGCGAAGTCAACAGAAAACCAGGCGAGGTTCGAATCCGAAGGATATACACGATATGGATGGTCTTGGACGCCACAGTTACGCACAAAAGATGGCCATGTAGCCAGAAGCGTAGTAGTAAGGCCGCAATGGTGAATTCGGGGCTCCCACAAAGCAGGTTTACGTAAACGAAAGGGCGCATCGAGCTAAAATCTTCGATATCGTTATTTAAGTTCGCCATGGCAGCCATAACATCGCAGGCTTTGGCGATGACGATTCAAGGATACACGACAACCGAGGACACAATGAGCAGAGAATGATGTTGCTTCTCGGACCCGGGTGTGATCCTACAACTATGGCCATTTGGATGTTATTTGTGGTATGGCAGTCTAAAAATATCGACGCATCAATCTGCTAGCGGCATTTCGACAAGGAGCATAGGGAGCCGTCAATAGGGTCATCGAAGATGGGAGGTCTAGGCAGTATACACGTATGCGTCCGTTACAATGAGGATGGTGTAGCCTATGATCAAAACTATGACCATGATAACTATGCAACTTACCTCTATTAAACATAACATTGCCCAGGGTTGATGCGCGGGATGGAAGAGTAATGTTCGAAAATGCATGGACAGGTACTCGTTTAATGAAAGAGATAAGCATTATTATAGTTGTCCCAAATAAATGTCATGGAATGAAACATTAAATAAAGAGAGGATTATTTCACTACGAGACAAAACGTTCACAAGCAAGAGAAGCGTTATTTGAAGGTAATAATTAAAACAAATTGGCCGTTATGCATGGTACCCATGGAGAAGGCATTTTGAAAGCCAAAGAAAATCAAAACGAAATCTTTTCACACAGGAAGCAAAAGAAACGTTTGGAAAACCAAAAGACGCTTGGAGAAGCGAAACCAGGAAACGAAATGAACAATCTTTTGGGCTCTTCAAATATGTCATCGAAAAGGTGAACAAGGGCTGGTTCTTTTGAGAAGACCAGAAATGCTGCTGAAATATGAATGTAAATAATGGAAACATCAATTTTTTAATGCAAATGTGGTTTCAGAAATTTAGGCCTTGTTAGCAAGAAAGAAGGAGAAATTTCTGCATGCTGGGATTTACTTGTTTATCTTTCCCTTTTCAGATTTCGGATTTATAAGTGATGTTTATGCATTTTTATGGTTACATCAAGTGAATATTTGAAGTCTGAAATTTATTTTTGTGACCTTAGGAGCTAGCACCTGTTTTATTTCGATTGTGTGAATGCAGGTTGGAATAGAATAGGTTGCATGTAAGAGTTTCTCACAGCTTCGGTTTTGCAGGACGGGGTGCCATCAAACTGATAATGCTTTGCATGTTTTCGTTTTCAGCATTCAAGTTATTTTCAGATTTTATTTTTCTGTTTTCTAACCCTTCATTTTGCATTTTTTTTTAAAACTTCGGACATAAAAATAAAAATCGAAAAAAAATAAAATGACAAAAATAATTACATGAGTGTGAAGCATGATATACAATCTTCCATACGCAACAGATTCGGACTCATTCTGAGGTCATTTCGATTTTATAATTATTTTTGAAAACTGCTGTTTTTAAGGGTTTTTATAATTTCAGAAATTTTATTTTTTTAAGTTTTGGAGGCAAATCAGATTTTTTAAATTTTGCATTTTCATTCATGAGCATAAAATGACCCTTCCTTTATGAAAAGTTCAATTTCATTAAAGGAGGTGATTTTTAATGGCATTTCATAAGCCATCATTTTTGGAGTAATAAATGCACCTTTCTTTGTGAAAATTCTGATTTCATCAAAGAGAGGCAATTTGTCATTACATCAAAGGATAGTGTTTTAAAGCATTAAATTATGTCTCTTTATGAAAATTCTGATTTCATAAAAGAGGGATAATTTATGATGACATTTTGAGGTCATGATTTTCAAGCAATAAATTGGTCTCTTTATGAAAATTAATTTCATCAAAGAGGGACAGTTTATTAATTACATCAAAGGCTTTCTTTATCTTCATGATAGAAGCTACATTTAATGGATCTTTTCATCATTTTGAATTCACTTTCATAGATAGATTTAATCTTCTATTTCATGCTTAAAGTAGGATTTAATGCAAGATAAAACTTGTTTAAAATCCCCTTAATCAAGGAAGATAAAATCTACCTAAAAGCATTCAAGATAAAAAGAATTAAGGCACTACATCGTGGTCATATGAGGGCCAATTCACATTTGCTTTTTGTTAAGTTTTATGAACAATCATTAACATAGCATGGTAAAATGAACCAACACATGCCCCTTGTTAACAGTTACTTGCAATCACTAAGGTGTTCCTAGCATTAATTGATATATCTTTATTGAGATTACTAATACACATGCAAATGCTAATATAGCGGAGACCTTGGAGAAGTTGTTTTGTTTTAACTTCTTTGCAAGAGAGGGTTTTGGGATCAAAATCCTAAGAGTGTAATTTCACAATTGGTTAAAATTACCACTCAACAACTCCTTACTCCCTAATGTTTCCCTCAAACTCATGAGGTCCACCAATGGGATTAGAACCTCGGTTTATGGTGTGAAGCTCCTCGCTCCCCACCACTCACCCCAAACATTTTGAGCCAATGCTTGAGAAATATTACATAAAAGATTGAAATTTTAAGAAACAAAGGAGTCTCCATTGATTGTAAAGGCAATCAAACATTTTTGTTATCCTAATGGCTGCCTCTTGCACACCCTATCTTATTATTGTGAAAATGGACAAAAAAGAAATTAAGGTTTTAAAAGTAAGTGGCGAGGCTGAAATTAATAGATGATTGTTAGTTTTCTTTTACCTTTCTAATCTTGACCTAATAATGAAAAAACCCAAACCCAATGTCCATGACGAACAGGTAATCTACTAGGGTTTGATGTGTTCACCCAAGAGTGGAAAAATATATTAATGGTTTCTCGAAATTTTTCAAACCAAGAAACCTACTAAGAATTTGTCTATGACCAAGCCATGAAACAATTGTATGAACTAAATGTGATAAACTTTGTTAAGTTGCTCATTGGAAAGGGTAACGCCCTTGTCACTTGAGTTCAATATGATCAATGGCCTAATTTATGCATTGAATGTGTGTAAACCTATTCTTAAATATGTTGTTTGTATTGGTTGTGCCGTATGTTCCACTACATTTTCTTTTGGTGGGGGTAGGAAAATGGAAAATACACAAAAAGGGAAGAACTAGAAGACACCCCCAAATTTCAGCCAAAAAAGGACAGTTGTATAAAAGATACTAAAAAGGGTAAGAAAAGGTTACGAACTAAAAGAATTTATTAGACAAACCCATACTACTCACTACTTTTTACTGGTCGAAAAAATGAAAAAACAATGATAATTCATGGTTTACAATCGAAAACCCATGATATACTATGCGATATAAACTTGTTTTCGGACTCCGTTCTTAGGTGTCTGAGTGTTTCATAGTTGCATTTATTTTTCCTTTTTCCTTTACAAAATTCATAAGGCCCACACAATGGGCATATAGGCATCTCCCTCCTTTGGAAAGGTGGAAACAACAATGATGACATCCCCTTCACAAATATGCAAGAAGGGAAATGTGTCCTCCTAGAACCTGGGCTTTGGGTCTAGCTTGAGGTGTGATGGCTTGGAGCTTACATTGAGATACTTGTAGGACAACTATCCATTTTTTCGAATGTGAGATTTGTATGGGTTAAGGCTGATTTGAAATGTGATTTTGCCAAAGGCCTTGACCTTGTTTTGTGAAAGGTTGTACATTTATTTGAAATTTATTGGGATGATCATAAAGCCAAGTTCGAACATATGGCACTATAGAGCCTTGGGACTATTCTCTTATGTGGTACAAGCATGACCTCAAGCCTATTCTCATATATGACTTCAATATGATTTAGGGCCCACTTTGAGATGTGATACTATGATCTTGAGCCTTATGTGGGGCTTACAATTCAAAAAGGGCATGGATACCTCTATTTGACTCATTTTGGCTAGGACTAAAAGGATTAAAACCTTGACCACATCAGGCTACTTTCATGAAGATGGAACTGAGGAATAACAGATTATTAGAGAATTCAAACAAAGCCAAGGAATGGTTGGCACAGTAGACTCAAGAATAGGAAAAATGGGATTGCTTTGCCCTCAATAGACAGCCCCATTCATGTTTGAGACTGCCTTTATAGACATTGAACGTAAGAGTATTATTCATCTATTATTACAAACGTAGATCACGATATAAGCCACTCCCACAAAAGGGCAATAGTGAAGACTTAACGTAAGAGTATTATTCATCTATTATTACAAACGTAGATCACGATATAAGCCACTCCCACAAAAGGGCAATAGTGAAGTCTTCAAGAGAAAAATTGCTCAAATTAGATATGTAAGACTTGTCCCAAGCTATTTATTGTATATTGGTGAGCAATGTATTCACACTATGCTGGTCATTATCTATGTTCCATGAAGTTCCAGGACAGGGATGGCAAGACAGCTTTTAGGGACAGCCAAACGCATTTTTAGGATGAAAGGACATGTTTTTGGAACGTCGAGACACGTCTATATGACGGCCACCAAATCCTAGAATGAATCCCCATGTAATATAGGTCATTATAGACCAAACTTCCTTCGCGATAAAAGATGTATTCCTTTCTACAGAGAAAATGTTATAATAAATATGTAGATAGACCTAAGCTTGATTTGTTTCATTGTGATGTAGTCCCTCATTCATTGAGGATAGCATAACATTGCATAGATGTAGTAATTTCCAATTCAAATAATAGTATTCAGCTTCGTTTTTCTCATTACAGTCTTACTGGAGCTGCTGCCCATACATGGCAAAATAGATTCATAATTTTCAGACTACATGATAGATTCATAATTTTCAGACTACATGATAGATTCATAATTTTCAGACTACAAAAGACATGTATGTACTAATTGTTGATTAAACACTCTGGATTGATACATGACTCTAAAATATACTTGAAGACCTTCATGTCTCCTTCACTTTTTCAATTATAGGGGCCCAAACCCTTCAATGGTAAAGGTAATAGTAGTCAATAAAGGTGAATATTACTGAATGTGTCATCTTCTCTATAGAAAACATAAGAGCTTTCCAAAACTAACTGTAGCTTGTATAAACCAAAGACCCATAATTGAAATTCCTTAGCAGTTTCAAATCATATTTATATGCAGTGAGCACGAATGCCAAGTGTCACCTTAGAAAGTATCTTGCCTTTTGTAAAACATAACAGGAATGAATGCACAGTGAATACAAATGCCAGCTGTAGCAGAGCATCGAAGAAGCACTGCAGTGAGTTTACTGGATGTCGATAATTTGCTACATATCTGAGACAAGTTTGCCAAACCAAACCAAACATACACTGGCCATTCATATTTCTAGACGTGGGACATTCAGTCTCTCATTAAATAATGGCCTGCATATGACACCTTTTTCTAGATTGGGAATACACACATGTTTAAGTAACTTCTAAGTACTATTGCAAGGCCCAAACAAATAGTAATGAACTGTATGCAACCTCCATTGTAAGGGATATTAACTTATGACTGAACAAAGGATCATGGAGTTTAAAATTGATACCACTACCATTTGATCTCCAGTGTTACACTTCGTTTAAATGCATCACTGCTTATCTTGTCAGAATGGAGGTTACCCTTGCATATTGTAGGGACTGTCATATCAAGTCAGAAAAAAGAATGCAATGACTGCCGCTCATCATTCAAGGTATTTGCAAGAACTGTGTCCAAGGATAGCTAGCAAGATAAGCATCAATTGACAGCTGCAGTTCAACGCATCTGCAAGACCTGCTGTCCAAAGATAGCTAGCATCCAATATCTATTTCTAATTTGACATCAAAGACTGTAGTACATGGATACCATCTCATACTGGAATTCTTAGAATGAGTTTGTAAAGTTAATATGAGTTGCTTGCTCTGCTTTTGACCATGGAAGGCTAGAATGGTTTAAAGGTAAGGCAATTAACTAGTAGCTATTGACATACTCTACATCGCAGGTTCAAGTCTTCATTTGGTAACTGTAGAAGACTCACAAGACCGTTGTACCTGTCTTAGATAACAGTTGGAAGGCAACATGTCATTGTTATAGTAATAAAAGGTATAAATAGCACTATGGGCCATTATATAAAGATTGCTAATAGTAATATTGTTCAATTGGAACACTCAGGACTGCTGTAAAGAATCTTTCAATTTATTACTGTGTTTTATGCAGTTAAAAGAATAGTTGCCTAGTGTAATGAAGTTGATTGAAAATCTTCTATTTGTAATTATCATAGTAAGGAGACTCAAACTCAGCAAAGACATGGAAAGGGCACTTTTCATTCCAAAATGAAGACTTGACCTTAAGTCCACAAAAATATAATGCGTGAAATAATCTGATTTTCAAGAAATAAATGTTTCTTTATGTTTATCACATCTAATTAATTGCTTCTGCTCCAGAAAACATTGAAAACGAGGAAGAATAGGAATTTTCATTTTTATATGGCGTACCTAAAACTAAAACTTAGATAGCGTACTCTTGCTCATACTCCTGAGGGCCTACAAAGACAATTGGATGCTCTTGCTCACTTTTATGATTAAAACAGTTAGCAATCAATCTTAGCAAGACTAAGGTGATGATCTTTAACACATCAAAGAGTACGCTATCTAAGTTTTAGTTCTTCTACAAGAGTGAGTCCATTGAGATCACCATTGTTTACACCTAATTAGGGGTTCAATTTACAAGTCCTTCCCCTAATCTTTGGCCAGCTTCACAATCATGTCATTGCAAGGGATACGCATCTCTTTGTCTTGGAACGCCAATGCTTCCAACAACACTTTCGAGACATACCTACAAAGATGCACCTCTTTGATTGCATCATCAAACCCACCATCCTTTATGGATTTGAGATTTGAGGTCCAAGTCTAGGGTGTGTTGATTGGGTTCAAATTGAGAGGGTTCTGACTATTTTGAATTAGTGATTTATTTAATGTAAAAAAAGAATTCCCCAATATATTGTTCAGGCTTAGTTTGGCGCTCATCCTCTTCGTCTTGAGAGCATCTTTAGAATTATTTTTCAGCTTCATCGCCTTAGATCCATAGGTGACTGCACCTCAAGGCAATAGTGATACCCATATTTGGCGCTCTGCTCCTCGGACTGTATTACCTTTAGGGGCCCTTTTGGTTGTCATCGTGGATGGTATGCAGAAGTTATCTCTTCTTCAGCCAATTGGCATCTCCATAAATCAATTACATCCTTTCAAATACTCCTTCAATGCTCTTCCCAGCTTTCTTCTTGATAATATGGGTAATTAATCAAGCAGTCAGAGATGATGTGTATCAACAATATATTTAGATCACTTGGGTCCCTCCATCTCAACCTCTTGTCCTAAGTTGGCCTTCTACACTAAGCACTTCATGAGGATTAAGAATGGCATTATTACTCACCCTAATTATGTCGAGCAACATTTGACTTAGCCTTAGGATTCCTCTTGGTCAACTCAAAGTATGATCGCATGAGTTGTGGGTGGAGATGGACCACCATATTCCTTGAGAGGATAGGGTATGTCATCTTTGCTCTATTCGGGAGGTGGAGACTGAAGAATATTTCATATTCACACGTCCTATTTATTATGAGATTTGAAGGAGGTACTATTGCTTGTATATTGCTTGAATAGAGACTCGAGTGGATCGCTTGCCACTTTTTTCAGCTATCATGACCAAAGATGTTTGGCTCTTTACCTTAGGGAAGCTATGACTCTTAGGCGTCAATTACTATAGGAGAGATAGACTACTACTCGACTAATCACTTCATTCTTCCACCTATCTTTGTAGTCGAGAGTAATAAGCGTTTATTGGAAGATACAACTATCCAACATATTAATGGTAGATCTATACGCCCTTGTTTGCATACAAGAGTGTCTATTAGACAGGAACTGCTTATTGGTTTCTTGTCCTTGTCTATTGGTTCCACAACCATAGATGCTAGAAGAGTCTTGAGGGGCCAAACTCCAGGTCCTCCCGAGATTATCCAACTAGGCCCTCTTAGTCCTAGTCATTCTCCTAGGAGCATCATTAGATCCTATGTTGGCCCTTATAGGATAGTTGGTGACAACAAGATTGTGCTTCTACTTTACATCCCACTATAGATTAATGTTGGCGCTTGGATCTATTGGAGCTCCTTTCTATCTCTGTTGTACCTCAACTTCTAGATCTGTCTTAATCATTACTTTTAGCATGTTAGAGTTTATCCATTTTGGATAACCCTCAAGGCTGTAATTTTATGCCATACAATTGTTCCACTTTAAAGTAGTTTACGCTAGATTCTTTACTCTAGTTTAGCTTATCTTTCATAGTACTTTGTGGTTAGTAGAATGGATTGTAATTTGTAACAGCTCTTTTCAACGAGTTCCATTGGCCTACTTTGGCCACTGTGGTTGGCCTACTTTGGCCACTGTGGACATGAATATAACTATCTTATCTCAAATTGTCAAGCCCCTTCATGGACTATCCAGTAAAAAGCATTTACCATGGAATGGTAGCAACTAAAAAATAAAAAGCTTTTAGCATAGAAACGGCTTACAAAGCATTTAAACAAGGATGCCCTTTATTATGCCCCAATGCTTGCTTTTGTTGATTTTAACCACTCTTTCAGATCAAAACAAAACCATCAAATTACACCATAGGTTTTTTCTTAAGCAAGGAGGTCACCCCATTGCATATAATATTCGAAAACACTTTTTAGAGAAAAGCAGACATATAGCACATAGGACAGAATGCTACACATTGACTCGAGCACTCAAGAAATGGAGGCACTCAATCATTGGCAACAAGGAAACAATCATTCATACTGATCACCAACTGCTTATGTTTTGTGAATTCCAAATCCAAGATTTACGAACAATGCCTATTCAGTAGAGTCCATATATTTAACAATTTCATCTTGTTACTAAGCATAAAATGAGGAGTACTAATAGAGTTTATCATATATTGAGTAAACCTCTCCCCAAAGCTATGGATATTCTTAATACCACATATGTTGCATATGAACATTGAAAGTTAGTTTAATCTTCATATTAATAGTTTAGACCAATTCTTAGATCTTCACAACCAGCTACAGTGGCAAATCAAATTCCTTGTATTGATTGGAAACTAAATCAGCATTGTGTTCTAGCAGGTTTACTGCATCGCACACTCATAAAAGAGGCAAAATTCTTCATAACGTTGTGCTCATGTTAGCACATTGAAGGATTTAAAGCATTTATAGAGATATTTCTATCAGCTATCTATGAAAAAGCATATTGAAGATTCTACTAGAAGATGTTTATCATGCAGTCAATGTAAGCCTTACAATAGAAAACTTGTTTTGTATCAACACCTTAGAGTTCCTCTATGCCTTGGAAATCATACCCATGAAGACACTCTTATTGATGTCATATCCACACTACCAGACATATGTCAATTGTCACTTAGTTAATTGCAAAGGAGCATTCCCAATTCAGCTATGTAGATATTCGAGGCAATACATGAGCAACAATTTCCACATCTAAGGCAAAATTAGGGAAGAAAATGATAAGAATTATCACATGGAATAATTCTCAATTAATAAGGCTTTAAATACTTCTCAAGCTATAAGAAGAAATAGGGAAAAAAAAAAAGTGACTGAAGACTTGATTTCTCATGTGAACTGACAAACAATGAAAGTAGCTTACAACTAAAACTGCTTCGGTATCTCTTTTAGCTGCAAGACAAGCTAGACAAGAGACTCTATTTGGATCAAACCATTTTGTTAATAAAGCAAGTTCTGATTCTTTAGAAATTTGAAACAGATATTTGTAGTAAGTTTATAAGGATGTTGGACTCGAATAATTGTAAGATTTTAGTTGACATAGATATGAACTAAATAAAGAATGAATGCTCTTTGGTTTTTAAACCCTTGTTTACAATAATTTCAGCAAAAGAAAGGAATGCACTGTACATTGAACATGGAATTTGCCAGTATAGTACATCTTAGTTTGCTAATGTAAAAGGCAAAGGTTTGACAAAAATATTCCTAACAAATTGAACTAGAAAGTACGTGTACACACATGTGCATACATATCAAGACAAACTAACTTGCTGTGGTAACAATACAAGCAATAATAGATAGATAAAATGATTAGGAAATAAAATACGTGATACAAAGATAATAATACTTACACATTTCCAGTTGCCTCCAACGAAAAACTGTCAATTCAAAATTAACACAAATCAGTGGAAAATCACGCGCAGAAAAGTTTTCAAATGGAAAATGAAACCAGCATTCTCTCATGATCAAAATGGTAACAAAATCATACTCTCTTGTCATTCAGCCAAATTACCCATTTTAAATAAAAGAGCAACAAGCTCATGTACTTAAATATTCCCAAATTAAATGGAATTTCAAATTTTCAATGTAACATTTTCACATGGAAAATGAAACAGCCATCTGGAATAAAAGCCGACTACAAGTAAAAGAAACTAATTCCAACTTAAAAAACAATTAGCAGTGTACATTCAGTACTCCACCTGCATAGCTGGTTCATCCCAATGTGCACATGCATACACGCATATTCTATATGTGTATCTATATATAACACAAAGAAAAAGAAAATAATGAACAATATCACTTTGAAACAGAATAAGATGAGATGACTTTTAATGTCCTTTAGGATAAATTGGTTTAACAAAATCATGCTCTCTTGTCATTCAACCAAATTACCCATTTTAAATATAAGAGCAACAAGCTCATGTACTTAAATATTCCCAAATTAAATGGAATTTCAAATTTTCATTGTAACATTTTCACATGGAAAATGAAACAGCCATCTGGAATAAAATCCGACTAAAAGTAAAAGAAATTAATTCCAACTTAAAAAACAATTAGCAGCGTGCATTCAGTACTCCACCTGCATAGCTGGTTCATCCCAATGTGCACATGCATGCACCCATATTCTATATGTGTATCTACATATAACACAAAGAAAAAGTAAATAATGAACAATATCACTTTGAAACAGAATAAGATGAGATGACTTTTAATGTCCTTTAGGATAAATTGGTTTATATGGCCAATTAAAGCATAGCTCAAAGGAAGTAATGAATAGTATCATTTTGAAATAAGGTAAGAGAAGATAACTTTTAATGTCCTCCACCATAAATTGATTTAATGGACCAATTAAAGTATGGCTAATCATTTAAATGATTGCTCCTCTGGATGTCCAATTTCAAAATAAATTCTATGAGGTTTATTTAATTGGCTCTATTCAAGACTACATGTAAGAAGTTGTGAGTGCAAGCATCCATACACTGGGCCTAATATAATTAAACAGCAAGCAAGTCAAAATGTCTTCAATTTTGTGGACTTCTACCATTAAAGACTTTCTCATATGTGAAGTGGAGAAAATTTGTCATAGAATGTGCCTAAAATATTTGTGGTAAAACTTTATGAACAAAATTGGCTCACAATAAGAGTAAGACAAGCATAGATGATCTCTATTACAGAATGTGCTTATTGGCATAGGTAACCCTACTAATAAGAAACAGAACAAGACAGTCTGATCCCATCCAAAACAGTTGACTAATGAATTCTAACCAGTTTTGGCCTTGCCCAAAACATTCCTCAAGAAATGGCAAAACTTTTGGGCCTTACAGAAACAAACCACCAAAACTGAAAATGCAAGAATTAAAAGAGAAACAAACAGGGAAAAAAGAACAAAAAATATGGTGCCCTCAACCAAAGCCCTTCAAAAGTTTTATAAAAACAAATCTTTGCTCCCGTTCTTTATTTTTCTAGTGTTACATCAATTGAAGGCTGGATCTCTGAGGAAAGAACTATATTTATCCATTGATGAAGGATGCCAAAGTTCTTGAAGTTTAAGCACAATTATTTTCTGCACCAGTGAAATAGCAAGTAAGATTGCTTTTCAATGATTAGGCTTATAATCACACATGCTAGCAGGTTGGATATCTACCATTGCAATATTGTCTAACAAGACATGCACATGAAAAAATCAAGAATATTGTTTTAGTGATTTTCTTGACACAACTGCAACCTGAAATAGGTCACCATTTTCATATAAGCACCAAAGTAGGTTTCCAAATCTGTGTATCTAAATGTTAAGCACCAAAGTAGGTTTCCAAATCTGTGTATCTAAATGTTAAGCACCAAAGTAGGTTTCCAAATCTGTGTATCTAAATGTCCATTTAGGATTATAAGCCAAATGGCAGGTGCAGGAGCGGGAGATGGGGGAGGAGCAAGATCGGGAGATGCTGCAGGCACAGATCCTATCAAAGGGAACAGAAGACAAGACAGACCTGGGGAACATCACAGCGCAACAAAGGGCCCAATTTCAAGGGCCAGGTGTATGGGAGTGCGGGCAAATTAGGGGGGCAGAAGGACAAAAAAACTTAACCCTCATTTGCAGCTGCCCTCAAAGAAAAAGGCAAGGCCTCAGCCCTAGGCTATGGATATTCGTCAAAAGTCCAATAAGACCTTTCCGGCAAAGGATAGGGTTCCCTCCATTCCAGTTAGTGAGTTACAAGATGTAGCATTGTGGATTTACAAAGCAACCTAATCTGCAAATTCAGGGGAGTGTGGTCCGGCCTGGTAGCTTTGAAGAGCTGGATCAGAAGTAATGGGCTTTTAAAAAGGAAGCTTTGGTCACTTTGATGCCGAAGAGTTTCTTCTTGGTAACCTTCACCCAAGAGGAAGGCTGGAACCTGGTCCACACAGGAGGGCCCTGGTTTCTAGGCAATGCTGGTCTATACATGCGCCGCTGGTCACCAAGGTTTAACCCTCATACAGAATTGTTACAGAAGTCTCCTTGTGGGTACAGTTGTTCAGCCTGCCCTTGGAATTTTGGGCAGAAAAGGTCTTTGAAAATATCAGAAACACTTTGGGGGAATTTGTCTCGGTGGCCCCTGCAAATACAAGCAAAGCCTAGGCTATTTCTGCTTGCATCTGTGTGAGGGTAGACCTGCATAAACCCCTTATTAAAATGATATGATTGGTTTCATGTTTGGGTAAGTACCATCAAGAGGTTGACTACAAAAACATACCCTTTCAACGTGGCCTTTGCCATGCATGCAGGCACTTGGCAAGCTTTTGCCCACCGAAGAAACAACCATTGAAAGAGGACCCTCAGGGACCAATGAAGGAAATTCACAACATGACTCATTCGCCAAGGAGCCGAACCCACAAAAGGAAACACAACAAACAGCACCAAAACCAGAACAGTCAGAACAAGAGGTTTTGGAAACATCAGAATAAGAGACACAAGAGCCCAAGGAGGGGAAGAAGGAAAAAGCAATGCAAAAGATGAAGAAGTTGAACAAGAGAAAATCATAGAGGAGGAGGAGGCCCAAGAAACTTCCCTGAAGAAATCTAAGGAACCAAAACAAATGGTGGAAGAGGCAGAATGCAAGGAAGAGGAAGAACAACCTTCTCAAAGAAGGGGAAGGAGCACTTGCAAATGAGCTGGCTGACACAGGTGGCTCTAGAAGAGGAAGGAGGCGGCCCTAAGGAAATACTTTGCAAACCAAAGAAGCAGAAAAAGAAATAGCAGATGGCAAACAGAGTCGTCTTGT
This sequence comes from Wollemia nobilis, assembly GCA_028583015.1. Lineage (NCBI taxonomy): Eukaryota > Viridiplantae > Streptophyta > Pinopsida > Araucariales > Araucariaceae > Wollemia > Wollemia nobilis. The sequence continues at coordinate 7,723,769 of JAQPPZ010017259.1, read as the reverse complement.
TGATGCCTTTACAGGGGGATCCAAACCCTTGGCCAAAGGTAAAAACATAGTTGAGAAAATTGGAATCGTATCGGAACCGGCATGGAAAAGAAACAGGAAAAATCGGGAATTGACGACAAAATCGGCAAAAAATAGACATTTTTTCATTGAAAAAACCAAAGAAAATGCAATTTTCATTGAAAAAAAAAAAGCTTTTTTCATGCATATCAGAATTTTTCGGGAAAATATCAGCAAAAAGTCGATTAGCCTGTGAATCGGAAAAAATCGGATCGAATCACGATTTTTTGCAGATTTTCTCAAATATGGGTAAAACAATAAAATTATTATCTTGGAATGTGAGGGGTCTAAATGCCCAAGCCAAACATAAACTGCTAAAATCCTGTATTGGCAATCTGTGTACCGATTTAGTCTTATTACAGGAGACAAAATTAGGGGAAAACAAGTTAAAAAAGTAGGCAGGAAGATCTTGAGCAAAAGCAACTTCTTGGAAGTTTTAGCATAGGGGGCTTTGGGAGGTTTGCTAACTCTTTGGAACCCAAAGATCTTTGATGGAGAGTCGGGTGATCAAAACCGGCATCACCTTACAATTTGCTTTGAGCATAGGCTCACAGGTCAAGTAGGCTTTATCACAAATATTTATACACCCAATCAGTCAAGCATAAAAAAAATCCTTGGAATTTACTTAAAGAAAACAGTCAAAACTTATAAAAATCGGAAATGGAAGGTAGCCTGGGATGTCAATACCCCGCTAAAAAGAGAAGAAAAGAGGGGTTCCTGGTTACAGAGGTCATGAGAGATCTAGCAGATTTTTTGATAGAGACAAACTTGCTAGACCTGCACTTGGAGGGGGGCAGCTACTCTTGGAATAAGAAAAGGATGAAGGATCAGGGTATTCAATCTTAGATTGGATAGAATTTTGATGTCTCCTAAATGGTATATGGAGGGTTTCCCACCAAGACTTATAACAGACTCTTAAATTGGATCAGATCTTAATTCTTTGATTTTGGAAATAGGGAGGGATAGGGCCAAGAAAAACTACCTTTTCCATTTTGAAATGATGTGGACAACACACACGGATCTGGAAGGAAAAATTAGGCAATGGTGGGGTAGATCTGTAACAAGGATACACATGTTCCAACTTTTTCAAAAGATGAAAAATAATTAAGCGTGAGCTGAAAATATGGACTCATGGAGTTTTTCAAAATATATTTCAAAGGAAGGTCAGGCTGGAGAACAGTTTAAAAAACATTGAGCAAAGGATGGACGTGGAGGGGAGCATTGAGGAATTGATTCAGGAGGAAAAGATGAATTTTTGCTAATACCATAACATTTTAGCAATAGAAGAAATCCACTTAAGGCAAAAGTCTCGAGCCCTATGGCTTCAGGAAGGTAACAAAAACACCAAATTTTTTCATGTCACCACCCTAATCCATCGGACCAAGAACAAGATCAACAAAATCACTCTGGATCAAGGGGAGGTTATAGATTAAGAGAAGAGGATTGAGATGGAAGTTGTTAATTTTTTCCATAACTTCCTAGCAAAAGACAGGAGGGAGCAAGAGGAGACCTCCAATGACCTCCTGATCAATATTCTTCTAAATTTTTTGGTAGATAGTCTAAAAAGATGTTGTAGCAACTATAACAAAAGCCCTAACAAAGAGGAAGATTTTGAAGGAATGGAATATTACTTTCATCACCCTTATCCCTACGAAGACCAAGGCGGAATCCTTCACTGACTTCACACTGATAAGCCTATGTAACACGATTTATAGAATCTTGACAAAGGTTATCTCTATGAGGCTAAAAACCCTTCTCCTGGGCTTGATCTTGGAAAACCAAGGGGGATTTGTCAAGGGTCGTCAAATTCTAGATGGGATTGTAGTGGTTCATAAGGCTCTACATTCCTTGGTTAAAAGCAAAAGGAGGGGGATGCTAGTTAAGTTGGACATGAACAAGGCATATGATAGGGTCTCTTGGAAATTTCTTGGGAAGATGCTTAGGAAGTTTGGGTTTGGGGAGGCCTGGACAGATCTAGTTACGAGTTGTGTAAGGAATCCGAGATACTCTATCGTAGTGAATGGAGCAAAACCTGGCTTTTTTGCTAGCTCTCTGGGTTTGAGGCAAGGCGACCCGATATCCCCCTACCTATTTATCCTGCTTGCAGAAGATTTAAGCCGAAACTTGCTAGAAAAATTAGACTAAGGAAAATCCAAGGCCTAAAGGTGGAAAACACCATGGAGGCAGTTTCTCATCAGCTTTTTATGTTGATGAAGCCAAAGAATGGAAGAAAGTGTTGGAGAGCTACAAGAAGGTTGCAGGTCAAAAAGTCAATAAGGAGAAAATTGTATTGTATTTCATCAATACCTGAGCAAGGACCCAAGGAAAGATAAAGAAAATTTAGGGTTATAAACTAGGCTCCTTGCCCTTGCTATACTTGGGAATGTCTCTTTTCAGGGGTATAGCGAAGCCAAAACACTAGAACCCTATTTTGATCGATTCCAAAGGAAACTAGCGGGGTGGAAGGGGGCATGGTTGAGCCAGGCTAGGAAGATGCAACTACTGCAAGCAACCCTTCAAGCCCTCTCCACCTACGTCATGTTTCTATTCAAATTCCAAGGGCAATGGCAACTAAGTTAGAATCTCTTCAAAAGAATTTCCTTTGGACAAAACAGAGGAAACGAAAAGACTATCTCTCTTGAAATGGAAAACAATTTACCAGCCTAAGAAAAAGAGAGGTGCAGGTTTAAGGAGAATCGGTTTCATGTGCACAAGCGCTGGGTGGGAAATTGGCCTGGAGATTAATGAGAGAACCAAACAACCTTTGGTCCAAGATTCTCTGACATAAATACCTAGAAGGCAAGGATCCTAAGAGAATCCTTAGTGAGAAAGAGCATTGCAAAGGCTCAATCATTTGGAACCATCTACTAGGAAGCAAGGATGTTTGAGAAAGGCAATGAAATGGAAGGTTGGAACTAGGAAGCGCATTTACTTCTAGAATGATATTTAGGTGGGGGAATCCTCTACGACAGGATGAGATTTGGAATGCGATAGCCCAAGATGCACGAAACATCTATGGAAACAAAGTGAGCAATTACTTCCACAGGGATTGGGAGGGCGGCACCCTTATTCTTCCTTTGGAAAATTTGGCTGGAATGCAATCAGCATACCTTTCAATACATGAAAATGGATGTGATTAGATTCTATAATCAAATCAAATCCTCAATAATAGAACAAATTACCAAAGTGCAGATAAATGAAACATGTACTTGGGAGCACGAGAACCTGGAAATATGGTGAATTCATCTACCTTACACCATGAGGAGTCAACAACAAAAAGTAAAGAGAACAAAGATAACATGGAAACAGTCAGGGCAGGGGTGGCATAAACTGAATACCAACAGGGCTTCCAAAGGGAATCCCAACCCATGAGGACGAGGAGCGGTGATAGACAATGCAAGCAACATAAAAGTGATGTTGGCAAAAACTTCAATGAGAATACAAGTATAATGGCAGAATCCAAGGCACTGCTCATCGGAGTTAACTTCTCAAGCAAGTTAGAAGCAAGTTAGAAGTGGAGTGCAATTCACAAGTGCTAGTGAATTGTCTCAACAACAAGAATAAATCCAACTGGCAGGTGATGGATGTGATAGAAGAGATTCTAGCTCTACTAAGTGGGTTCAAGGATACCGGGATTCAACATACCTTCTGTGAAGGGAATGCTCTGGTAGACAAATTAGTAAATAAAGGAGTTTTAGAATAGGAGAGCTATATTTGGAGGGAGGGTGAAGAGATTCCTGCCTCAATAAGGGCAGTTTGGGAGTTAAATCAAGTAAAATCAGCAAGGCCAGAAAACGATAAAGTTTGGGATCAATGATTCGAAGGAAAGGTTCGCTCCTTGAAGCCTTTTTTTGTCCATGATACAAGCGATATAGTTAGAATTTATAATTTTATGTCTTGTAGGGGTTAGGAAGGTACCCAATGTAAGGGATTCTACAACTGGTTTGAGGACCCAGTCAAAACCTCATTTACCATAATAATAAAATAAAATAAAAATGTCCATTTAGATTGCACTGATATTGATTTGGGGGGGGAGGGGGGAATACTTTTCCAAAAGGGTGTTGCCTTTCAACCAATGATCATAATTGAGGTCATCGCAACCCTTCATTATGGAAGGGCCCACCAAAAATTGCACCACAGAAAATAACTTTCCAAAATTCCTAGTAAGCATTGAAAGGGAAGGGGGGAATATTTTTTCAAAATGGCTATACCAAGTTTACATAAAGATTTTACTTTTTAACTTTTAAATATAACGCATGTTTATCAATTAGTTTATACCATCTTCACCTTACACGATGCAGCCTTGACCCAATTTTGGATTTACATTATTGCTAACACTCCACTAATATCTTGTAAATAGGCATATGAAGTCAGAGAAAAACAAACAAATCACAATTATTTATAACTTCTTTTAGTGTGGTTGTGCCTATGAACTAGAAATAGCATTGAAAAACAAAATAAACCCTTGTTTAAATGGTTTACAAAAGCAACCTGCAGCCAGCCACATGCTCCCCCCTACTGCATTTGGGCAGCTTTTAAGACAAATAATCCTTTTTTCATTGTCGTAAGGGTAGGCAGAATAGAGCCAGCACCAATCCAGCATGCTCATCTGCCTGAAGAGGAGAAAAATCTTAAAAACGTATGAAAATTATCCCCAGCCAGATTTCTGTTAGTTGCTTGCAAGCCAGCTCATGATGACATTACAAAGCAGGTCTTTTGCCATGAAAATGTGAATTTGTCCACCTTTAAAGGAAACTATCTCTGCCATAGGCATGTTTTTAACTTTTGTGTCTGCTATTCAATTGCAGAATGTATTAATAATATAGCTGTGACTTCTGAGTGTGTAGGGACTAATTTCAATGGATGTTGCAGAGATTCCACCTTCAGTAGCAAGGATTTTAATCTTTGCAAATATCAAAATCTCAGTGATTACTTCTCTATTTTCTGAAAGGCATTGGTCTCAGCAAAGTGATAAAAAACCACAATCCACCAACAACATTGTTCACTCCCTCAAGCGTATATGCATAAACCACAATCCACCAACAACATTGTTCACTCCCTCAAGCGTATATGCATTCATTTGGAATTTTTGTGAATTAAAAAGTAAGAACAATTTATGCATAATGTAAGTCGTAGGATTTATCATTTATGTACTAATATGCCCCAAAAAAAACACATGTTTATGTTGTTGATATACTACAGGTCTCATAAAATTATTTTTAGGCTATGGTTATACATAAAGCCAACCTACCATCTCCATAGGAAGAAGTTGGTAGGCTGGCCCTACAATTTGCATGCAAGAAGCTACCATGACTCTACCAGGATTTCTAAACCAGGGCAAACCTTTTCATCATCCACTTCTCCTTTAACGAAATTGTCCACACGATGCCACTTCACATGATGACATGTTCCACATATTTCAGGTAAGAATTTGCAATATTGCATATTGCATTTCTGACTTCAAGCACTATTTTTGGCTCCTCCCATGCTATTGTCATGAATTATACTATTTGACTCCCATTAACATGTTTTGATCATTATGCTTCTGCACTTTGTCAATTTAGAATTCTGATGCTTTTATCAAATAAACTAGATAACCCCAATATCTCTCCAAATAGTAACAAATAAACCAATATATATCATATTAGTTCTACTAACTCAAATTCAAAAATTTAAACCCCATTTATTAATGCTTTTTTTCATTGTGTGTTTATATCATCGTGATGACAACTTAAATATGATCCTCCAACCAATATCAACAAATGTTAGAACCCAGAAGCTGTACAAGAAATCACAGTGGATAGAACCTGTCTGTACCAATTTAAGATTCATTGCACAAAGGTAAACTGGGATTTTAAAAAAACTAGTATGCCACTACTTGTCTCTACACAAAGAATTTCAGTGCTTGCCAAGAACGTTTCATACAATGGCCTACCTGTTTCCTGTGGCCTGCCTGTTTCCTGGTGCATTTGTGAGTGGCAATTCACAACATTAAAAGTTTAGGCTACTTGTAAATTTTACATAAGTTCTATTAACCTTAATTGTCTGGTAATGCTGGCCAATAATAAATGACATACGATTATGAATTTTGATTTCATAATGCTACCTATAAAAATTTAATAATTATAACGTCTATAAAGCATTTTAATTTAGCAAAGTTGTACAGCTTGATTGCTTACTCATATCATGCTTAACATTTGTTAATATCACAATTGCAGGTTTTAATTTTTGTTGGAATTTGTGCAGCTGCGACAGAAATATTGACTAGGATGGCTACATGCAATCTTGAAACATCTTCAAGCACACAGTGTAGATAACAAACAACGTCACCGTTACCACAGTCTCTAAATGAATCAAATTGTGACAGTCATGTCAAGGTTGTTGTGTAATATTTGACATCGGTTTCTCTTTTTATACAGTTATTAATTTTTTTTAATGATAGTCATGTCAAGTTTGTTGTGTAATATTTGACATCGATTTCTCTTTTTATAGATATATAACATCGATTTCTCTTTTTATAGAAATATAACTTGATTTCTCTTTTTATACAAATATAACTTTTTTTTTAATGATGATTTCAATATACATGTAAGCTATCAAATGGATTAGTTCAATCGATTAGATTTCAAAGAGGAGACCAATCCAATATAATCAACTAAAAAAAGTGTAAGCTAAGCCTTCACTCTTAAATGTTTAAGAATGTAAAGTGTGGTCAAGATGCCTTCCAAATAGAAATTTGACCACCCCTTCAAATTTCATCCTCATTTCCAATCCCAACCAAAGGGCATTTTGTAGACATGGCCCTCCCTTCTTCAATAAAAGAAGTAAGGATATGCATTAAAGATAGAGGCCAACAAATAGGTAATCTGCCTCAAAACAATTATGAGAACAACTCAATTTGATATACATATAGAGAGAGAATTTGGTATGCTAATGGATTCACTTGCACACATAAATTGAATGCAAACATCTCTATGATAGTGGACGCCCATGCAGGTTATCAGCGCAGCACGCTAAATAAAAGAATGGTACTTGTGAGATTCTAATCTGTAATTTGCCCTCTAAATCGTGTGACCACCCTATGGGGGCCCCTAGTACAACATCACTCTCCTGTTCTCTAAAAATAGATTCTATTTCTTTGTGCTGCAAAAACTTAACGTATGTGAAATATTGTGATTCTATATTCTCATTGGACTCTATTACTTTTGTTTTTTGCGTTCCATCTTTCCAGTCCCCAGGTCAATGCGATGCTCTGCTATACTATATACTGTTTGCAACTCTGCAGATAGTTCTCATATCATGGAAAGCGCGGCAAGTTAGTATATAAAGGTACACCAACTAACATGACAGTTATCAAACAATATATGCAGATTCCGCAAAAGCCGTCACCTGAATTCAATTTTACAAATACAAACGACTCAGAGAGGTAACATTCCATTTATAGCATGGAATAGATGAACATTAAATGCTACAGTTGCGATGTCTTCTCCGAAGGAAGACCGGTCATCCTCCTCAGGTTATATTTTATTTTATTTTTAGAGTTATTATTTTAACAGAAATACAAGATCTAAAAAAATCCATGACTAAATATTGAACTGTTATACATTCTCGGAAGGCTTATCCTCTTCGCTTAAAAACAACGTAGCTAAATGGGCAGATCAAGCAAAACACTGCAATGCCTCTTTTTAAGGGGGGAGAAAAAGATATTGAGACTCACTGTGCCAGTGCCTGCCATGGTCACAACTCCACGATTACCAACGTTTTGAGCAAGCTTGTTCTGCTTCTGCCTCACAACACATCTCCATTCATTGGAAGTGGAGACGGAGGTAGAGATACGCCCTGTCCCTACTCGTATGGTCTTGTTGCCAAAGTAGTGACAGGAGGAGAATGCTGTTGCCATGGCCGCCATCTTTTACCGCAACGACTCAGATGAGATGGATTGCGCTTTCTTCCTTCCACAAATCTAGGGTTGGAGCAACTTGGGGACGAAGGGCGAGAATTCAGATGAGATGGATTGTGCTTTCTTCCTTCCACAAATCTAGGGTTGGAGCAACTTGGGGGCGAAGGGCGAGAATTTCAATGGAGAAGAATTCCTATGCATATAACTAGTACAAAAAGGAGTAGGTAGGTAGACATATAGCGATTGAAAGATGGTTGGAAGACTTGTTTAATATTTGAAATACCCAACAATAGAAAAATTAAAAACAAAGAGAGGGAGGATAATCCGGCCGAGCCCTTCCGCTGCCACATATTCACTTTTTTAAAGGCCACCAGCAACAACAGGCGAGCAACAGCAGATGACAATTGACAATCATGGACATAGACATGTCCACGCCCACGCCCATGATGACGAGTAACAATGCCGAATGTTCAATGTGGACGTTCATATGGTACCAACTAAATAACCTAAGATACCTTACTTTGAGGTAATCGGGTAATTTTTGTTGGTATATTAGGTAATAGGTAATATAGAGGAGTGTCCTCTTTGAGATATTGTAAGGATAAAAGTATTAGGTGTGTTTTTGTTGGTGAAAATTGTTCGTATATTAAAAACAAAAAAATGCATAGGAGTCCAATGAAATCATTGCATATGGGTTAAGGAGTGGTTGAAATGAAATGAAATGAAAGATTTTAATTACGTTCGCGAGACCCAAATATGGTCTATGGGACCTCAAATATGGAAGTACAATTACTCAAATCATATCATATGATCTTTAATATCTTTGAGAAGGTTGTTCCTTCTCCTGCTGATTTGTGTTAGCAATTCTCCAACTTTTTTTATTTTACTGTCTTCAAATAAATCTGTAATAAACTCGTTCCCAAGTATTTCTTTGTATTTGTCACGGATATCTTTGAAAAACTCGGGCATTTATAGATGAAGTGTTCCTCTGTCTCTACTGCCCCTGTGCTGCATAGAGTACATATCCTTTCTTCCCATTGTTCTTTGGGCGTCGTCCATCTCCCTGTTTCACATCTAAGCCTATGAGAGCTAGTCCTTATCTGAGCAATGAGTATTTTTTCCTTCCACTTGATTTCAGCGTCTATATACGCTTTTTCCTTGTGGTCATACGTTGGGTTAAAATTTGCAATATAATATTGTCTTTTCCTGCTTGCATTTTTCCACATTCCACTTCTGAACTTTTCATTCACATAATTGTTTATGTCTTTGTTGACATTTGGGCAATCATTTATGTTGATTTCCCAACGTTTCATCCACGTATTCTTTCGCCTATGCAACTCTTCGTCCCTAGCTGCTCTAGGCCATCTATCATTTGTCATGTTTTCAGTTTTTTTCAAGTAACATAACAACTTGGTCATAGCAATTGCTTCTAAAGGGAACATTCCAGTTTCAGCTAGAATAATTTCATAAGGGGTTGTGGCCTTAATTTTGAGAAAGTTTGTGATTAGATATTTTTGAATCCTTTCTATTTGCCTCCATTTTGCATTTGTTGTGCCACTAGCCCACACCTCGCAACCATACAACAAAACCGGTGTAACAAGTAGGCCAAATAAGACCTTGGTGGTCTTCCGGTCCCACAACCCGGCATTCCTACACCTGTTTTGAAGTGCATATAGTGCTCTCCAACCACTTTGAGTTCTTTTCATCCTACATGTATTTCAATTAAGTTTGTCATGAAAGTCTATGCCCAGGTATTTGTATTCTACTACTACATCAAGCGGTTCTCCTGCAAACTAAAAATTGAGTTGTTGCTTCTTCTTTTTGCTTGAAAAAAATCATAATTTTTGTTTTGCTCGTGTTCACCTGCATCCCAACTTCTTTACAAAAGAGTTCTAGAGCTTGAAGGTGATCTTCTAGATCTTTGGTTGTTTTGGCCACAAGAATTACATCATTTGCATACATGAGGAGTTTTACCACATATTTGGCTAAATGCACACCCTCTCCCCCAAATTTGTTTATCCATTCTTCTAACTTGTCAATGTACAACCCAAATAAGGTCGGAGATAGAGGGCAACCTTGTTTGACACCTATGTCACTACCAAAACATTCAGATAACCCTTCCTGTGTTTTGATTCTAGCCTTTACATGCTCATATAGTCTGTGAATTGCTGCCCTGTAGTGAATTGGAACCTCTAGCTCTTCCATTATGCTCCATAATTTTTTCCTTGGCACTGTGTCAAATGCCTTTTTGAAGTCTACAAAACAACAAAAAGCCTCCTCTTTTTTGTCCCATATTTTTTCCACTTCATGTATGAACGTGATACAGTGATCAATAGTTGAGTGCTTGGGCCTAAAACCTGCTTGCCCCTTTGCTCTCTTTCCCTTTTCTTTTGCCCATATGCTAATCCTACGCTCTATCATACTCCCAAACAACTTTGCAAAGAGAGGGTGAATCATGATAGTTCGATAGTTTGAGGGATTATTTACATCTCCACTTTTAAACAAATGAATGGTCAAGCTAGTTGTCCACTCGGTAGGGAAGCCATTTTGTATGACCTCATTGAAAATTTCTTTGATTTGCGGTGCCAAGATATCTACCCCCCATTTTATATGCTCTGCTTGAAGATTGTCTATGTCACGGGCTTTACCAGTTGCTAACTTTTTTATCCCTTGAATAATGTCTTCAATTGTGAAAAGTTCTTTCTTGACAATGATAGTAGGGGGTGTCTCTTGCTGGTTACTACGCTGATACGATTGTTTTGAATACTCCAACCACTGATTAACTGTTATGTTATTTTCAGTTTGCATCCTTTTCACGCTTAGTTCCTTCCAAAATTTCTTTGGTTCATGTTTCCCTAAATAAATCAATTCTTCCCTCCTTGTTCTAGTGTATTCTTCTTTTTTTGCCCTTACCAGTTTCTCATATGCTTTTTTGTTTGCTATTGTTTTACCCGTTGGTTCCTTTAGTAATCTTCGCATTTTTTTGCAATCTTCATCGAACCATGGGTTGGTTGGAAAGCTATTCTTTTCTTTCTTTTTAGGTTTAGCTCTCTTGCATTTGTTTAGAGCTTCTTGAATAACTTGCATTAACCATTCACTCTTACTGTAATCTCTACTACTGTGATGTAGTTCTTCCCTTTCCTGTAACTTATTATTTAATACTGCTCTAAAATTTTGTCGATTTTCATCTGTTAAGAGAATGTTTCCCTTGTGAGGATATTTATTTTGATTGCCTTGCAAGTGTTTTTCCCTTGGTTTGTCTCCATGCATTCGAAGTTTCATAACAATTGGGTTGTGATCCGACTTAAGTTCCACTGGAGAATCTTCCACTTCTAGCTCCTCTATTTTTGGTATGTAATTCTCTGAGCATATTACATAGTTTATTACACTTTGTCCCTTATATTTTTTGCATGTATACTTTCCTAAATTTTTCCATTTGTTCATCCCATTGCAAATAATCAAATTGTATATGCTGTAAAGACCTAACAACTCTTTTCCATATTGCGTGATATCCCCATGCTCATCTTCTGAAGTCCTGGTCCACTTGTTAATTTTCCTCTTCGGCATCCAAAGAGGATTAATCTCAATATCTTCGTTACCTTCTAGAATGTTAGCTTGCTTATTTGTTGTCCTTGCATTGAAATCTCCAATTAATATAATCTCCCCCAACTTACTATATATCGAAATGTCTTTTTTAGGGAGGAGTATGGGTCTTCTCTGTTAAGGTCATGTTTCTTATAGAATTTAGAATTCTTGGGAGCAAAATAACATGTTGCTATGCTAATAACTGACTTATTTTTTAGGATCTTTATCCAGATGTACTGTTTGTTTTCATCTTGTTTTTCAATTTTAATGACCCTATTCCATTCCTCTTTTATTAAAACCATAATACCCCCATGCCCTTTGCCATTTTCTGTTGCTTTATTCCATATTGCTATTTTTTTGTATCCCACAAATTCTGGAGTCCTACATCCATCGTGTTCATGTGTATCTGTCAATATGATTATATCTTTGTCTCTAGCAATGGGCCCTAACCCGGGTCCTCTTCTCCAAGGGAAACCTCTACAGTTCCAACTTACCATTGTAAGATGTTCCCACCGGGCCATACTCCCTATTTATTTTGGATTTGTTTAGATGTGATGTATGCCTTTCCATTTCTTAAATATGTATGTTTCCCTTCATTCCTTGTTGCCCTCACCTTTTCCCATTCCTTATTTCTTTATTCCTGCTGTAAAAATGTTAGGTCATCATCTAAATAAAATTGTGACCCTCTCAGCATGCCTTTGTTTTTAAGTAACCTTATTTTATCCTCGTAGCTCATCAATGTGACCCGAATATGTCTATCTATGCCTCCTTCTCTCAGCCTGCCAATTCTGCTTACTTTTTTTATCTGGCCCTTCCATTGTAATCGATCCGACAAGAAGTCCCTCGGTTAAACGATTTGTGTCTTCCCCGTCCCCATAATCTTTCAACCCTTTGATGATTATATTTGTTAACTTCTCATGTCTTTCTTTCTCTTCTGTTATTTGAATTTTTACTTACTTCTCTATCAACTCTTTTTGTTGATTGACTGGTTCTTTTACTACTTGAGACCATGTCTTTGCCTTTGCTAATTCATTTCGTAGCTCATTTTCTCTTGTTTCAATGTTTTGGAGTGTTTTCTCGTACCTCTTTTATTTGATTTGCATTTGTTTTTTCCACCTCTATTGCATCATTGATTGGGGGATGGATGGCTTGTTTGAGGACATGTCATTCACGTTGACCCATGTTTGCAAGGTTTTGTAGCTTTGACACTTGCTCCTTGAGTTGGTTGTTTTCTTTTTCCAGCCTCTGAATGGTGTTTATAACCTCATATGATTTATTTTCTCTTAATTTCTCCCTTCTTTCCATGCTTTCAAGTTTCTCTTTCATCTTCATTAGCTCTTACACATAAAGTCTTGGTGCCCACGTGAGTGGTGTAGTTGTGGGACTGTAAGTTTCTTCCTCATCTGAAAACTCATTTTAGTGATTTGCCTTTGATTGTTCCTTATTCTCCACCTGTTTATGTGGTAGAATAATTTTTATTTTTATTTTTTGATATGCCCTTTTCATTGTTGTTGCCCTTGCTCGAGCTTGTCGACGCCTTAATATCCTCCAATATTGTTTCTCATTGACATATATTGGTTCTTGCAATTGTTGCTTCCCTTCTTCCATTTTCAAACCCTTTATAGCCGAACCCTCTGTACTATTGATCCGTTGAAATAAATGTGTAATAAAACCCTCTTGCTCTACAAACCCTCTGCTGCAAACCCTTGCTGATAATAAAACCTTCTGTTGCAAACCCCTATAACGAATGTATTTCTCCTACCTACTTAAATTGTTTTATAAATCGAAAGAGGACAAAAAAATATGCTTACCCGATGAAATAGATGTTTAATACAATACTCCACCGCAAACCCTCCTTGCTCTGCAAAAACCCTTTGCCGCAAACCCTTTAATTTTTTTGTGCTGATATTTCTTGTCTGGTTCAGTGTACAGTTCAAATCTTCTTCGTTCTATACAAACACAAAGTCGCATAATTTATTATATGGTAACCGTTTTATTTTTTTTTAAGACATGTTTCTTTTGTCCATTTTCAATCCAGCATGAGGACCAAGGCTTAAGTGTTTTAAAGAAGAGGATCAAGAATTATCTAAGTTTTTTAGATTTAGTTGGGTTAAAAATAATAATAATTAATATTTAAAGTTGAGTATTTTTGTTTTATTATAATTTTTATAAAGAGAATAATTGATTAATAGAGAATGTAACACATATCTTTGAATTTTGAATCTTTCAAAAAAATTAAAATGTCACTACTTTCTCTTCTAGGAGTCATCAACTCCACCTTTCTAGCATTGATTTTTAAAGAATAAAATGTCACTACTTTCTTTAGATTCAAATCAATTTTTTTGTGTAACTTTTCTTATAAAATTATTACCAAATTGTTGGCCAATAGAATAAAGAATAAATTTGACAAACTAATATCATAAAAGCAAGGGGGGTTCATGCTTGGAAAACAAATATATAATAATATCATAACAGTGCATGAAGCCCTCCACAGAAGTAAAAAATTAAAAAGAATCAAATTGTTATAAAACTTGATATGGCAAATGCCTTTGATCGAGTTAATATACAATTTGTAGAACACGTCCTATAAAAGTTTGGATTCACACATCATATCATCAAGTGGATCGGAGCATTCATAAAAAACCCATGGATAACCCCTTTAATAAATGGAGAACCAACAAATTTCTTTCAAGCTACAAGGGGAATTAGACAAGGATGTTCACTATCACCATACGTATAGATCATTTTAGCTGAGACTCTTGGAAGATTAATTAACCATCTTTGAAGAGAAAGAAAAATTGTTGGAAATTTTGAGTTAGTTGTGTTGTCATTGATGTCAAGAGTCAATGGCAGGAATCAGTGCAGGACTTGGCAAAAGAAGGGTTAAAATATTTATATTTTAAGCCCAAGAGATTTGGTTTAAGAGCTTCACATGATTGGTCAAAAGGATGGTTAAATACCCTGAAGAAAAGGCCTAAAGGAAATAATATTATAATATTTATTATTATAATATTAAAGGTGATCAAAAAAGGTCTAAGGGCGAAAGAGAAAAATACCTAGGCCCAATGGAAATAATATTATAATATTTTTATTATAATATTAAAGGTTAAATTAAAGCCTAAGGTAATTTATAAATAATTTATAATATTTATATTATAAATTAATTTATAAAAATAATATTATTAAAACCCAAAGTTGGGTTGGGCGCAAAATTGATTTAAATTTTTATTCCCCCGCCGACGTTCGAAGGAAAGGAGCATATGGTATAAATACCATAAAGCTTACCTCACAAAGGTAAGTCTCCGAATTATATTAAGCACATGCGATTTGTGGTGAATGCGAAAGATTCGTGAGCAAATAAAGACAAGAGTTTTTTAATTTTTAATTGCACCCAGAAAACATGGAGGACAAAGTGACAAAGGGATAAAGATTCAACACCAACCAATCGGTTGGGCTAGCGGCAAGGTTGAGGTGTGTAAGGCACTGGGAATGTAGAGGTGCTACGTTCGAGTCTCGATGGCGGCGAAAGGACAAAGCCTTTTTGGCTTTGGCGTTGGAGGAAGAGACAAAGCGCTCAAAGTGCTTTTGCCTCCCACGTGAGCGCTTAGCTCATGCGGCAAGGTAGCCATGGCTAAGGCGCAGGCGGCGGTTTGACCTGGGATCGAGTCCCACCGAGGTGTTTGCTAAGGTACTTAATTTTTTATTAATAGTGCATGGCTTGGTCTATGGTTGTATGGTGGGAAGTGCATGTGGTTTAAGTTTGCATTGTGAGTTTGAGCATGTGGTGTAATTTTATTAAGTGAGCGCCTAGGGAGTTAAAAGGAGGGTAAGGTAAAATAATTTTTTACCTTAGATAAAAGGTGGTAAATGGGATTTAAGTGAAGGTTAAAAGTAAATTGCATTATTTTTATAAAGTCAATTATTTTTGAAAATGCATTTTTGAGTAGGGAGACATAAGTAGGTATTCTGGATTACTTCATGCATTAAATTTTTGAAGGGGATTATAGTGAAAGTGAGTGATTGAACTCTTGCGTTTTTGATAATTTTGGAGATTATAAGGTGTATTTGAGACTTGTTATTTTTGTATGGTGAATTAATAATTGAGTGAATATTTTGAGATGAAGATTTTTGCTATCTAACCATTGAGATTGGCAAAGAGGTTGATTGTGATTGAGATAGGTTTTGAGGTCATTTCTCCATCAAGAAAAAGGTATGGGCATATCTTCCTTGTGAGTGGAATATTGTTGGGTTGAATGTTGTGAATGCTAAGTTGGAGTGAAAAGGTTTTGTTTGATAAGCATTGTTGGAAATGTTTGAGTGAGTTTTCACATGCATGATTGGTGAATGGTTGTGAGGAAAATTGAGTGTGAAATTGAGAACTATCTTGAACTAGGGTTTGTGAAAGATCATGAGTATCATTTGATGTTTGATAAGTTGTGAAATATTATGAGTATCATTGTTATGTGAAGTTGAGAACTATCTTGAACTAGGGTTTGTGAAAGATCATGAGTATCATTGTTATGTGAATTTGGAATCATCTTGAGTCAAGGTTTGAGTTCCATAGTGTGAGTTGTTGAAAGTATTGTGAAACACTTGTTTAGGGTTTGTAAGCAAGTTGTGTTTCATTGAGTGATTGGTTGAGTGGAGTTGATTGAGCATAGTTGATTGAAAGTGTTGGAGTGATAGTTCAAGTTCTGTGAAACAAATTGTTCTTTATTCTTAATTGATTTGAAAAGAGTTTGGAAGTGATTGAGTGTTTGTGAGTGTGAAACATATTGAGTCTCTAACAATTCTCTATATGTTTCTATGATTTAACAATATTTTGAGTGAAACTTGTTTGTGTGATTGAAGAGGTTTTTATGAGATATTGAGTTGAGTTTTGTATGCAAGTTTTGCAATTGATTTGAATAAGATTTTGTGAAAGCTTGTGAGCATATTTGAGTAAGTCCTAGAGGGGACTTAAGGATAGAGTTGAGTAAGCTTTTGTGAAAGCTTAAGGATAGATTTGTGTGAGCTTTTGTGGAAGCTTACAATCAGATTTGGACAAGTTCTAGAGAGGACTTGTTGAGCAGTTTTGAGATAAGTCTTAGTGAAGACTTGTGGATAGATTTGTGTGAGCTTTTGTGGAAGCTTAAAGCAGAGTTGAGGTAAGTCTTGGTGAAGACTTGTTGAGCATATTGGACAAGTTCTAGTGAGGACTTGTTGATATATTTGAGGTAAGTCTTTGAGAAGACTTGAGAGCAGAGTTGATTGATTGATTTGTTCAAACCTTGAGTTAAGGTTTGGGGTAGATCTAGCAAAGTTGATTTGTGATTGGATCAAGCTTTGTGTTAAGGCTTGAGGACATATTTGAAGATAGATATTGAGAGATTTGTGCTAGATCGAAGGATTGTGTTTAGTGCATATTTGAGATAGATATTGAGCATATTTGTGCTAGATCGAAGGACTGTGTTTAGTGTAGATTTGAGATAGATTTTGAGCAAATTTGTGCTAGATCGAAGGATTGTGTTTAGTGTAGATTTGAGATAGAGTTGAGAGTAAGATTTGGAGGTGACAGAGTAGAGGATAGTAGTCTCTAGTGGATAGAGATCCATTAGCTAGGGTAGTGAGGATAGAGGTCTTTTGAGTGAGGATAGAGGTCTTCTATGGAGAGAGATCCACAAGCTAGAGTAGTGGAGGTAGTAGTCTTCTAAGAGGATCACCAACTAGAGCAGAGGAGAAGGAGTTCTCCTATGGATAGAGATCCATGAACCAGTAAAGGGGATTGGTGTCTCCTATGGATAGGTATCCATGAACTTGATTAGGGGATTGGTGTCTCCTTTGGATAGAGGTCCATAAATATTGTAATAGGGAAGGATTCCCAAGAGATTTGTTGAGAAAATTTTAGTGAAATATTTTCTCCGTGGAGTAGCCCACATTGGGTGAACCACGTTAAATTGGTGTCTCTATTGTGTGTGGTGATTTGTGCATTGCTTTGATTATTATTGTTGATATTGCCATTGATATATTGGATAATATTGTTTGAGAAAAGAAAAGTAAAAAGTGGTCTTATATTGTTCACCCCCTCTCAGTATAAGCTTGTGTTCTTCAATTGGTATCATAGCGGGTTCCTTCGAAAGAGTTTAACAACTTGAAGGAAAAGCTCACAAGAACACAGATGGATTCTCAGAATGGATCTTCAGGGAATTCAGCACCATTGTTCGATGGGAACAATTATGCACTTTGGAGTATGAGAATGAAGATTCACCTAATGGCACTTGGAAATGAAATATGGGAAGCAGTTGAGGATGGATACATACCACTAGCAACTCCACCTACAGATAAAGATGGTAAGCTCCTACAACTGAATAATTCAAAGGCAATGAATGGAATTTTAAAGGGTTTGCATGAAATAGAGTTTATAAAGGTTATGCATTGCACATCAGCAAAGGAAATTTGGGATAAGTTGAAAGGTATATATGAGGGAGACAAAAAGGTCAAAAGGGTAAAGTTGTAAAATTACAAGAGAACATTTGAAGACCTAAATATGAAGGATGAGGAAAACATTGTTGCATACCTACTTCATGTGGATGAGGTTGTTAACTCCATGCAAGGACTTGGGCTTAAAGTTGAAGAAATAGATGTTTGTGATAAGATTTTAAGGTCACTCCCAAAAAGGTATAGTGAAAATATTTCAGCTATAGAAGAGTCAAAATATATTGAACTTTTGACAAGGGATGAATTACATGGAATTCTCACAGCTTTTGAGATGAGAATAAAAGAGGAACCTATTCCCCAGAAAGAAGCAACCTTCAAAGTTACAAAGAAGACAAAGGGTAAGAAGTCAGATTCAAGCAATGAGTTATCCAGTGATGAGGAAGCAAATTATGGAAGAAGGAACAAGGACTCAAGAAAGTATAAAGGTACGAAATTAGTTAGATGTTTTAATTGTGGTAAATATGGTCACTATGCAACTGATTGTCCAGAAGCTAGAAATAGTAGTGAAGATGAGAAACAGGATCATAAGAATAAGGAAACAGGAAAACACAGGTACCAAAAGAAAAGTAGGGATGGACAAGGCAAGCAAGGAAAGAAGTTTTTCCAAAGGCATAAGAAGAGTTTTTATGCAGATAAGGCAAGTAAGAGTTCAAGTGATAGTGATGGAAGCTCCTCAAATAATGATGAAGATGAAATTCTATTTTTGGTAGAAGAAAAATAAGTGGTTAGAAAAAGGACACCAATAATTCTCAAGTGTTTTAGGTGTGGTAACTTTGGTCATCTTGAAGATAGTTGTACAAGGAATGGATTCAGTTTCAGTGAAGATGAATATGAAGATGCTCTTGAAGGTCTAGAAGAAGAAAGTCTTCTTATGGCAATAGAAGAAGAAGGAAGTGCTCCTAGTGAAAATGAATCAAAAAAGAATGAAGATGATCTTGAAGACAAAAGAATAGAGGAAGAATAAAAAAATAGAGGAAGGAGAAGTTGATCTTGAGGGTGAGCTTATTTCTGCCCTTGATGCATTAAGGAAGGTAAGAAAGCAGAACTCAAAACTCAAGCTTCAATTTCAAGAATGTGATGAAGAGAAAGGAAAGCTTATAGAGGATCTAACCAACTCAATAGCTAAGACAAGGAGATTTAAAGAGAAGTTAGAAGCTAAGGTTTTAGAATGTGAAAAATTAGAGCATGAGGTAGCTTCACTAAGGAAGGAAGTAAAAGAGTCTAGAGATAAGCTACACAGGTTTGGGAGAAGCTCAAAGAAATTGGATAATATTATCAAGGTACAAAGATCTTCATCAAACAAGACAAGACTTGGTTTTGAACAGGAACAAAGAGAACAAGGAGAGGAGTCAATCTCAAGCTCCAAAGAAGAAGAAGCTTCAGAAGAGGAGAGTGTAAGAGAAAGTGAGACTTCTAAGGATGAGTTGGACAATAGAAAGTTCAATAAGAGAAGGAACAATGCACAAATGAGGAACATATGGAACAGGAAACAACACAGGGTAGAAGAGACTAAGAGACCAATGGGGTCAAGGCAAGGTTTCTTCAATGGATGTTGCTTCTCATGTCACAGGTTTGGGCACAAGGCTACATAGTGCAGGACACATGGAAGACAGGAATATGGAAACTTTAGAAACAGGCATCTCTTTCAAGGGTATTGCTACTCTTGTAATCAGTTTGGTCATAAGGCAGTTAATTGTAGGGTTCATGATAGGAATGGATATGGCTTCACCAGGAGAAACTTCAAAATATTTGCACCTTCAAGGAACCACAACATTAAGTGTTATAAGTGCAATAATGTTGGGCATACAACAAAGTGGTGTAGAGAAGAATTTCCAGAGACAAGCAAGAACAGGAATATTCAGAGGAATCAAAAGGATCAGTTGAGGAAGAAGGTGGACAAAGGTAAAGATCAGTGCATGCTGGGAGTAGAGATACTCCCACCCCAGAATTAACCACCTCAAGAGAGGAGGTGGGGGAGGGGCTAAGCTAAGAGTCTCATTCTTAGCCCCAAGCCCCAAAGGTGGCCCTTTGCCATTGATGTCAAAGGGGGAGAGATTTGAGTTAGGGGGAGAGCATTCAGTCAGGGGAGCAGTTTCTCAAGGGGAGCAGTATTGAAAAAGGAAAAGGAATGGTTACAAAAAAGGGGTTGCCATCAATGACAAAGGGGGAGATTGTTGGAAATTTTGAGTTAGTTGTGTTGTCATTGATGTCAAGAGTCAGTGTCAGGAATCAGTGCAGGACTTGGCAAAAGAAGGGTTAAAATATTTATATTTTAAGCCCAAGAGATTTGGTTTAAGAGCTTCACATGATTGGTCAAAAGGATGGTTAAATACCCTAAAGAAAAGGCCTAAAGGAAATAATATTATAATATTTATTATTATAATATTAAAGGCGATCATAAAAGGTCTAAGGGCGAAAGAGAAAAATACCTAGGCCCAATGGAAATAATATTATAATATTTTTATTATAATATTAAAGGTTAAATTAAAGCCTAAGGTAATTTATAAATAATTTATAATATTTATATTATAAATTAATTTATAAAAATAATATTATTAAAACCCAAAGTTGGGTTGGGCGCAAAATTAATTTAAATTTTTATTCCCCCACCGACGTTCGAAGGATAGAAGCATATGGTATAAATACCATAACACTTACCTCACAAAGGTAAGTCTCCGAATTATATTAAGCACATGCGATTTGTGGTGAATGCGAAATATTCATGAGCAAATAAAGAAGAGGATTTTTAATTTTTTATTGCACTCAAAAATTGTGGAGGACAAAGTGACCAAGGGATAAAGCCTTATCACCAACCAATCGGTTGGGCTAGCGGCAAGGTTGAGGTGTGTAAGGTGCATGGAACGCAGAGGTGCTACGTTCGAGTCTCGATGGTTGCGAAAGGACAAAGCCTTTTTGGCTTTTGTGTTGGAGGAAGAGACAAAGCACTCAAAGCACTTTTGCCTCCCACGTGAGCGCTTAGCTCACGCGGTAAGGTAGCCATGGCTAAGGTGTAGGTGGTAGTTTGACATGGGATCGAATCCCACCAAGGAGTTGCTAAGGTATTTAATTTTTGATAATAGTGCATGGCTATGGTCTATGGTTGTATTGTGTAGTATAAGCATGTGGTGTAATTGTATTTAGTGAGTGCCTAGGAGTTAAAAGGTGAGTAAAGTTAAATTATTTTTAACTTTAGACAAAAGGTGGTAAATAGTATTATTGAAGGTTAAAAGTAAATTGCATTATTTTAAAGTCAATTATTTTGGAAATGCAATTTTGAGTAGGGAGACATAAGTAGGATTTTGGATTAATTCATGCATTAAATTTGAAAGGGATTATAGTGAAACTGAGTGATTGAAATTTTTTTATATAGTGAGATAATAAGGTGTATTTGAGTCTTGTTAATTTTTGTAATGGTGAATTAATATTGAGGGAAATATTTGAGTGAATTTTGCTATCTAACCATTGAGATTGGCAAAGAGGTTGATTGTGATTGAGATAGGTTTTGAGGTCATTTCTCCATCAAGAAAAAGGTATGGGCACATCTTCCTTGTGAGTGAAATATTGTTGGGTTGAATGTTGTGAAATGCTAAGTTGGAGTGAAAAGGTTTTGTTTGATAAGCATTGTTGGAAATGTTTGAGTGAGTTTTCACATACATGATTGGTGAATGGTTGTGAGGAAAATTGAGTGTGAAATTGAGAACTATCTTGAACTAGGGTTTGTGAAAGATCATGAGTATCATTGTTATGTGAGATTTTTTGAGAACTATTTGGAAATTTTGAAATCTTCATGTGCATGATTAGGGTTTGTGAAAGATCATGAGTATCATTGTTATGTGAATTTGGAATCATCTTGAGTCAAGGTTTGAGTTTCATAGTGTGAGTTGTTGAAAGTATTGTGAAACACTTGTTTAGGGTTTGTAAGCAAGTTGTGTTTCATTGAGTGATTGGTTGAGTGGAGTTGATTGAGCATAGTTGATTGAAAGTGTTGGAGTGATAGTTCAAGTTCTGTGAAACAAATTGTTCTTTATTCTAAATTGATTTGAAAAGAGTTTGAAAGTGATTGAGTGTTTGTGAGTGTGAAACATATTGAGTCTCTAACAATTCTCTATATGCTTCTATGGTTTAACAAGATTCTGAGTGAAACTTGTTTGTGTGATTGAAGAGGTTTTTATGAGATATTGAGTTGAGTTTTGTATGCAAGTTTTGCAATTGATTTGAATAAGCTTTGGTGAAAGCTTATGAGATATTTGAGTAAGTCCTAGAGGGGACTTAAGGATAGAGTTGAGTAAGATTTTGTGAAAGCTTAAGGATATATTTGTGTGAGCTTTTGTGGAAGCTTACAATCATATTTGGACAAGTTCTAGAGAGGACTTGTTGAGCAGTTTTGAGACAAGTCTTAGTGAAGACTTGTGGACATATTTGTGTGAGCTTTTGTGGAAGCTTACAAGAAGAGTTGAGGTAAGTCTTGGTGAAGACTTGTTGAGCATATTGGACAAGTTCTAGTGAGGACTTGTTGAGAAAATTTGAGGTAAGTCTTTGAGAAGACTTGAGAGCAAAGTTGATTGATTGATTTGTTCAAACCTTGAGTTAAGGTTTGGGGTAGATCTAGCAGAGTTGATTTGTGATTGGATTAAGCTTTGTGTTAAGGCTTGAGGATAGATTTGAAGATAGAGATTGAGCAGATTTGTGCTAGACTGAAGGACTATGTTTAGTACATATTTGAGGATAGATATTGAGCAGATTTGTGCTAGATCGAAGGACTATGTTTAGTGTAGATTTGAGATAGAGATTGAGTAGATTTGTGCTAGACCAAAGGACTGTGTTTAGTGCAGATTTGAGATAGAGATTGAGAGTAAGCTTTGGAGGTGATAGAGCAGAGGACAGTAGTCTCTAGTGGATAGAGATCCATTAGCTAGGGTAGTGAGGACAGAGGTCTTCTGAGTGAGGACAGAGGTCTTCAGTGGAGAGAGATCCACAAGCTAGTGTAGTGGAGGTAGTAGTCTTCTAAGAGGATCACCAACCAGAGCAGAGGAGAAGGAGTTCTCCTATGGATAGAGATCCATAAACCAGCAAAGGGGATTGGTGTCTCCTGTGGATAGGTATCCACGAACTTGATTAGGGGATTGGTGTCTCCTTTGGATAGAGGTCCATAAACATTGTAATAGGGAAGGATTCCCAAGAGATTTGTTGAGAAAATTTTAGTGAAATATTTTCTCTGTGGAGTAGCCCACATTGGGTGAACCACGTTAAATTGGTGTCTCTATTGTGTGTGGTGATTTGTGCATTGCTTTGATTACTGTTGTTGATATTGCCATTGATATATTGGATAATATTGTTTGAGAAAGAAAAGTAAAAAGTGGTCTTATACTGTTCACCCCCCTCTTAGTATAAGCTTGTGTTCTTCATAAATAATAGGGATAGATGTTGCAGTAGGATGCAAATTTGTAACACATAGTCAATTTGTAGATGATATCATTCTTCTAGGTGAAGCCAGCAAGCAAAATGTTAGACAATTCAAGCAATGTCTAGATTGATTCACACAAGCTATCGGGGCTCATATAAACACTCAAAAGAGTCAGTTCTATACACAAAATGTTGCAGCAATAAGAGTTAATCTCTTTTGCACTATCCTAGGATTTCGGTCTGGCAGATAAAAATACTTCAAATATCTAGGAGTGCCCATGAGCTTCCACCTCAAAGCCTCAAAATGTTGGACCCCAATTTTGGACCAGATGGCTAGGAGGATACAAAGTTACAGTAATAGTTGGCTTAGTCTTGCAGGAAGGATAGTATTGATCAAATCAGTGTTAGCTTCTCTTCTAGTTTACCAACTATTAGTATATCATGCTCCTAATTTTATTTTGCAAAAGGTAGATGGAATCGTACGCAACTTACTATGGCAAGGAGGTAGGCAATTAGAAATAAAAAAGTCCCACTTTTTCAATTGGAAGATGGTCACCAAAAGTAAAATTCAAGGAGGAATGAGAATAAAAAAATGGAGATAATTTTGAAAGCACTGGGAGATAAACTTCTCTAGAACATGCTTAAACACAATTGAGCATGACAGCACATACTAGTCAACAAGTATGTAAATAATCAAACATTTATTCAAATTCTCAAACACATGAACAAACTTCCCATAGCCTTGTTGGTTTGGAAACATATAGTGGTTTCAAAGAGCATAATAAAGGATAGAATTTCTTGGCTATCGAGAGATGGTAAGTCAATTAATCTATGGGAGGACCTGATCCTAGGAAATCCACCATTAAGAGAGAGAACTCCTATCGAATTACACAATCACTTGGAAAGCCAAACAATACTTAAATTAGGTGACTTGTTTTATTTGACCTCTGAAACTTTGAACTGGATCTCCCCTCTCATTCCATCTTAGCTTCAAGGAGATTAGGATTATTTTAAGTCCCATGTGGCGAGCATTAGACCTCTTCATCCCACAATGCTAAACAAACTTATTTGGGGTATCATCAATAGTAATGGGGAATACTCAATGCATCTAGGAGTCCAACATTAGAAGAATGGGTCTGCCAACAAAAAATTATCGATAATATGGAAAACTAGAACTCCACATAAATTGTAAGTAATCAATTGGCTAGTCTCTTAAAATTAAGTCTTAATAGGTGATAATATGCCAAAGAGGAGTATAGTAGGGTCTCATGTTTGTTACAGATGCAGGCATAATAATAAAACAGTTTTCCATATTTTGTTTGAATGCCCAAAGGCGATTTCAATTTGGTTAGGAATAACCAAAATTCTTGGCATTTCCTACTCTGGAAGGTCAACCATAGACATATGGTTTACCAAGTGGAACAAATACTATAAAGGTAAACTCACATGTAAGCCCCTCCTAAAATATCTGTAGAGCTCTATACCATATTTTGTCATTTGGCACATATGGTTGGATAGAAACCAGAGGATTTATGAAGGAAAATTTAAGGACAATAAAACTCTAATTCAAAGGATAAAATAAGAATTAGTCCTAAATGTCAAATCTAGTTTCTATCAATAATAGTATGAAGAAGATCTGTCACCCATAGAAAGAAGAATGATCTACCAACTTAATCTCCAAGATTTCCTAACACAGGGAGGATGCAGAACAAACAATTCTTTGCCTGACATATGTTTTTCGACACTCTTCTTTGATGGTGCCTCCAAATCCAACCCTGATCAAGCAACGACAAGTGAACTAATTCTTACAAGACCCCATAAGATCTTGCTCAAATACATGATCAGCTTGGAAACAACATCTAACGTGGTAGAGACGATTGGATGTGAAATCGGCTTAAAATTAGTGGAAAAGCAAGGAATCACTCAAGTCACAGTTTATGGGGATTCTAAACTAATAATAACAACTCCTGCCAAAAATAAAGATTTTAGATTTTTACAATTGAAGATTATCCAAGACAGGATTAGACAACTAGGCAAAATAATTAACAAAATATCCTATCAACACATAAGGCAAAATTCAACAAAGAGGTTGACACACTAGCAAATTAGGCAATAAATATAGCTCTTGGTTATTACCACGAAATCAACAAGAAGTAGAAGGGCATGAGTGGTATGCGAGGATGACGAGGACTCCAATAATGAAATCCTTTTTTGTCTTCATCTTCTATTTTTATAATGCTCTGTTCACGTTGATCTCTAATTAGATAGTTTTATACCTTTTTATTAAGTAAATAAATATTTTTCTTAAAAAAATAGAATAGAGAAAAGTAAATGGTTACTATTAGTTAAAAGAATGTAACTAATTAAATCAGTTTTATAAGTCATTTCAACATATTATATGTTTTTTATATATTATGTTAAAATTGGTAGAAAAAAGTATAATCTATATAATGATATTATTTTTATAAAAAAAAACACAAGTTCACGCACCTAAAAATTTAAGGTTTATGAACCTAAAAAGTTGATTGACTTATCTCAAATCTTATTGAGATATTTGTATTTGACTAGGGTGAATACATTATATTTTATAATAAATTGATATTTTGATTTAATAAACTTTTAATTATAAAGTTAATATGTTTTTATTTTTAATAGATATTTATTTATTAGTTGTATTTTAAGTTGATGCAAGTTAATTTTTAATTAAGTTACAATTATCTTTGCTTAT
This sequence comes from Wollemia nobilis, assembly GCA_028583015.1. NCBI lineage: Eukaryota > Viridiplantae > Streptophyta > Pinopsida > Araucariales > Araucariaceae > Wollemia > Wollemia nobilis. The sequence goes on along the minus strand of JAQPPZ010017259.1, from coordinate 7,697,619 downwards.
TAATTAGTGTTGATCTTAATTCATCTTTAAATGTTATTTATATATAAAATTGAAGAAACTTGTTATTGTTTTTAAAAAATTTCTTTTATTTTTATTTCAATTGGTTATATGGAATTGAAACTACCCCACCTGCACATAGTGGTGTAACAACAAAGCTTGGATATTATCCATGTATAGCTTCACAAGATTTGAATCTTGATCTCCTCTTTAAATTATTGAGGAATCTAACTCGTTGAGCTAATGTCACTTGATTTTTTATAAGTTTACACTGATTTTTATGAGGGGTCTCATTTTTCTTGTATTGAGTGGGTTTTGAACCTTTGATCTATCAAAGAAAATCCAAAGCCCTTACCATTGCAATAAGCTTGCAGATTTCATTTATTTTTTAATATTTGTTATGTTATTAATTTTTTAATATCATTTAAATATTCATTTAATATCTTATTTTTTCCTTTTACTTTTTGCTTTATTTTTTTAAATGTTCTTCCTTCTATTTAATTAATTTGTTATAAATATTATTAGTTATTTATTAGTCTTTTTAAATCATTTTTACTCTCTTCAAGTGTGCAAGAGGAAAGCAAGTGTCTCACTTCTTTTTCTATATCTTAAGAGAAGATACAAAATAAAGGATTTTCATCAAGAAAAACTAGACAATAAGGAAGTAAAGTCATTCATGGAATCTCTAACTAGAAGCAAAGATGCTCTAGTCAAGTATAAGAGGAAGAACGAATATATAATAATCCCTATTTAGGTAATAAACGTTTCATCAAGAATGTTTATCAAGTATGAGATGATCTAATATGATATAATTTTTTAAAAAATATAGGGCTAATGTGTAAGTTTTGTTGATACTAGATAGGTGTTATGGAGATTCATTAGTGAAGTAAATTGAATTGGGAGTTGAATTCATATTACTCTATGATTTTCCTTCTTAATGGATTTTTTCTCATCATCTTCTTCTTTTTGAAAATCAAAATTAAGTAACAAGGAAGAAAAATCATTCATGGAAGTCCTAATTAGAAGCAAGGATGTCATAGTCAAGGATAAAAATAAGAGCAAATATATGGTCCTCCCTATCTAGGCAACAAATATTTCATCAATGTTGATTATCAAGTATGAGATGATCGAGCATGATATATCGGTTCTTAAAAGTAGTTAGTTAATGTGTAAGTTTTATGGATATGAGATAGGTTTTTTTAAGATTTGAAAGTGGATTAAATAGATGTGGGGATGGAATTCAAATTATTCCATGGCTTTCCTTCAAAAAGGATTTGTTCTTATCGTCTTCTTTAGTTTAGAAATAAAGAATAAAATATTATGTGGTGGTTCATTTTTTAGGAGGAAGAGATGGCTTGTATTTAAAACTATGAGATGAGAATTTTCTTGCAGAAACAAAAAACTATTAAAAGGTTTTGAGTGTGGCTTAGACTTCCACATCAACTTATCAATAAGGAGGTTTTAAAAAATATTGGTAATCTGTTAGAGTGTTCATCAAGGAGTGACCAACTACTAAGGAGTAAAAGAATAATGTGCACAATCACATGTATGTTGCCATGGATATCTCAAAATCCTTGTCAGAATCCATTAAGATAAAATAAGAATAAAAAAAATAGGATCAATAAGTGGATTATGAAAATATTATAATTTGATCTAGAAAATGTAATGATGTTAGACATATGATGAGATTACAAAGTAAAATTGATCAAGAAAGAGATGAAAAGATTTGTTCATAAGATATTCTTCAATATGAAGCAAGGAGATCATATTGTATTAGAATATGAACCATATCAAGAATTTTCACTCACAAAAATTTGGCAAAGAAATCCCCTCTACTTCTCGAAGCAACCATTAGAAGAATGTGCAAGTTTATATTTAGAAGGAATTAAATGTGTGAAGAAATATGTGGAGGCAAATTTTAAAATTAATAAATTTGAAGAGTTCAAGATTAATCCAAATAAATTGTCTCCATATTTCTTAAATAGTAGAAAATATTTTCCTTCTAATAAAAATGAAAGTAATATAAAGTTTATCCCTTGCACTTTAGGTTTTAAGGGAATCACAATAGAGAAACGTGTATGGAGGATATCCATTACAATTTAGGGCTTTTAGGTAGCATAAGAAAGTAAGTATTGTTGAGGGTGGACTTTGCATTTTAGGATTTCTAGGGCAACATAAAGAATGAAGTGTTTTCAAGCCTATTCCTTACACTTCATGAGTAGTATAAATGTATAGATGATAAGTCACATTATAATCAGTTTAGAAAATTAAAAGATATTGATGAAGATAAAAGATTTGATGGGAATGGAAAAGGGAAAGGAAGACCCCAAAATCAAGAACAAAGAGAAAATAAAACTCAAAGGAATATCAATTTTGAAAATTAAACACAAATAGGGTTAACAAGAAGTGGGGCTATCAAATGGCAAGAGCTCAATCAACTAATTTCTTTGACTTTCAAGGAGGAGACTCAAGTTCGAATCTTCTCAAGTGATACTGCATAATTGCAAAGCCTTGTAAAACTACTATGTCATCATGATGTAATAATTGGTGGGGTCCATTTCAATCCCGTGTAACCAATTTATAAAAAAAATGGGACTAAACCTACAAATAAAAATTAAAAAATGATGATGAAAATGGTATCTTACATTGTTAAGGTATAAATAAGACCCAAAAAAAAGGAGTTAATTTTTTAAGACAAATGTAAGGACAACATAACACTAATATGAAGGATAAAAGAAGAATTGAACTTGAATGTCAAATATAGTTTTTGTCAACAACAGTATGAAGAAGACCTAACACCCATAGAAAGAAGAATGATCTACCAACTTAATCTCCAAGCTTTCTTGACAAAGGGAGGTCATAGAGCAAATAATTCCCCACCTAACTTCTATTTTTCGATGCTCTTCTTTGATGGTACCTCCAAGTCCAATCCTAGTCAAGCAACGACAAGGGGACCGATTCTTACAAGACCTTGTGATATCCTGCTCAAATACATGATAGAGGCTACTGGATCTGAAATTGGCTTAAAATTGGTGGTAAAGCAAGGGATGACTCAGGTCCCAATTTACGAGGATTCTAAACTAATAATAACAACTCTTGCTAAAAGTAAATATTTTAGATCTTTACAACTGAAGATTATTCAAGACAAGATCAAACAACTAGGTAGGATAATTAGCAAAATATCCTATCAACACGTAAGGTGGGAATTCAACAAAGAGGCCAACACACTAGCGGATCAGGCTATAAATATAGCCCCTCGTTATTGCCACTAAATCATCAAGAAGTAGAAGGGTAGGGGTGGTATGTGAGGATTATGAGGACTCCAATAAGGATGTCCTTTTTTATCTTCATGTTCTGTTTTCTAGAATGCTTTGTTCACTTTGATCTCTCTGATTAAAGAGTTTTGTATCTTTTTGTTAAGTAAATAAATATTTTTCTTAAAAAACTTATATGGATGTGAGCCAAGAGCAAGTGCAAGCCATGAGCATGGAAGGAAAGTCATATTTCAAAGTCCTAATTGGACATTAGGAATCCCTAGGTCAAAGCATGAGTGTCCAAGTTAGAGATAAAGAGGAAGGGAAAATATATGACAAGTTTGATCTAGGGAGTAGATGTTATACAAAAAGTGATTATCAAGGATGAAATGATTGAGCATGATATAATTGATCTTAAAAGCAAAGGGTTGATATATAAGTTCCATGGATACTGGCCAAGGTTTTTAGAAATTTAAAATTGGATCAAGTGGAAGTGGGGATTGAATTCAAAATACTCCATGATTTTTCTTCCTAAAGAATATTTTTCCTTATCATATTTTCCAATTTGGAAATCAAGAACAAAAATAATGGGTGGTGGCCCATAGTTTAGGGGGAGAGATATCCTTTATTTAAGACCATTAAGTGATTTTTTTTCTTTTGAGACAAAATCTATTAAAACGATATAGGCATGGGTTAGGCTTTTTAGACTTCCATATCAACTTATCAATAAGGATGTTTTGAATAATATTGGAAATACCCTAAGGAAGTTCATTAAGGAGGGACCAACTTCTAAGGAGTTACAACATGCTACATATACCTAGATATATATTGCTATGGATATTTTTAAACTTGTGTCATAATCCATTAAGATCAACTTTGAATTGAGAAAATAAGATCAAAAAGTGGATTATGAAATCATTGCATTCTAGTGTTGAACTTATTATGTGACTGGACACATTGCAAGACATTACAAAGTAAAAATGATGAGGAAATAGACATAAATTTTGATCATGAGACAAAATTTAAGATGAAACGAAGAAGCATATTATAGTAGAAGTTTGATTAGATCATGGATACTCCACTCCAAAAAAAATATGCAAAGAAATCCTATTTATAACATCAGATGGAAAAGGCCACCATAGTTCACTTGGATCAATAGTTAGAAGAAACAAAAAAGAAAACAAGGTGTAGTAAATTTTTGAGTAATACCTTAGTCAATTTTGTAAAGATGGCTTTGGTGGGAGGCAAGTGATCTAAAAGCTTCAAAGTTAAGGCAAGGTTGGATGTAAGAGAGCATGGACCAAAATCCTAAGCCCAAAAGGAAAGATAAAATGATAGAGACAAAAACAAAGGAAATTGAATTTCCAAGAAAGAGTTTAGGTAAAGACGAGTACAAAAGCCTAGAAATCGGAACCTTGAGATCAAAGTCAACAACAAGGTAATGTAACCAAAGTTTCGATAAAAATTTAAGGTAACATTATGTGCAAAATAGTTAAAATTTGAAAGAAGAATTACTTCAGCGCACTCCCAAAAATAAAATATCTAATAATTATAGACTAGTGGTAATAACCAGAACACCAAACAAGAGCAAAGGTAAGGTTAACTATAAATAATACCAACCAAACTAGAAATGCACAAAAATTCAAAGATTAGAACTTTGATTAAATTTTAACCTTTTCACCATTTCGTCGATGACATGAAAGCACCACAGTTTAGACCTGCCTTCAACACCGTTTAAAACCTCGCTTCTGCCACCACTCGACCACCAAATTTGATTAGATTTTAAAATAAAGTTGCATGCAAAAGGGGAAAATCAAAACTCCAGTCAAGATAGAAAGGGACAACCGCACACAAAAGGAAAATAATAAGATTCAAACAAGCTACCTTCACCTATGTTATGATAATTTAGGATACCATGAGATGCTTGGTCTTCTAGAGTGTATAGTCCTTCCCTACAACATGTCCAACAAATATCCTTGGGAGGGCAGTTGAACTCATAAAGACAACAATAGTAGAAATTGAAATCCTAGTAATATTCCAAAGGCTACTACTACCCACTAATATTATGAATGAGAGTCAATAAAAATAAGTCCCAATCGAATCTGGTAGAGGACCTAAGTTGAGACAACACTTACAGAGTATGAAAAGTGAATATTGGACCCCTCTCGATTGATGTCAATCTCAATATTGATGAGAAACATCTTCAAAAAGCAAGAGACACTGAAGCCTGGGTCTCCAAAATAGGGAAGGTTCATTAATATTATATTTTAAGGAAGCTATCTTGCTTGTAAATCATTTATGGTGGCAAGACCCCAAATCAACTTGAATGTAGCATGATGCCTCAAGCTCAATGACAAAGGAGCACATAGGTTTTTCCTACCCATGGTAGGTTGGAGGGGATTTTGAAATTCAAATTTTGAGATTGATTATATTAATATCCACTTCTTCTCCATTATGGGAGAGGAATAACAATACTTTCATGCCTAGTATCTGGTCTTAGAGTTTTCCTCTCATTCCTTTTGTGTATTGATTTGGACTCAAGCCTTGAGTCAACTTACGTATAGGCCTTCAAGCATTTTCCTTCTGATATATGTATATGAAAGCTTTTAACACACACACACAGATATATATATATATATATATATATATATATATATATATATATATATATATATATATATATATAAGAGCTATGACTATTTGCCTTCTATCTTGGTTTTTGTATGTGTGCAAATTTGCATGAAGAGTTGTGATTAGTATTTGTCCTGGTCTTTGTGCAAGTTTCACGAGGAGATAGTGTAAAATTATGGAATTATGTTCATTCTTGTTGGTATGGTTGATGCATGTGTTCATTCATCCCATCGATACATAAAGGACACTTGTAGTTCTTGGTGCATTGCCACCTGTAATTTAAGCTAGTTAGTTTTACTGCTTTTCCTCTTATCCTTTTTTCAAAGACTATTCTAGCTTAAAAAGGGAGCATCAAGATCACATCTAAATAAGGAGTTGGCCTTGATAAAAACCCTAGAGCCACATCCCATATTTCTTGGACTTCCCAACTATGTGCTCTACACGAGGCACAAGCACCAAAAACACACCTCACAATTGTAATGAATGGTCATTATACCCGAAGCTTGCAACTGGAAATGATCTCTAGAAAATATTAGTCATCTAACACAAGGGATGATAAAGTACAATGTATAAGTTCAAATTCAAAAGGAATTAAAGGTGCAAAATGAGATGTATAGAAAACTTATAAATCAAAGGAGGTAGAAGAGGTCAAGTTTATTTGAGGTAAACCATCTTCTTTTTTGTTGAGTAGTTTAATGTCCTCTCTTGGCATAGGAAATGAAAGTAGTGTAAAGGTTATCCCTTGCACTTTAGGGTTTATAGAGCAATATAATAAAGAAATAATGTTGGAGGATATCCATAGAAAATTAGGGCTTTTATAACAACATAAGAAAGTAATTGTTATGGATAAGCATCCTTGCACTTTAGGGTTTCCAGGGAAACATAAAGAAGATGTGTTTTTGAGGTTACTCCATTTTAAATCCTTTAGAGTAATACAAACCCATAAATGATAAGTCTCATTATGAATAGTGTGAAAAATACAAAGAGATAGATGAAGTTGAAAATGTTTGTGGGAATGAAAAAATAGAGGAAGATCCAAGAAGCAAAAACAAAGAGACAAAGAAAGTAAGAGGTGATATGGGAAAACAAAAACAAATATTGCAAGTGTTAACAAGAAGTGGAGCTAAGCCCACAAATAAAAACAAAAGGTGATGATGAAAATGATATCTTAGAATACTAGGGGCATGAATAAGACCCCTTAAGAGCTATTGTGGAATTAATATATGTTGGCATAGCCAACACACACACACACACACACACATATATATATATCAGATATTTTAGTCATTCGTAATGTTGATTTTCTTCTCAACAAAATTTAAAATTTAGAAGGCAACTAGAGGAGTGAGATTATATCACTTGATAAAAATAATATCAAGGATTTTATTGTGAAAATATAACAATTTGAGGAAGATGGTGAATATATTTAATAGAAAGGCAAATGAAGAATATCTTTGATATAAAGACAAGTTGGATATGGTCTAGTTAACTTGATAGTGATGTAATTAGAAAAAAGTAATGTTTTGTTATTTTAATAAGATTATTACTAAATAAATAAACTATATGATATAATCCTTAATTTATGTTAGTACAAGAAACATGTTGGAATTACTTTCCAACAAACATCATACATTCACCATGGTCTCATGCAAAATAGTAAAAGAACATAAAATAAAGAATCATCTAGATAAAATAAGAATAACGGGTGCGTACATGTAGGCAACCCAATTATTACATATCATCAATTGATACAATGGACCAGTCATTGGGGGGTATTTATAGTGATATCTAATCTTTAAAATAAATGCTAACCTCAAGTTGACATAACCCGATTGAAGGTTAAATTAAAATATAATAAATTTAGTAAACCCTTTAACTTAGGTTAACCATATAGGTGCTTTAACTAATACTACTATACATCGAAATTGCTCATAGGTCCTATATAAAGATGCTCACAAGCTTGCATGGAAGATGACTATAGGTTTACATATATAAAATGCACATAGGCTTAGATTGTATATGCTCATAGGCTAACATTAAGCACACCCTTATGTGCTTCATCATTATTGGCCTTTATCATTAAGGTCAAACTATTGATATTTCACCCTCCTCTTAATTTAAATTGAGTGACCGAGGAGAGGAGACATTAGAGATGGTATTATTTCCCTCGTCCAAATAGATTTTCAATTTGGCCAATGAATATTCACCATGAAACCTACTATCTTCTCTTGCCAAAGGTACGTGGACTATATCAACCCTTCCTTACACATGAACCATGACTTCACCTTCTAGATCTAATATGTTGAGCTTCTCATGAGAATATCTTCAACATTTAATATGATGATCATAAATTATCCTCCATTCTCAAAAGAAAATATTTGAGTCTCAAGCATGAAGAACACAAGCTTATACTGAGAGAGGGGGGTGAACCGTATAAGACCATTTTTTGCTTTTATTTCCCAAACAATATTATGCATTATCTCAATGTCAATATCAATAGCAGTAATCAAAGCAATGCATAAATCACCACACACAATAAAGACACCAATTTAACGTGGTACACCCAATGTGGGCTACTCCACGGAGAGAATATTTCACTAAAATATTCTCAACAATTCTCTTGGGAATCCTTCCCTATTACAATGTTTATAGACCTCTGTCCAAAGGAGAGACCAATCCCCTAATCAAGTTCGTGGATCTCTATCCATAGGAGACACCAATCTCCTCAACTGATTTGTGGAACTCTATCCACAGGAGAACTCCTTCTCCTCTGATCTGGTTGGTGATCCTCTAGAAGACTATTGCCTCCACTACACTAGCTTGTGGATATCTTTCCATTGAATACTATATCCTCACTCAAAAGATCTCTATATTCAATGCCCTAGCTAATGGATCTCTATCCACTGGAGACTACTGTTCTCTACTCTATCACCTCCACAACTTGCTCTCAGCTCTGTCTCAAATCTGCATTAAACACAATCCTCTGGTCTAGCACAAATCTGCTCAATCTCTATATCTGATCTGCACTAAACACAGTCATTCGATCTAGTACAAATTTGCTCAATCTCTACCCCTGATCTGTACTAAATACAGTCCTTCAATCTAGCACAAATCTGCTCAATATTTGGTACAAACCTGTACTCAAATCTGCACCAAAATCTATCCTCAAGCCTTACCACAAAGCTTGATCCAATCATAAATAAAATCTGCTAGATCTGCCCTAAGCCTTAACACAAAGCTTGAAAAAATTAATCAATCAAATTTTCTCTCAAGTCTTCTCAAAGACTTGTCTCAAATCTGTCCACAAGTCTTCACCAAGACTTGCCTTAAATCTGCTCAACAAGTTCTCACTATAACTTGTCCAATCTGCTCAATAAGTCTTCTCTAAGACTTACCTCAAATCTGTCCAACAAGTTCTCACTAGAACTTTTCCAATATGCTCAACAAGTCTTCACCAAGACTTGCCTGAAATCTGCATTGTAAGCTTCCACAAAAGCTTACTCAACTTAGTATTTAAGTCCACTCTAGGACTTCAAATCTGTTCACAAACTTACACAAGCTTTATACAACTCAACTCAATCTATCACAAGCTTACACAAGCTTTATACAACTCAACTCAATCTATCACAAGCTTACACAAGCTTTATACAACTCAACTCAATCTATCACATAAAGCCTCTTCAATCACACACAAGCTTCACATAGAATCTTGTTTAATCTTATAGAAACATATAGAGAATGGTTAGAGACTCAATATATTCACAATCATGACAATACTTAATCACTTTCAAACTCTCTTATTTAACCACAAAAACATATAGAGAATGGTAAGAGACTTGATACGTTTCACACTTAATCACTTTCAATCTCTTTATCAAATTAGTAAAAAACAATTTATTTCACAGAACTTGAACTATCACTCCAACACTTCTAATCAACTAAGCTCAATCAACTCCACTCAACAAATCACTCAATGAAATCTTATTCAACAATGTTTATCAAACAAACCTCACATAACAATGATACTCATGATCTTTTAAAAACCCTAGTTCAAGATAGTTCTCAACTTCACATAACAATGATACTCATGATATTTCACAAACCCTAGTTCAAGATAGTTCTCAACTTTACTTAACAATGATACTTATTATCTTTCACAAACCCTAATCATGCACATGAAGGCTCACTCAATATTTCTAACAATGCTTATCAAATAAGGTTTCTAGCATCAACTTTCATTATAGAAAATCCACATCAATCAACATTGGATATCTCAAAACCAAATTTCAACAATGCTTATCAAACAATCCTTTTCACTCCAACTTAGCATTCACAACATCCAATCCAACAATATTTCACTCACAAGGAAGATGTGCCCATACCTTTTGTTTGATGAAGAATTGACCTCAAAACCTATCTCAATCACAACCAACCTCTTTGTCAATATTAAAGGTTAGGTAGCAAAAACCTTATAATATACATCCCAACTTGCTGATCTGAGTTTTGAGGTTTATGTGTTGAGTTTTCAGTTTGTGATTTTGTTTGATTTGAAGGTTGCAATAGGGATTTTGATGAATTTTTGCATTCATATAATGATCATCATGCATAATAATAGAATATGCAAGGAATAACTGACAACAAATGCTGAGCAAGGAAGAAATTATTTATTATTTAATTCTGACCTAAAAAGTACAATATTGTACTTGCAAAAAGTACACAGGAAAATACAATTGTAGCATTCATTTGCTCATAACTTGAGCTCTGGTACTATGATTTTGTCATCGTAAAGTACAGAAGGACCACCCAATGTAGCTGCCCAAGTTGTGACCCTCAAACTAGTGAAATGATACACTGTTTATTTTTGCACGCACTTTGGGTGGTTGGAAATATATGTACGACTGGCTGAAAGGTTCGACCTTATCTATAAATTTGTACCCCACTCCAAATGACTTCCAAATACCACTAAAATGATTAACTGGTGAGATTAATAGATTGGTAAATTGGCCAGAATGATTCAAGGATGCATTTCTCAGCTATGAACAAAAGGCACAATTCTCTAGGCATCCATATGCTATACGTCTAGCTCCAACATGGCATCCAACACTCCAAACTAAATTAAAATGAAACTGACCCAGAAGAAATATGGCCAAAATAATACAACCCATATGGTCAGTTTGTCAACCCAAATGATTTCATAAATTAGCAAACCCTTGTCTGCCTCTAGTAAGCTCAAATAATTCCTTTGTATTGAGAAATTCAATCCATGATCAGCTAGAGATGATATTCCACATCTAAAACTGATAATCCTGTTGAGAAATCCACTCTCAACAAGCCCTGTGATCTTCTGGTGAAAATCCCTGAAAAGCTTCTCCAAAAAAAATAAATTCTTCCATGCACAAATGAGCCTCAAAAAGCTAATTTAAAGAGAACATAAAATTAGGGTTTGGGTGCCCATTTTAGGTTTCCACAAGTCATTATTTTATAATTTTTAATTGATGTCTCTTAATGTCATTAAAGTGGTCGTCCAAGTCCTAGACAAATAACTTTATGATTTTAAGTTATAACACTTTATAACTTAAAGTTATAACTTAACATTAAAACATGTCCCCTTTCACTTTGCCTAACAACCCTTTTCCAAGGTCAACACTTGCAAATGGTAGAATTATACCCTTTGAATGTTGGTAACTCGCCAAGCTGAGTCCCTAACAAAACTGTTTAGCCTAGGGGACCCTTATGACTAGGCTAACAGGTCTCTGCTCCGTCTACTACAGAGAAGGGAATATTACAGTCTCCCCTCCTCGAAATTGCTTATCCTCAAGTAATTGGAATCTTGGAGTTTGCAATATAGCATCACCCTCCTAAGTGGCATCTTCCTCAGGTAAGTTCCTCCATTTGATCAAATACTCTTTTATAGTCCTTCGCTTGAAGGTACACTCTCTCTGCCCAATTACTGCCTCTCGAATTAATACCAACTTGCTCTCTTTGTCTAGAGGTGGTAAATCTATCGAGGGTGTGATATTGTGTCCCAATGCCTTCTTGAGGCGTGATACGTGAAACACATTATGCATTATACCACTCTTATGTAGCTCCATCTCATAAGCTACCTCACCCACATGCCGTGAGACTCTAAATGGGCCATAAAATCGAGGCTTATGCTTCTCAGCTCCACTCCTCTTCAGCGATGACTGCCTGAATGGCTACAGTATTAGATAAACTATGTCACCTATCTCAAATGAGTATTCAATCCTCTTCTGATCAACATATTTCTTTTGCTGCTCTTATGCCTGTCTGATGTTCTCTTATAGTAAACGCATGATATCCTATCTCTTGCAAAAAATCCTTGGCCCTGGGAACCCGACTGTCACCTAAAACCAAATCCATGAAGTTGGGTGCTTCATACTCGTACAATGCCATAAGCGATGACATATTAATCAACATGTGATAGGATGAATTGTAACAATATTCTCCTAAATGCAACCATCTAACCCATGCCTTCTACTATCCTGACACGTAATTCCTTAGATATCCCTTAACCCATTTGTTGACAATCTCTATATGTCCATCAGTCTGAGGATGATAACTTGTGATCGATGTCAGCTCTGTCCCACACAATCTGAATAGCTCCTACCAAAAGAGACTCATGAATTTATTGTCTCGATCACTGACAATGGTCTTAGGCAAGCCATGTAATATGAATATCTCCCTAAAAAATAACTCATCCACCTACGCTGTTGTGAACCCTATGGTGATGGCGAAGAAATGGGCATACTTTGTGAGTCTGTCTACCACCACATATAAAAAATCTTTCCCCTGCACCTTAGGAATTCTTGTAACAAAGTCCATGGATATGCTTTCCCACTTTTGTGAAGGAATGGGGAATGGCTGAAGTAAACCAGTAGGGAATGTATGCTTGTATTTGTTCTATTGGCACACAGAACACTCTCGGATGTACTGCAAGATATCATCCTTAAGCCCTCTCCAAGAAAACCTCTCCCTAATTTGCCTACAGGTCTTATAGTAGCCATGGTGTCCTGTTATAGGTGTATCATGTATAAGTCTGAATATCTGTCTCTTGAACTTGGAATCTGATGTGATCCAAATTCTGTCTTGATAGTAAATCACCTCATCCCTGACAACATACCTATCATTGTCTTGTGTACCCTCCAAGATCCAATGAGCAAAATCATCTTTTGCATAATCTACTGTAATCTTGAGCGTCCAATCCTTAGTAATCTCTACCAATGAACACAAGTGGGGGCATCTAGACAGTGCATCTACCACCAAATTCTTCTTCCCTTTGACAAATTCAATGTCAAAGTCATAGGCTTGTATCTTACTAATCCACTTCATCTGCATGTCATTGAGATATTTGTGACTCAAAAAGCATCTGAGGCTATTGTGGTCAGTTTTGACAATAAATCTCTGCCCCACCAAATATTATCTGAACATAGCCAGTGCATGCATGATGGCTAGCATCTCCCTATAATACAATGAATAGCTGGTCTCTTCTCCCCTCAATTTTCAGCTCTTAAAGGCTATTGGATATTTGTTCTGCATCAACACTGCTCCAATACCTTCACCTGATGCATCACACTCCACCTCAAAAGGTTTGGTGAAGTCTAGAATGGCCAATACTAGACAAATGCTCATGAATTCTTTGAATCTGTCAAATGCTTGTTGTGCCCTGTCTGACCACTGGAACACTCCCTTTTTAGTAAGGTCTATCAAAGGTGCTGCCAACTGTGAAAATCCTTTGACAAATCTATGGTAAAAATGACACAACCCAAAAAAACCCTTGAGTTGTGTAAGGGTGGTCGGAGACGGCCAATCCAATATAGCCTGTATCTTCTCAGGGTCCATCCTGACTCCTTGAGCACTGATGATATGACCTAAGTATAACAACTCGATCATCTCAAAATTGCACTTAGTCTCTTTAGCAAAAAGAGACTCTACCTCCAGAATACTCAACACCTCATCCAAATGCCTTAGGTGCTCCTCCCATGTGCGGTTGTATATGAGAATGTCGTCAAAGAACACCAACACAAATCTCCTCAACTGCCTCTAAAAAATCTTGTTCATGCAGGACTAAAATGTGGCAGGTGCATTGGTTAGCCCGAATGGCATAACCAAGAACTCGAAATGCCCATAGTGGCATTGAAAAGCAGTCTTCTCCACATTTGTCTCCCTCATCTGGATCTAATGATAGCCTGATCTCAGATCAATCTCGATGAAATAAACTACACCGTGCAACTCATCTAATAACTCATCTATGTGTGGTATCAGGTATCGATTTTTTATTGTCTTTTTGTTCAACACCCGATAATCAATGCACATACGCATAGTGCCATATTTTTTCTTCACTAAAACCATAGTTAAAGCAAATGGGCTCTTGCTTGGTCTGATGTGCCCCATGTCAATCAAATCACGGATGGTCTTCTCTATCTCATCCTTATATCTCTTCGGGTGTAGGTATGGAGTAATGATAATAGGGCTAGTGCCTTCTTCCAAATCAATGATATGCTCAACCCCTATGTATGGTGGTACCCCTGGTGGTATGCTACTAAAAACTTTGCTATATTTGTTAAGAAAATCCTGGATGTCTGGATGATAAGTTCATTTATTCTCCTATGTAGATGCAGTTAGGATAACACAGTGGGTTGCCCACTCAATTTTATTATGTCTCATAAGCATCTCCATCTGTTTGAAGGAAACTACTTGAGTTCCTTCTGATGTCATCCCTCTCAACACTATTTGTCGACCTTCAGATCTAAACTTCAATTTTAGATTCTGGAAGTTGAAGATGACATCTCCCAAAGTACGCAACCACTGAATACCAATTACCATGTCTAGATTATTTGTGCTAACCACAAAGAAATCATCACATACCTCATAATTCCCCAATGCAATATTCAACTATGGCACCTTCCTAGTGCAAGTAATGGAGAATCCATCTATGATCATGAATTTGAATGTATCTACTTCTACTGTCTCCAATCCCCTTCGTGCAACCAACCCCTCATCAATAAAATTATGTGTGGCTCCAGTATCAACCAAAGTCACCACATGTTGCCCCTTAAGTACACCCTATACCCATAAATATTGGGCTCCCTAGACGTTATGAAGGTGAGCTAGAGTATTACTCTCCTTTCTTGCTTGATCTTGGGTGGTTTTTTGTTCTTCTGGAGGTTGTTCACCATCGTTGTCCTTACTTTCTGATCGCTGATCAAAATTTCCAAAATTATCATCATCATCTGAATGATACTCTATCAGCTGCAACTTCCCCTTAAATTCACACTTATGCCCTGGGGATCAAGTCTTTTAGCATGTAAAACATGACCCCTTATTTCGGAGTTCATGAAGGGTATTAGGATCTAGTTTTTTAAATGTTCCCTTTTGCTGGGGAATTTTCTTATTGAATGGTTTTTGGTCCCTATCTTTCTTGAAATCTTTGACTTCCTTGCCTTTGAACTGGATTTTAGTCCTAGATGTTGTGACCTCCATTTCTTGAGCCTATTTTATAGCATCGTGCAATGTTCCTGGGTTAAAGGCTTTGACCCAACCCTATAATGGCTCCATCAATCCATCCATGAACAGGACTATTAACCATCTCTCTGACATATCTGTAACCATGACAAAAAGTCTCTAGAATTTTGCTATGTATGAGTCAACTAAACCTCATTGCCTCAAATGAGTTAACTCCTTGAACTCCAACTCTTGTTCCTTTTTATCAAACCTCTGCTGGAGTCTCTCTGTGAACTCAACATAAGTATTCACTCGGTCATGTCCTAGAGTGTGCATTTCGTGATGCCATGAATCATGAGCAATGCCCTCCAAATGCAATGTACATAATTTGATGGCATCATCTTCAGTCATCTGGTTCACCTGCAAATATGTGTCCATCTTCTGGAGCCAAGCCTTGGCTATCATTTTGTCAAATACATCAAAGAAAGGAATATGGATTTTTGTAATCTTTTTATGAATCTCCTGGACTCCATGTGGTATATGCTGCACAAGTTCTCCTTGATTCTATTGTCCTTGTTGTCCATGATGAATAGGCCTTCCCCTATTCCTAGGATTTTGTCTGTTTCTAGTATCCACAAAGTCTCAAAATGACATAAGGGTCTGAAATTCTAGGCCAAAATCATCCCATTCCTGTTTGTATTATCTATACTAGTCTACCACTATAGGCTCTGGCTCTTCCTCAATTGGATGAGAAACAATTGGTTCTAGATGTGGTAGAAATATTAGCATGAATGGCCTAGAGCTACTAACTCTCTCTATCCTGGTAGGTGTATCTCCCCTGTTGGTCACCGACTCCTTGTATTGTGTTAGTTGGTTCATTATGTGGGTTCTATGCATTGTTCACTAGTATGTTAATCCCATGTATTTGTTGTGTCATTAATATGTTAATCCCATGTACTTGTTGTGTCATTAATCCAACCAACTGATCCAAAATATATCGCATTTGATGCTATGTTTGTATAATATCATCAACCATT
This sequence comes from Wollemia nobilis, assembly GCA_028583015.1. Taxonomy (NCBI): domain Eukaryota; kingdom Viridiplantae; phylum Streptophyta; class Pinopsida; order Araucariales; family Araucariaceae; genus Wollemia; species Wollemia nobilis. The sequence continues at coordinate 7,681,238 of JAQPPZ010017259.1, read as the reverse complement.
TTCCTTTCTATTTCATATTTATTAGTTTTGTCCCCCATGGCAACTAATTACGATGAGTCTGCAGATACCCTTAGTAATATTTTGTCCTAGAGGTGGTTTAAGCCACTGCTTATATCTAAACTACCAATCCAAATTGTCTTGCTCTACTTTTTTCTTTTCTCTTTTGTAGGCACGTTTTTCTCTTTCACTCATGTAATGATGACTCACAGGTTGGCAGGAAAAGTGGCTTTGATACCACTATAATATACACCCCAACTTGCTGGTCTGAGTTTTGAGGTTTATGTGTTGAGTTTTTAGTTTGTGATTTTGTTTGATTTGAAGGTTGCAATAGGGATTTTGATGAATGTTTGCGTTCATATAATGATCATCATTCATATTAACATAATACGTAAGAAATAACTGACAACAAATGCTGAGCAAGGAAGAAATTATTTATTATTTAATTTTGACCTAAAAAGTACAGAACTGTACATGCAAAAATTACATAGGAAAGTACAATTGTAGCATTCATTTGCTCATAACTTGAGCTTTGGTACTCCGATTTTATCACCGTAAAGTGCAAAAGGACCATCCAATGTAGCCGCCCAAGTTGTGACCCTCAAACTTGTGAAATGATTTCCTATTTATTTTTGCACGCACTTCGGGTGGCTAGAAATAGATGTACGATTGGCTAAAAGTTTTGACAATGTCTAGAAATTTGTGCCCCACTCCAAATGACTTCCAAATGCCACTAAAATGATTAATTTGTGAGCTGAATAGATTGGTAAATTACCCAAAACAATTCAAAGATGCATTTCTCAGCTATGAAAAAATGTTATGGTTCCCTAGGCGCCCATATGCTATATGACCAGCTCTAACATGGCATCCAACACTCCAAACTAAATCATAATGACATTGACCCAAAAGAAATATGGCCAAAATAATACAACCCAGATGGTCAGTTTGTCAACCCATATGATTTCATAAATTAGCAAACCCTTGCCTGCCTTTGGTAAGCTCAAATAATTCCTCTGTATTGAGAAATTCAATCCATGATCAGCTAGAGATGATCTTCCACATCTAAAACTGATAATCCTACTGAGAAATCCACTCTCAACAAGCCCTATGATCTTATGGTGAAAATCCCCGAAAAGCTTCTCCAAAAAACATAAATTCTTCCATGCACAAATGAGCCTCAAAAAGCCAATTTAAAGAGAACATCAAATTAGGGTTTGGACGCCCATTTTAGATTTCCATAAGCCATTGTTTTATAATTTTTAATTGATGTCTCTTAATGTCATTAAAGTGGTCACCCAAGTCCTAGAAAAATAACTTTATGATTTTAAGTTATAACACTTTCTAACTTAAAGTTATAACTTAACATTAAAACATGTCCTCTTTCACTTTGCCAACAACCCTTTTCCAAGGTCAACACTTGCAAATGGTAGAATTATACCCTTTGAATGATGGGATTCTTGCAAGTTGAGTCCTTAACCAAACTGTTTAGTCTAGGGGACCCCTGTGACTAGGCTAACAGGTCCCTGCTCTGTCTACTACAAAGAAGGGGACATTACAAACCTTCTCAAAATTTCATTCAAATATTCCCTCAAAATATTTCACCATACAAAGCATTAAATTTCAATTACACCTTATAATCTCCACTCCTAAAAAATTATTAGCAAAAATTAAACAATTCACTTCAATAATTGATTTCCTTTATCCACCTTATTACTCCTCTCAAATATTTTACACAATAAGACTTTATTTTAAAATAAAATATAATCTCCTTTAAACCTTATTACTCCATCCAACTCCTAATCATCAAAAACCACAATAATAATTTTTAATTTTTATAAACCTTATATCTCCCTCTTAACAAAAATTCAAGCACATTAAAACCTTAGAATAAAATTCAATTTCAAAATTAAATACCTCTTTGCCCTCGACGGGATTGAATCCCCTGCTGTGCTGCCACCAACGTCCTAGTTGCGGCTTAACTGCCGCATGAGCTAGGCACTCACCTTGGAAGGCAAAAGCACCCAAAATAAAAATGACCACACAAAAACACTGCCATCGAGATTCGATCGCGGGTCCTCTTGCCTTGTAAATTCTGAACACACAACCGCTTGCCGCTAGCCCAACCGCCTGGTTGGCTATGAGGCTTTAAGTCTCCTTCCTTTTGTCCCTTTGATGGTTGTCGAGTAAACACAAAAAATTATCTTTTTCCTTGCACACAAATCGTGAAAATCACAGGCTCTCAAATGTAAATCAATCGAAGGTAAGTTCTAAGACAACCAATGCACATGGTATTTATACCATTGTGCCATCTCCCTTTGGACGTTGGTAGAGGGGGAAACTTCGTATGACATCGACGCTTAATAAATAAATCTTTGCCCTTATAACCCTAACCTTAGGGTTAATTAAATTAAGTTATAAATTAATTAATAATAAAATTATTATAATTAAATTATAATTAATTTAATAACTTTAAGGTTAATTAAATTAAATTATGAATAAATTTATAAGGAAATTATTATAATTAATTTAACCACTTTAGGTCTTACCATTAGACCTTTAATATTATAATGAAATATTATAATATTATTTTTCTTGGGCCTTCCTATTGCTCCTTTAGACCTTATATGACCACCTTGAATATTATAATATTATTTTCCTTAGGCCTAGAAGCAATCTTTCACTTTACTGCTTACTGAAACTGACTCTTGACATCCTTCCTTTTGCATTGCTCACTGAAATTGATTCTTGACATCAATGACAACAAATATTGCTCATATTTCCAACAATCTCCCCCTTTGTCATTGATGGCAACCCATTTACCTTTTACCATTTCCTTTACCTCTTTTTATTCTGCTCCCCTTGAGAAACTGCTCCCCCTAACTGAATGCTCTTCCCCTAACTCAAATATCTCCCCCTTTGACATCAATGGCAAAGGGTCACCTTTGGGGCTCGAGGCTAAGAATGAGACTCTTAGCTTAGCCCCTCCCCCACCTCTTCTTGAGGTGGCTAATTATGGGGTGGGAGTATTTCTACTCCTAGCATACACTAATCTTTGCCTTTATCCACTTTCTTCCTCAACCGATCCTTCTGATTCCTCTAACTGTTCCTATTCCTGCTTATCTCTGGAAGTTTTCTTTACATCGCTTTGTTGTATACCCATCATTATTGCACTTGTAACACTTAATGTTGTTATTCCTGAAAGGTGAAAATATCTTGGGGTTTCTCCTAGTGAAGCCATATCCATTCTTGTTATGAACCCTGCAATTAACTGCCTTGTGACCAAACTGATTACAAGAGTAGCAATACCCTTGAAAAAGATGTCTGTTTCTGAAATTCCCATATTATTGTCTTTCATGTGTCCTACACTGTGTAGCCTTATGCCCAAACCTATGACATGAGAAGCATCATCCATTGAAACTACCTTGCCTTGACCCCATTGGTCTCTTAGTCTCTTTTACCCTGTGCTACTTCCTATTCCATCTGTTCCTCATTTGTGCATTGTTCCTTTCCTTGTTGAACTTTCTATTGTCCAACTCATCCTATGAAGTCTAACTTTCTATTACACTCTCCTCTTCTGAAGCTTATTCTTTAATGGAGCTTGAGATTGACTCCTCTCCTTGTTCTCTTTGTACCCGTTCAAAGCCAAGTCTTATCTTGTTTGATGAAGATCTTTGTACCTTGATAATCTTATCCAAGTTCTTTGAGCTTCTCCCAAACCTGTGTAGCTTATCCTTATACTCTTTTACTTCCTTCTGTAGTGAAACTACCTCATGCTCTAACCTTTCACATTCCAAGACCTTTTCCTCTAACCTCTCTTTAAATCTCCTTGTCTTAGCTATTGATTTGGTTAGATATTCTATAAGCTTTCCTTTCTCTTCATCACATTCTTGAAATTGAAGCTTGAGTTTTGAGTTATGCTTTCTTACCTTCCTTAATGCATCAAGGGTAGAAATAAGCTCACCCTTAAGATCAACTTCTCCTTTCTTTGATTCTTCCTCTATTTGTTTGCCTTTAGGATAATCTTCATTAATTTCTGATTTATTTCCACTAGAAGGACTTCCTTCTTCTTTTATTGCAATAAGAAGACTTTCCTCTTCTAGACCTTCAAGTGTATCTTCATATTCATCATCACTAAAACTGAAACCATTCTTTGTACAACTATATTCAAGATGACCAAAGTTACCACATCTAAAACACTTGATAATCATTGGTAACCTATTTTTAACCACTTATTTTTCTTCTGCTAGAAATAGAATTTCATCTTCATCATTACTTGAGGAGCTTCCATCACTATCGCTTGAAATCTTACTTGCCTTGTCTGCATAGAAACTCTTCTTATGCTTTTGGAAAAACTTTTTTCCTTGCTTGCCTTGTCCATTCCTGCCTTTCTTTGGGTACCTGTGTTTTCCTGCTTTCCTATTCTTATGATCCTCTTTTTCTTCATCTTTGCTATTTCCAGCCTCTGGACAATCAGTTGCATAGTGACCATATTTACCACAATTAAAACATCTAACTGATTTTGTATCTTTATACTTTCTTAAGTCCTTGTTCCTTCTGCCATAATTTGCTTTTTCATAATTGGATAACTCATTGCTTGAATCTGACTTCTTACCCTTTGTCTTCTTAGTAACTTTGAAGGCTGCTTCTTTTTGGGGAATAGGTTCCTCTTTTATTCTCATTTCAAAAGCTATGAGAATGCCATGTAATTCATCCTTTGTGAAAATTTCAATATATTTTGACTCTTCTATAGCTGAAATCTTTTCACTATACCTTTTTGGGAGTGACCTTAAAATCTTATCACAAACATATGTTTCTTCAACTTTAAGCCCAAGTCCTTGCATGGAGTTAACAACCTCATCCACACGAAGCAGATATGCAACACCGTTTTCCTCTTCCTTCATGTTTAGGTCTTCAAATGTTCTCTTGTAATTTTATAACTTTACCCTTTTGACCTTTTTGTCTCCCTCATATATAACTTTCAACTTATCCCAAATTTCCTTTGCTGATTTGCAATGCATAACCTTTATAAACTCTGTTTAATGCAAACCTTTTAAAATTCCATTCATTGCCTTTGAATTATTTAGATGTAGGAGCTTACCATATTTATCTGTAGGTGGAGTAGCTGGCGGTATGTATCCATTCTCAACTGCTTCCCATATTTCATTTCCAAGTGTCATTAGGTGAATCTTCATTCTCATACTCCAAAGTACATAATTGTTCCCATTGAAAAATGGTGTTGAATTCCCTAAAGATCCATTCTGAGAATCTATCTATGTTCTTGAGAGATTTTCCTTCAAGTTGTTAAAATCTTCCAAAGGAACCCGCTTTGATACCAATTGAAGAACACAAGCTTATACTGAGAGGGGGGTGAACAATATAAGACCACTTTTTACTTTTCTTTCCCAAAAAATATTATGCAATATATCAATGGCAATATCAATAGCAGTAATCAAAGTAATGCATAAATCACCACACATAATAGAGACACCAATTTAACGTGGTTCACCCAATGTGGGCTACTCCACAAAGAAAATATTTCACTAAAATTTTCTCAATAATTATCTTGGGAATCTTTCCTTATTACAATGCTAATGGACCTATGTCCAAAGGAGACACCAATCCCCTAATCAAGTTTGTGGATATCTATCCACAGGAGACACCAATCCCCTTAGCTGATTTGTGGAACTTTATCCACAGGAGAACTCCTCCTTTCCTATGGCTGGTGATCCTCTAGAAGACTACTGCATCCACTACACTGGATTGTGGATCTCTCTCCACTAAAGACTCTATCCTCACTCAGAAGATCTTTGTATTCACTACCCTGGATAATGGATCTCTATCCATTAGAGACTACTATCCTCTGCTCTATCACCTCCAAAGCTTGCTCTCAGCTCTGTCTCAAATATGTACTAAACATAGTCCTTTGGTCTAGCACAAATCTACTCAATCTCTATCTTCGATCTACACTAAACAAAATGCTTTGGTATAGCACAAATCTACTCAATCTCTATCCCTGATCTATACTAAACACAGTCCTTCAATCTAGCACAAATCTGCTCAATATCTGGTACAAACTTGTCCTAAAATCTGCACCAAACTCTATCCTCAAATATATCCTTAAGCCTTAACACAAAGCTTAATCCAATCACAAATCAACTCTGCTAGATCTGCCCCAAGCATTAACACAAAGCTTGAACAAATCAATCAATCAACTCTGCTCTCAAGTCTTCTCAAAGACTTATCTCAAATTTGTCCACAAGTCTTCACCAAGACTTGCCTCAAATATGCTCAACAAGTTCTCACTATAACTTGTCCAATCTGCTCAACAAGTCTTCACTAAGACTTACCTCAAATCTATCCAACAAGTTCTCATTAGAAATTTTCCAATCTGCTCAACAAGTCTTCACCAAGGCTTACCTCAAATATGTATTGTAAGCTTCCACAAAAGCTTGCTCAACTCAGTCCTTAAGTCCACTCTAGGACTTCAAATTTGTTCACAAGCTTACACAAAATCTTTATACAACTCAACTCAATCTATCATAGAAAACCTCTTCAATCACACACACAATATTCATACAAAATCTTGTTTAATCTCACAAAAACATATAGAGAATGGTTAGAGACTCAATATGTTCACACTCACAATAATACTTAATCACTTTCAAACTCTCTTATTTAACCACATAAACATATAGAGAATGTTAAGAGACTCAATATGTTTCACACTCAATCACTTTCAATCTCTTTCTCAAATTAGTAAAGAACAATTTGTTTCATAGAACTTAAACTGTCACTCCAACACTTCCAATCAACTAAGTTCAATCAACTCCACTCAAAAAATCACTCAATGAAATCTTATTCAACAATGCTTATCAAACAAACCTCACATAACAATGATACTCATGACCTTTCACAAACCCTAGTTCAAGATAGTTCTCAACTTCACATAACAATGATACTCATGATCTTTCACAAACCCTAGTTCAAGATAGTTCTCAACTTTACATAACAATGATACTCATGATCTTTCATAAACCCTAATCATGCACATGAAGGCTCACTCAATATTTCCAACAATGCTTATCAAACAAGGTTTCTAGCATCAAATTTTATTCCAGAAAACCCACATCAATCAACATTGTATATCTCAAAACCAAACTTCAACAATGCTTATCAAATAATCCTTTTCACTCCAAGTTAGCATTCACAAAATCCAATCCAACAACATTTCACTCACAAGGAATATGTGCCCATACCTTTTGTTTGATGAAGAATTGACCTCAAAACCTATCTCAATCACAATCAACCTCTTTGCCAATCTTAAAGGTTAGGTAGCAAAAACCATCTCAAAATTTCATTCAAATATTCCCTCAAAATATTTCACCATACAAAGCATTAAATTTCAATTACACCTTATAATCTCCACTCTTAAAAAATGATTAGCAAAAATTAAACAATTCACTTCAAAAATTGATTTCCTTTATCCACCTTATTACTCCTCTCAAATATTTAACACAATAAGACTTTATTTTAAAATAAAATATAATCTCCTTTAAAACCTTATTACTCCATCCAACTCCTAATCATCAAAAACCACAATAATAATTTTTTATTTTTATAAACCTTATATCTCCCTCTTAACAAAACTTCATGCACATTAAAACCTTAGGACAATTTTTAATTTCAAAATTAAATACCTCTTTACCCTCGATGAGATTCGATCCCCCACTGCGTTGCCACCAGCGCCCTAGCCATGGCTCAACTTTCGCATGAGCTAGGCGCTCACCTTGGAAGGCAAAAGTGCCTTATGCACTTTGTCTTCTATGCTGGTGCCCAAAAAAAAAACAACCACGCAAAAATACTGCCACTGGGATTCGATCGTAGGCCTCCCGCTTTGTAAAGTCTTAACACACAGTTGCTTGCTGCTAGCCCAACCGCCTAGTTGGCTATGAGGCTTTAAGCCTACTTTTGTGCCTTCGATGGCTACCGAGTAAACACAAAAATTTATCTTTTTCCTTGCATGCAAATCGCAAAAATCATAGGCTCTCAAATGTGAATCAATTGAAGGTAAGTTCTAAGACAACCAATGCACATGGTATTTATACCATTGTGTCATCTCCCTTTGGACGTCGACGGAGGGGGAAACTTCGTATGATGTCGACGCTTAATAAATAAATCTTTGCCCTTATAACCCTAACCTTAGGGTTAATTAAATTAAGTTATAAATTAATTAATAATAAAATTATTATAATTAATTTAATAACTTTAAGGTTAATTAAATTAAATTATGAAAGCGCTGACAGTGAAGATATATGGAGGGACGTTTTTTGTAGGACTGCCCAAACTGTCGAACTTGTTTCGGCCATATCTCACTCATCCGGACTCGGATTGAGCTAAAATTTTGAGGGTAGATGCCTGAAAAACCCTAGAACATCTCCACCAATTTTTAGATCATTTGGAGCAACATAGATCCTAGCGCATCCCTATGTGTGAATGAGATTTTTGGCAAGCGGTTGTGCGAGGGTTTCATCTGGGTTGAGTGCAAGCAGCTCCAGAGGTTGGTTTTTAGGGCCTTCGGGCCCTAGCGGCCAATATTTTTGTGGTTTATGCTCAATATTTTAGTAGGATATGTTGTAGGGGATCCAAGATGGGTTAGAAATCTATCTTTCAATAGATCATGTTGTGAACTTGAGTGACAATGACTTCCAATTTGTTGCACAAAAGAAAAGTGAAAACCATACCTTTCCACGACATCTAGGGCAAGGATTAAAGAGATCACAAAACAAGTTTCAAGTAGTTGATCAAAAAATGGCTCAGATCTCAAGTGAATCTGGTGCTAAGGTGCACCCACAAAATAATTCTATTGTGAAAACCCTTGTCAAGGGTAAGAATTTTGAAGACTCAACCCCAAAAATGAATTTTAGGGATGCCCTCCATGGTGGACAACCTCAACCCAATGCTAATATTAATCTTAGGGCTTCCCATAAACCTCTAAGAATGCCTAAGATTGATCCCAAGAAAATGGAGTCAGGATGTCTTAAAGCAGTTGATGGAACTCCTATTGTTAAGCTTGATATGGGTAACATTCAGATTGGCATTGAAGATTTGGAAAAAAGAGGACTAATTTGTCGGTTCATGGGTTTTCGTTCGAGCCTATCTGCTTTCAAAGTCTGGGCTGCAAAAATCTGGAAAACTAAAGGTGAGTTACAAATCTCTATTTATCCAAATGGTTATTTTCTTGTTTTATTTTCTAATAATGAAGATAGAGAGAAAACTTTTCAAGGGGGTCCCTAGTTTTTTGGAAGGGCAGGGCTTTTCATGAAGCCCTGGCATACTAAATTTAAAGCCGAAGAAGAGATGCCTTCTATAGCTCCCGTGTGGGTTAGACTCTTTGGCCTCCCTATTGAATTTTGGAATCCTACTATTTTTTCTTCAATTGGAAACTCTTTAGGAACTTTTATGATGACTGCTGATTGTACTCAAAATTTTGAACATATTATTTATGCTCGAATTTGTGTTTTAATGGATTTTGACAAACCCCTACCTAAAAATATCACATTACAATTTGGGGAAGACACTTGGGAGCAAGTAGTGGACTATGAGAACATTCCTTTTCATTGTAGAATTTGCCATGAATATGGTCATTTGGCTAGTGCTTGCCCAAATAAAATTCTTGATCAAAAGAAAGAAGATATAAACTCAACAGGTTTCCAAATGCCTAAGAAGAAGAACACTCAGAAAAAACCAGTTATGAAGGATCAATCAAAGTCATCTGCTAATATGTTTGAAATCCTTTCCACAAATGATGTCCCAAGTGAGGAAGAGGAAATAATGGAAACAAAAATCTTAGAAACACAATTTAAATATGAAGGGAAGAACTCAGAGACAAACCAACAAATCAAAGGTTTTCAACAGAAAAAAAGGGAGAAAATTTACACAAGAAAAACAATCTTTTAAATGTCAAAACTTCAAATAATACAGGTCCCAATATAGACTCTGTTGAACCCTCTAGTAAAATTTTGGTTGTGTACGAGCATTCTTCAAGGTTAGAAGCCATCTCGGATTCAATTGGAGTAAGTCAAGAAATAGGGAAAAAAAACTGAAGATGGATTCTAATCAAAAAGCAGGTCGCAAGACCAATCAATATCATATGGTAAAAGAAGGTGAAAAGCTTGTAGAGGAAGGTAAGATTAATGCCCTTCCCAAATTTTTTAGCCCTGGTATTAATGAAGATCATCACTTGGAATATTAGAGGACTCAAAGGGAGTCTTTCAAAACAAAATGAAATTAGAAGAATGATTCAGATAAATCATCCACATCTTGTTTTCCTTCAAGAAACGAAGATGTCAATGGAGGATATGGACTCAATTGCCAGTAAAATTTGGCCAGTTGGAAAAGTGGTTTCCCTCAGTTCCCAGGGGACTTCTGGTGGCATTGCTTGTCTTTGGGACCCAAAAGAGGTAGTTATTCACCATATGGTTGGCAGTTGGGGTCTGTTGGCTATAGCTATTCAAAGTAGACATTCCAACCAAATTATGCTCTGCATTACTGTTTATGCTTCGACTGCTTTGGAGGAAAAAAGAAGACAGTGGAAGGATATAACTCATATTATCTCTCATTTTCCTGAAGCTTGGATCTTGATCGGAGGAGATTTCAATACCATCCTCTCTCTGGATGAGAAAATGGGGGGAAATAGAAATTTGGACAAAAGCACCGACCTCATGAGCGAATATATTGCAAACCTCCATCTTGTGGACATCCAACCAGATAATGGCCTTATGACTTGGTCTAACAGAAGGCAAGGCTTAGCTTGTATAATGGAGAGATTGGATAGGTTTTTGCTCTCTGAAAATTTCTTAATCCATGGTCACATTCCTAAAGTGAAGACTCTTAACAATGCTGGTTCGGATCATTGGCCAGTCATGGTGGAAATGTGGAAAACCAATGTGAGTTTCTCTCCTTTTCGTTTTCAATTAATGTGGCTCAGAGACAGTTCCTTTAGACCTCGTGTGCAACAATGGTGGAAGGAAGGTAAGCCTAGGCATGGGACTAAGATGTTCTATTTTTCCAAAATACTACAATACATTAAATCCAAAATCAAGACTTGGAACTGGAAGGAGTTTGGGGATGTTCATAAAAAAAACATGAAGTTATTGCTCAACTTGAAAATTTGAATAAGAAAATCCGTTTAGATGGCCTCACAGAGAATAGAAGTGCAGATGAAATTAAACTCACAACTCAGTTAGAGGAATGGGAAAAAGAGAAGAACTCTTATGGAAGCAAAAATCTAGAATTCAATGGCTCAAAGAAGGAGATCGAAACACAAATTTCTTCCACAAATCTCTTCTAGCTCAAATATTCTGGAGATGTTGTCTATACTTGGGATGGCATGAACTCTATTGTTGTCGATTACTTTTCCAATATTTTTGTTGCTACTCCTCTTGACTCAACTTCTCAACAAAATGTTCTTCAAGCAATCCCTTCTCTTATCACTTCTGAGGAGAACTCTATTTTGACTGCTCCTATTACTATCAATGAGCTTCAACAGGTAGTTTTTAAAATGCAAAAAGGGAAAACCCCAGGTCCTGATGGTTTTCCCATTGAGTTCTACCAAGAGTTCTGGGATATCCTTCATGTTGATTTATTAGAGGTGGTGGAAGAAGCCAGGAAAGCCAAAGAAATTTTGAAGGTTATCAATAAAACTTATATTACTCTTGTTCCAAAAGCTCAAGAGGTTGATCATATCTCAGCTTTTAGACCTATTGCTTTATGTAATGTTCTTCTCAAAATCATTACTAAGATCATGGCAGAAAGGTTGAAGCCTCTTTTGCATAAGATTATTTCCCCTGAGCAAGGGGGTTATGTGGAAGGGCATCAAATAGTAGATGAGATAGTTCTTGCTCAGGAAGCCATCCATTCCATGGATATGCAAAAATCTCCTTCCATGTTCATTCGGTTAGACTTATCCAAAGCTTATGACAGAGTGGATTGGCACTTCCTTATCAAAGTTTTGAGGCAATTTGGTTTCTCTAAGGATTGGATGGATTGGATTATGGGATGTATCTCTTCAGTTTCCTACTTAGTTCTTATCAATGGCAGGCCTTCTCAGTCGTTCCCAACTTCCAGAGGTATTAGGCAAGGTGACCCGCTATCCCCTTATTTATTCATCATTCTTGTTGAATGCTTGGGTAGGACTATAACCAAAAAGAGGGAAAACAAAACCCTTGAGGGAGTTACCATTGCTCATGGAGCTAGACCTATCTCTCATCTTCAATTTGTGGATGACTCTACTCTTTTAGGTAAAGCTACGAGTTAAGGAAGCTTCTAATATTAAGCAAATCATTAGCTATTTTTCTAAGGCTATCGGGCAGTTGATCAATGAAGACAAATCTAAAGTTATTTTCTTTCACTGCTCTGCTAGACAGGAATCCATGGTCTTGGATAAATTAAGATATAAGAAGACCTCCCTTCCGATCACTTATTTAGGTATTCCCATCAATATTCAAAGGCAGAAAAATAAATATTGGAATTGGTTGTTGGACAAAGTCAAGAAGAAAATTGGAAAGTGGACCAACATGTGGCTTTCTTCTGGGGGTAGAATCACCTTGGTAAAATCAGTCCTTCAAGCTATTCCTATTTATGTATCTTCCATGTTGAATATCCCAAAGGTTGTTCTTCGAGAACTGGATCAAATCAGTCATCGATTCCTTTGGAGTGGTACTAAGGAGAAAAGAAAATGGGCCTTGGTGAAATGGGACACTTTATGTCTTCCTAAGAATGAAGGGGGGTTAGGATTCCGATCTTCTATTAATAACAACAAAGCTTTAGCTACTAAATTATATTGGAGGATGTTGCATAACCCCAATGCTCTTTGGGCCAATAATCTCCGTGCTAAATATGTTGAGAACAAAAGTCCTGAAGACCTTGTTCGCTATCAACTTCCTACCAAAGGTTCTCCCATTTTAGCAGTTCTTAAGACTGGTGAGGATTTGATAAAGAAAAATTTATTTTGGATCATTCATAATGGTCAACAGGTAAATTTTTGGATAGATTCTTGGGATGGTCACAAGCCTTTGATAACTCAGTTTCTCGATTGGAGGCCTTGGATGGAGGAGCTTCACCGAGCTAACTGGATAAAGGTGGCTAATTACTATCGGTACCATACTGGTAATTCAAAGGTTGGTAGATATTGGATCCCTATTGAGGACTGGCCTATTCAAATCCTAGAAAGGCAAAGACAAGATATCCAAGGCATCCTTCATATGAGATCTCTCTCTTGGTCCCATGAAAAAGATTGTTTTGGATGGAACAACACTACTAAGGGTGAGTATTCAGTTGCTCAAGGTTATTTGACCTTATGCCATAATAATCCCAACCAATATTCTGACATATTTTCTCAGTTGTGGGCTCAAAAGCTCTGGCCTAAGGTGAGGTTCTTTACTTGGCTTTTATTGCATCGTAGGGTGCTTACTGGTGAGCAACTTATGAAGCGTGGTTTTCATGGCCCTTTTAGATGTGAAATGTGTGAAGAGAATGTAGAAACTCTCAGCCATATTTTTATTGAGTGTACTTTAGCCTCTGAGCTATGGAGGAGAATGGCCACTTTACTTGGCTTACAATGGTCCAATTTTTTTACTTTTGAACAACTTTGGAGGGATTGGCCTAAACAAGAGGGTGTTGATCATTTTATTAGGCAGTTAGTTTGGATGGGTTCTACCATTCTTCTTTGGAATATCTGGAATGAAAGGAACAACCAAATTTTTAATCAAGATAGGAAGGATATTCACTATATTTGGCAAAAGACCATAGCCAACTTAGTTGAATCAGTCCATCAACTCCTTAATCACCCCCAAAACTCCCACCAAATATGGGATCAAGTGATGCAAATATTGAAGATTAAATCTTCTAAGGGCAACCAACTTAAAGGGAATGTGAGTATTTGTAATATGGATAGGACAAGAAATTGGCAACCTCCTCCTAAGGATTTTGGAAAAGTCAATACTGATGGAGCCTCTAGAGGGAACCCTGGAAAAGCCAGTGCGGGAGGAATTGGTAGACTTTCAGATGGCTCCCTGGTTTTTACTTTTGCTGAGAATTTGGGTATTCTTTCCAATAACCTTGCTGAGGGGTATGGTATCCTCAGAGGCCTTCAAGAGGCTACTAAGGTTGGATGGGAAAAGGTGTTAGTTGAGTCTGACTCTCAACTCATGATTAATATTTTGAAGACTCCTAAGAATCATAAGGTTGATTGGAGAATAAAAAGAATTATTGAGAAGATTCAATTAATCCAGATGGGATTTTTGAAAGTTGATTACAATCATGTGGTCAGAGATCAAAACAAGAGTGTTGATGCTTTAGCTAATTGGGCTTTGGACAAAGGTGATCTTACTTGTTATGGCCACCCTCCTAGATGGTGGGCTTCACAAATAAGGGAAGCTCTTCTTTCTATCATTTCTTTGGATGGCTCCAGTTCTGAAGGTACCTAGTTTCTTCTTGCTTTATTTTTGCTTCTCTTTGGTTCGATCAAGTTATTTTAGTTCCCTAGCTCAAACTATTCTTTCTTTTGTTTCCTCTGTTGATTCTTGCCTTAAAAGTCTTCTGGTCTAGAAAGGTCATTGTTATGTTCAATTTTTTTCTTTTTTCTTTTTTGTTTAGTTTTTTTAAGGTGTGTGTGTTCTTTTGTTTTTGTGTTCTTTTTGTTGTTCTTGTGTTTTTGTTGTTCTTGTGTTTTTTGTTATTGTTCTTGTGTTTTTTTGTTATTGTTCTTGTGTTTTTGTCGTTCTTGTTCTTGTGTTTCTGTTTGTTTGTGTTAATTCGTGTTTTTATGTGTGAGTGTTTTCTATGTTTTTTGTTTTTGTTTATTGTCTGTTGTTGGTTGTTTTTTATTTTTATTTTTATTTTATTTTTTAATTTTTTAGGTTTTGGTTGTGTTTATTTTTCATGTTTTTTTTGTTATGTCTTTGTAGTGTTCTGTTGTTTTTGTCATGTTTGTGTTTTGTTATGTTGTTCTTGTGTTTTTTCTATGTGGTTCGTGTTGTGGTTTTTTTTTTATCTTATTGTGTGTGTGTTTGGTTGTGCTTTTCTTTTTGACACACTCAAGGAGCATGTTTTTTATTTTATTTTATTATTTTTATTGTTATTTATTTATTTATTTTTTAAAAATGTTTTTGTGTGTTTGTTTGCTCCTTGAGTATGTCAAAGGTGGTAGGCCAGGTTCGAGTCCTGGGCGATTTTGGCGGAATGGATACCCCTGCCTCCTTGGGTCTTACCCGAAAGTGGCATCCCTTCTGGGATGTTTTCCACAAATAAAAAAATTATAAATTAATTTATAATGAAATTATTATAATTAATTTAACCACTTTAGGTCTTACCATTAGACCTTTAATATTATAATGAAATATTATAATATTATTTTTCTTGGGCCTTCCTATTGCTCCTTTAGACCTTATCTGACCACCTTGAATATTATAATATTAGATATTATAATATTATTTTCCTTAGACCTAGAAGCAATCTTTCTCTTGTACTACTTACTGAAACTGACTCTAGACATCCTTCCTTTTGTACTGCTCACTAAAACTGACTCTTGACATCAATGACAACAAATCTTGCTCATATTTACAATAAAGCAACAAGTATATCTCTAAATAATTAGTTCTCGTGGATAGAAAGGGACATGTAGAAACAAGGCATAACTTGTGCTAACCATTCAAAACCAATTTCTCTTACAACCATTTTCTTTTTATCTACAACATTATAACAGATCCTTAAACTCATATTATTAATGTGTAGAAAAAAATAGTTGTGGTCATTATTAACAATGGATATTACTTATGCATTAGGGTTTTGATGGCAGCCAGAACAACCTTATGTGATATGTGATACAAAGCCATTACTTGCAAAGATTTTAGAGGGTAAAATTGAATCTTGGATATAAAGATTTTGGGAAAGAACTAAAACTTGAAATAACATAGGGTTTGAAGTTGACTTATTATTGCAAGGATCAAAATAGAAGGGTTCTTATTTATTATTTTTAATAATATATTTTTCAAATTTTTTAAAAACTTAAGTAGGTTTAATGGTTAATATTTTAGACTCGACCATCTGGGAAGGAGCAACCATGATTACTACTTCATTATTCAAGAATATTGCCAATGTGGATTTTTCATTTCTCTCCCAGCCACCCTTGTCTAATCAAGGAAAGCTAGAACATATGGCTCAAGCACTCAAAGAAAAATTTCCACTCCAATCACAAATAGGTACAAGGAACACCTTTGTACCCAAGCTTGATGAAGCTCCCATAGTTGAGGTCCCCCCCGACTTTATCCAAAGTTCGATCCTCACACTAACAACACAAGCTCTTGCATGCAAGTTTGTGGGTATATGGCCAAGTCTAGCATCCATACAAAAATGGATAGCATCTACTTGAGGATCTAAAATCTTTAGCTATGAGCTAATTATGGTTGGAAGAGGCTATTTTGTGGTCATCTCCTAAACAAAGAAAAGAAACTAAATATTCCATTAAGGGTCCTAGTTTTTAGGATCAAGCCCTTTATACATGATCCCATGGTCCACAAGCTTTGATCCACAAGCAAAAGAACCATAAGAGGTTTCTATATGGGTTAGGCTCCCATTCCTACCTCTATATTTATGGAACTTATATGCAATACAATAGGCACATTTATAGATTGGGCTTCCACAAAAGCTAATAATGTAGTTTGTGCTAGAATGTGTGTACAAGTGGATATGAAAAAAGATCTACTAGAGAGTATAGGAATACAAGTACTTAATCATATTCACATACAACTGTTGGACTATGAGAACATTCTCTTAGAGTGCATCTCTTACCATTAACATGGAAATTTCTCTAGAAATTGTCCAACCAAATCTCAATAGGAAAATAAAGTAGATGAATAGGAATTTCAAACTATTATAAGAAGACAACTGAGGAGATCTAGAAGCCAAAGGAGAAAACTAAAACAAATAAAAAGTTAAAACACAAATAGGTACTCTATTTTATTAGAAGAGAAGAATGAGACTCATCCACAACAATGATCCTCTAAATACATCATAGCACAAACCAAAGGGAAAGACCCATTGGAATAAGAATCTAAAAATGAAGTTGAGGATACATAGACAAGAAAGGACAACCCTCTAGAATATGAGAATGAGAAAGAAGTAGAGGAGGCTTAAGTTGCAATAGTCACCATTATTGGAGGTAATCCAACAACCAAATCCACGACAAGGGGTAAGAAGAAAAATCAAGAGATAAGAACACAACAAGCTAATATAGAAATTCAGAAAAAAACTCAAACAATATTAGACTTCTCCAAGACTAAAAATACAACCAAAAAATGAAGGTCCTCTCTTGGAATGGAAGGGGATTAGGTAGTACCCTAAAGAAAAATTATCTAAGATCTTTAATAGATCAACAAAACCCATATATAGTCTATATACGAGATAAAATTGTGAGAGTAAACCGTTAAAATTTGTTAGTGCATTTTATTATTTTATGCATTAGTTATCCTAGCACTTAGGATAAGCTTGCTTAGGTAGGTGTTGACTTATTTGTCTCTCATAGATGCCATGTGTCATGATATCACTCATTGTGTTGACTTATTCATCTCTCACACATGTGTCATGATATCACATGGTATTAGAGCTTGAGGAAGATAAGGAGATCGTTCATTTCTAGTTGAGTCATCATAGGCTTCAAGGGTTACTTTTTTAAAAAACGTCATTCAAATTTTTGGAGTTCACTTTTTTTGCAAAAATAATTTATTGTAGATTTGGAAGCAGCTTGCCCCTGTAGACCCCCTTCCCATATATAGACTCTTATGGCCAAACTAGACCTATAACCATCTTAGATTTCATGGCCATTTTTGTTGCCCTACCCCTACAAAGCTACAGACTCCTACGACCATCTCAAATCTTGTAATTATTTTTGTTGCCCTACTCCTGTAGTGCTGTAGACTCCCACAATCATCGAGACTCATGACCATCCCAAATCTCACAATCATTTTTGCTATCCTACTTCTACAAAAATGCAAACTCTCATGACCATACCATACCTACAACCATCTCAAATATTGTGGCCATTTTTTCTACCTTACCCCTATAAAACTGTAGACTCCCATGACCAACCCAGACCCATGACCATCTCAAATCTCACAACCATTTTGCTGCCTAGAAACTCTTGTTTCAAAAAGAAAAAAAATTATTTTTTATGTTTTATTTTTTAACTGTTTTTTTCTAGAATAACTATGTAAAAAAAGAGTATTTTATATTATGTCTTTTTACCTTTTTTTCAATATAATAAAATAGTATTTTATAATTATGATTACATTTGAAATTTATCTTGTTGCAATTACTATATCAAGCTAATATTTTCAAGTACATCCATTTTTTGAGAATTTGGTCACAAATTATAATCACACTATTTATAAAGTGTCAAATATTGTTTCTAAGGGGTTTATTTATTAAATAATTCTAGGAATTTACTTTATTGAGCACTTCAGGAGGAGATATACATAGAGTAGCAATGAGAGTTCATTCATGATTCATCATTGGTATGCAAATTGTGAAAGTTTATCTGTGGCTTCAAAAATATACCTCGAGCTTGGTATGGAAATATGGACACCTTTCTACTCTCTCATGGATTTGTGAGATGCCACTTGGATCCAAATGTCTATATTTTGATGACTTGATCATTATAGGAGGTTCCTCATTTGTATTAGCAAAGTCAAATTTGCTCTACAATATAGATTTGCTATGACAGACTTGGACCTACTTTACTACTTTCTCAGGATCGAGATCACATGGTTTTTTCCTACTTATGAGAGATCATTTTGTACATGGGTACCTAATATGGCTACACATTTGTTGAGACCCATCTATCCATACCCACCTAAGTTGTGCTTATGGGGGGTGTTAGTGCATTTTACTATTTTATGCATTAATTATCCTAGCACTTAGGATAAGCTTGCTTAGGTAGGTGTTGATTTATTTGTCTCCCATACACATGTGTCATAATCTCACTCATTGTGTTAACTTATTTGTCTCCCACACATATTTCATGATATCACATAATGGTACAAAATATGGAAAAACTTTATTTTTTTATAAAGCATCAGGAGCTTGACTAACAAAGAAATAAAATTATTAAAAAATTTGGATCTCCAAGATCTCTTGGAAACTAGTGACATTAGAATCAAAGCTAGCTTGTCCAACATAATGTATCATGCTCTCCTATTGATGGAGCCTCCAAGGTTCATGTCAGTTAAATTTTTGGGATAACTTATTTAGTTTTTGTTCAAGTTTGTTAAAAATTTGGGCTAACATAAAGTTATAGTCTATCAAGAGTTGTATCAATCTATCTATTATAGGTTCTTAAAATTTTGTATTAGCTCTAACCAGATCGCATTTGCTAGCTAGGAGCAAAATAGCAAGGCATGTAATTTTTTTTTTGAAAATTAATATAAATCATTTTTTTAAAGAAAAAACTATTACCAATGTGTAGAACTCAAAAAACCATGCAATCTAAAAAGGGCTAAAAATATTTTATATGCAAGCGTTATGGCCTATAGAAGGTTGGGCATATTACCGAGGTAAAAAATGAAAGACTAAGCCTCCAAATATTCAAATATAAAAATCCAATCAACACCTACCACATGCCACATGATGTCATCAAAGGAGTTAAAATAAGTGTCTTAAATGAGGTTAAAACAAGTGACCTCAAGCCCACAAAGAACCTTACCAATTGCCACAACAATAAGCTTATTGGGAAGAAAAAAGTACCATGTTTTAGACATGGTAAAGGGGAATATTGTGATAAGGATATGCCAAAAAATATTGCCAAGTGGATTTGAACCCAAGATATATTGGATGCAATCCTAGTCACCATGCCAATGAGCTTGTTGAAATTAATGTTGTACTATAATGTACAAACTATAGATTGTGCATTTTAATAAGGAAAAAAAGATAAATTTAACAAGGTGGGTATGATTTTGGAACCTTTGGTTTGAAGAGAATTGTACCACCTTACACTGGCCACCTAAACCTGTTGAGCTAGTGGGAATAGGAAGAATGGATCCTTATGTATATAATATATAAACCTCACCTAAATCCAATGAGTAACTTAAGCTTGTAACTCTTAGCTCAAAATGGAACTAAATACACCATGGCTCAATCATGGAATAGAAAGCTACCACCTGCATAGGAAAAAAATTGCCTAGAGATTCAATATGTTGACGTAAAAAGGGATACAAAACCGATTTGTAAGACCTGTAAAGTACAATGCATTAATAAATGCTTCACTAGCCATAAATCATCGAGCCACCTTCAATCAAAAGCGATTAATACAATATAAAAATACATCCATAAACCCTTTTCATATATCATTCATAGAAAACATATGGGATTTGAATTTTTGACTAGGCACTAACCAATATCTTCAATGAGTCACCATTGCTATAACTGCAAGAGAACATTGACAAATAAAATTTACAATATTTGATGTTAAAGGTTCAAGCAGTGATATGACCTTAGATATTGTTATGTTTGCATAAGAGATATCCATTTCCAAAGTTGTTTCATACTTGAAATACAGATTGTCTAACTTGGATAGAAGAGATACAATTCATGGGGTCTACTCATGTTTAACATATAGAACAAATCAAAGAGTGTGCTATCATTGCAATTATTTTCACATCATCACTATGATTTGAGATAGTAAATGCAACTGATGATGTATTAGCACATAAAATTTTACCCTTAATCTAACAACCAATAAGACAAGCAAGGTTGGGTCATATGTATGTAAATTGTGCTCCTCCATTTGAAAATAACCTTCAAGAGAACATCAAGAACAACATTAGAGTCAAGGTAGATCTAACTTGCACCTTTTTGAAAAAATATTGCTTTTACCACTATGTAGGGAATCAGACCAAGATGTGAAAGCAAATTACTCCCAACAAAACATGAATGTCTTATAAAAATGATACGTCTATAACTTTTGTCACTCTTGTAAGATCTTCGACATGTTCTTCACAAAAAAAATAGATGACAAGTTTTTTAACCCATGATCAAGAAAATACTACACCATTCCCTCTAATACTTTATCTAATGCAACCGACAAAAATAATTCTCATGGATAAAATTTGTGACTTCCCCATTCACAATGAACATCCTTGCCATTACACCATCACTTAGATGAAAAGAAACTACCCTTGGACTAACATAGCCGTAATCCAAAGCAGGACACTTCCCAAAATATTAAAAGCTAGTTATCATAATTTAAACTTGCTACTTCCAGGGTTTAAATGAAATGTCTTATAATTGTGGTATAGCCAATGAACAAATAAAAAAGCACCTTTTTCCAACTAAAAAATTATTATGCTTGAGGCACCAAATCCATGCATTCCTCACTTTCCTTTCCCTTTGCATAATTTAATATTTTTAAAGTATATTCAAATTTGGAGAAAGAAGGGAGACTTTTAAGTGTATAAATAGGTGCCATGAATGAAAAATCTTCGAAGTATTAAATTGGAACCCCATTGGGATTCTGCAAGAAATCCAACAAAACTAATGTTTTTTCCATATCCACTATGACTTAATTTATACAATTTTTTTGTCGATTGAGCATTGTTGCTTCAAATTGGCTCTCATATCGTGTTGGAATTTATAATTTTTTCTAGAAAACATCATGAAGTATACATTCACCACAATATTATGCAAAAGAGCATAAAATAAAGAAGCATATAGACAAATTTATAAGAGAGAGGTAGATGAAATAATAAGGGGTGGATGCTCATAGGTAACCTCCATAATTATATATCACCAATTGATTCAATGGAAAAGTCATTGGGGGTATTTATAGTAATATCTAATCCCCAATTAAGTGCTAACATCAAGCCAACCCAACCTGAATTGAAGGTTAAATAAAAAATTATTAAATGTATTAAAATATTTAGTTAGGGTTAACCACATAGATATCAAATGGCACAAGCTCAATTGGTTAGATCCTTTGAATTTTAAGAAAAATACTAAGATTCAAATCTTACCAAGCAATACATGCATAATTGCCAAGTTGTTGTAATACCGCTATGTGCTCATGATGTAATACAAGTGGGGTTAGTTTCATTCTCATATAAATAATTAAAAAATGTCAACCACATGAGTGGTTTGACCAATATAGATAAGGGTGTATACATTAAAACTACCCATAGGCTTACATAAATATGCCTATAGATTCACATAAAATATTCTTAGGCTTACATATAGAATTCCCATAGGCTTACATTACATGTACCTATAGGCTAACATCAAGTGATCTCAAAGGCACTTCATCATTGTTGGCCTTGGCCAAGAAGGTTGAAATGCTGATTTTATAACAAAACATAAATAAGTAGCGAGGAAAATAAGGATGTGATAAAAAATATTTTGGAACATGGGAGATTATTTAACAATTTTTTCTATAGAATCTTGAAGAATTATTTACAAATCTACGAGAAAAATATAAATGATATATAAAATTTCTAGGAATAAGTAGTATTTGTATTATTGGCCTTTTTGTAGGTAAGAGAAAAATATAAAAGTTGGAGTCATACTTATAAATGCTCCAACTACTATTACTCTTCATGATAGATGTTGGAAGGACCTCAATTTATTTATGTTAAATTTAATTATATTCATAACTGTGATATTATGTCTTGGGGGGACTCCAACACAACTTATCTCCTTCAAAAAAATGGTGGTATTCATATATAATATAAATAAATAACATTTTACTTCCTTTGTCACTTCTAATGCCTTTTGGGATGTTTATATATTTTAATATACATTGAAAAATAGATGTATTGGGAAAACACACACGACAAAAATATTAGATATGATTAATAACATAATTGATGATTGAGAATAGAGTACTCAATTTATTCATACATTATATTATGAGAAGGATCAAGTCAAAAACATATTCTCTTAAGATGTGATCGACTCAATAGCAATCATCTAGAGTTATTTTAAATTTAGTTAATGAGACCCAAATTTCTTCCAAATTATTATATCATGATGAGATGAAGTAAGGTTTGAAATATCATCTATGTATAGGTTTGTTCAAAAGATGAAACATCTAAAGGGAGAAATGAAGATTTGGAATGTGAGATATTTTAGCAAGATTTTCAAAATAGAGGAAATTAAATGCAAGATCAACAATTTATAATAGATAGTAGATTTCAATGGAAGCAAACAACATGCTTATGTCCAAGAAAAAGAATTGCTTTTTTATTATAATAATATAATATAAAATGAAGAATAATAGTAGACCCAAAAATCAAGGGACAAATGGCTTAATAAAGGGCATAAAAATACTATTTTTTCATGCTACTTAGAAAAGATAATTATCTTTTTATTGAATAAAATATATTTCAACTCCATATTGAAGAAGTATGGAGGAAGAAGAAGATATTAAAAAGAAAGCAATTAATTATTTCAAAGATATTCTATCAAAATTTGAGCAAGATAAGGAGGCTTAGGGTATAATTTTGCAAATTATTATAGTAATATTCACATAAAGACATTGCAAGTTGATGATGAAGATTTCTATGGAGGATTTACATGAGGTAGTTTTCTCTTTCCAACGTAATCATACACCTAGCCTTAATTTTTTTATTGTTGAAGAATAAGGGGTTGTACTCGGGTCCCCCACCTTGGACAAATCACAACTCTCTTCTTTAGAGTGTGAGACTTTATAAACAGATTCCGTTCTCATATCAATTGGGTTGCTATAGCTAGAAACCTACATAATTTTTCATAAAATGTTTGAATTCTTGATTTTTATTTTTTTGAACTTTTTCAATTTTTGTGTGAATACAAATATTCCAAAGTTCAACATCCTTCTTGACATTTTCTTGCAACCTTTACAATACCAAAACTTCACCTCTACTATCTATGCATTGCATCTTAGTAGAGTATTTTTTTAAAAACATCATACTATCATAGCCTGCTTTACCATATTTGGATTGCTAGTTTCCTTCCTGAAGCATAAGTGCAACCACAAAGATTGTAATAAATAGTATATATGAAAGCACATTAATATTATAAAATAAAGCAGATATTACTAGTGGGAAACATTAAAGTAAATTGTAATCATTATTTGATTTAGGTAGTCAACATTTTATTGTTAGCTTCAGCTAAAATTACTACCTCCTCTAACCAAGCAAAAGAGAATTTGACTTTACGATCCTCAATTAAAACCCCTCTATTGGCTAACCTATCTACACATTTGTTTCCTTTCCTTAATGTATGTGTAAACCCGATTTCTTTAAAATCTATAGCAAGGTCTTGAATTTCCACAATTATCTCTTGTATGTTCCATGGAGCATTTGCTTTCCTCAAAATTGCATTTATAACTATGAGTGAATCACCTTCCATCCATACTTTATTCCATTTCATTTGTTTGCATAACTTTATCCTTCCAAAGCTGCCAAAGCTTCAGTTTCATTATTTATCTTAAATCCACTATTGAAAGCATAATGAGACAAAATCTCTCCTCTATTATTTATAATTATTCCTCCTCCTCCTGTTTGTATTGGATTTCCTTTAGATGCTCCATCAAGATTCAATTTGACCAACTCCACATATGGTGGTTTCCACTTTATATTCTTTGTCTTCTTTTTATTTATCTTATCTCCAACATCATAATTCTATTTGATGACTTGACTCCATCTATCAAGGCTCTTTGCTTTCAGATTAGGGATTGGGTGAGTTGATAGTGTTGGTTTAGACTCAGCTATGGCTAAACAAACATTCCTTTTCATTACCTATAATCTGCTTTCCTTTCCTTTAAATATTCTTCTATTCCTTTTAGCCAAACAATCCTAAGTATTGTATCTTTTGATATATCCCAGATTGTTTGTAAAGTGTAACTTTTAAAAGTGCTTTGCCATTGCTTTAATCATTCCTTAATTTTGTTATTCGTCACCATGGATTCACCAAACATATTAAGATTCTATTGCCATAGTTTCTAGACTATTGAGCAGTGTCCCAAAATATGGTCTATACTCTCCTCCTCCATTTTAAGAGGCCATGAAAATCCCTTTTCATAAAGTTATCATAGGATAAAATTCTTCTATAACCTACTAGCGAAACAAAATTTTTGACTTTAGGAATTCTTGGGCTATCCCAAATATCTCTCCATATTATTGTGATAATCCTATTTTGATGGTGCTTTATATTATGTCCACTTCTTGTTGTGTATTCTCTTGAACTATTCAAATCCCAAATAAACTTATCCTTGGCTCCCCTCAAAATAATAAATGTTGTTATATTTCTACTCAACTGCCTCTAGCATCAATGTCTTATATACTTGTAAAAAATTATTCTTTCCATTTCTATCTTCCTTCCCGATCCTTGTACAAAATGTTTGAAATCCTATCACCATATCTATCTTGAAGTAATCTCATCCATGATTTCAAAATTAGATCTAGTTTGAGTGGTTTTTTATCACACTAAGTATCCATGCAAATAGAAAATTTTTCTCTAGTTCCCACCACCCATATTAAACCTTTAATCACTAGATCAATTGATTTTTTAAATCATTCCATAGTGCAAAACCATTTGGTAGAGATAATGTAGTAAGTATTAAGCATGGTTCATTGGGCTCAACATACTTTGAAGAATTCTTGCCCATTGTCTTTGACTATGTACAATCTCCAAATTACTTTTGCCCTAAGAGCTAAGTTTTCATATGTAATATCTCTTAAAATAAGACCTCCCCTAGTTTTATCATCATACACCTTGCTCCATTTCACCAAAGAAATTTTCCTTTCATCATGTAATCCTGACCTCAAAAATGACCATATAATATAGATTAAACTTTTTTTCTAGCAATTTTGGCATAGTATCCAAGGACATAATATATTGGAATGGCTTGTAAGATTGGTTTAACTAGTTGTACTCTTTATGCTAATAATAACCATATACCTTTCCATGTTGGTATTTTATTATGAACTTTACTTATAACTGAATTCCATAATTCTATCCTCATTCTCCCCTCAAATAAGGGTATCCCTACATAAGTTGCTAGAAAGTCTCCTCCATTTGAAGTAACCTGCATATCCCTACTTTGATTTTAGTTTGGGTATTTAGGAAGTAAATTTTGGATTTTCACCTATTAAATTTTTTCCCTAATACTCTTTCATATTCCTTTAATAAGTTATTCAAAGCTTTGGCCTTGTTTATCCTTGCCCTACCAAAAAGGGTTGTATCATCTACAAACTATTGATGGGTGATGTTGTTGATGTTATTATTAGCCTTAAGTCCACTTATAAGTCCATATTTGTAAGCCTTATTCAACTTCCTACCCAAAACCTCTGCCATAATAACAAAAAATTATGGTAACAGAGGATCTCCTTGTCTAAGGCCTCTCTTGGCTTTAAATGATTCTATTACTAACCCATTGACCAACACTAAATATGAAACTATAGAGACACAAGATTTAATACATATGACCCATTTCTTCCCAAATCTAAGCTTTTCTAATATTGTAAAAATAAAATCCCATTTAACCCTATCATAGGCCATACTCATATCAAGTTTTAAGGTCATTGTTTTCTCTTTTATTGAAGTTGTTGAATACATAGCTTCATGAGCTACTATGATCTCATCTAGAATCTATCTTCCTTTCACAAATACTCCTTGCTCTTCTAAAATAATTTTATCTAACAATTGTCTTAACCGATTTGCCATCATTTTGGAAATAATCTTATATGCCATATTACGTAGGCTTATGGGTCAAAATAAATCAAACAATTCTACATCCTTATTTTTTGGAATTAGGGTAATATATGTTGCACTTATTTTATAAGGCATGTATTGTTTTACTCTAGATTGTTCCACTGCCACCAATAAATAATCCTTCACTATATCCCAATTATAATGATAGAATGCTATAGAGAGCCTATCCGGACCTAGGGATTTATCCTTATTAAAAGAGAAAAGAGCTAGATGATCTTCTTTGAGAGTAATAGGCTCCATCAATTTTCTATTTTCTTCATCTATTATAATTGAAGAAACTTCTTGTAGAAGTTTATCATTAAGAACTTCAAACTCCTATGATCCTAGAATATTATGATAAAAATACCTTACCCCATTTTTGATTTCACTATGGTCTTCAATCCAAATCCCTTCTATTGATTTAATTCTACTAATTCTGGATGTTGATCTCTATGCTATTATCATCCTATGAATAAACTTTGTGTTTTTATCTCCTTTTAACTAAGTCTGTCTTGATTTTAATCCTTAAAATTTCTCTTGCTTACTCAAAATATTATGATATTCACTAACTCCCTTTACTCAAATCTTGGATTATTATGATCACATTTTTGGAATTTTATATTTTAGTTCATTTTTCTTCTCAAAAATGTTTCCAGAAGTGTTATTGTTACATTCTTTAATCTAGATGTTATTGATTTAATTTGTTTTGGAAGTGTATATAGCCCATAATTTCTTGAAGAATTTCATGTTTGTGATATCATATCAACAAATTGAGGATGGTATTCCCACATCTTCCCATATTTAAAATATGATTTTTTTAAAATTCACTTACCACCATTTTAAATTTTATTGGCTAGTGATTTGAACCAATCCTTGTCAAGGTATTAATTTTAGCACAAGTCCCTTTACCTAGCCAATGATCCAATTGAATACATTTGTATAATTTTTTTGCTATTAGTTTTGGGCCTTTCTTGTTGTTGGTCCATGTATAGTTGTCTTCTTCAAAATCAACCTCCTATAGATTATTGTTTTGAATAAAAGCTACAAAATCTCTCATACTTTGGGTTAGTTTCCTAATTCCCAAATGTTTTTCATCCAACTTGGTTATGGCATTAAAATATCCTATGATCATGAATTGGGTTTCTTGGCATTTAATTCTCATAAAGGCTTCAATCCCACTTCAAACTTCTAATCTACTTGATTGAGTTGTAGGTTCATACATTGATAAGGATGAAATTAATATTTGCAAAAAAGCATGTGACTAAAGAGGCTATCCAATGCCTACTTTTATGAATGTTACACAAGAGATTCTAATAGGATTTGAACAAGTTAGAATTCCCCTATTGATCCTTCAAAATCTATAGCATCCCATTCACATCTCATCCATACTACTTTCATAGTTTTGAAAACTTATTCTTTTATCATTTTAGTTTCCTGGATACAAAGGATATCAGACTTATTACTTAAACAAAGGTCCCTAAAACACATATACTTTGAAGGGGTATTAAGACTCCTTATATTCGATGAGGTGGTAATCATATCTCATTAAGGGCTATTGGCTCTACCTATGAATTGCCAATATCATTTTGTTGTTTGGTAAAGAGAAGTTCAACCAACTTGGTTTGTGTTCCTTTCTCTTTGTTTGCTTTTACTTCTTTGTACCTCCCTTCATAATTTTAGGGGTTTCTTCTTTTTACCTCACCTATATTAGGAGTAGATTTCATTATTCTATTACTCAATATTCTTTTACTTCTTTCTTTTTCCTCAAATTTATCCTCTCCTAGCTCTACTATGGAAGCTTTTGACTTGTCTTGCTGATTTTTTGGTATTTCCTTATTAATGGTAGATTAACATCTAACACTACATTTTATTTACCATTTTTTTTTCTCTTGAATGGTGTATGGTACTTCAAGAGAGTCTTAAAAATCTTATTTGACACATTTATTATATTCATTAAGAACGTTCATCCCTAAATCAAGATCATACTGAATAGACGATTCATTGTTGATATCTTGAACCTGTATTGTGTCCTCTAAGATTTGATCTCCTTTTTCTGCATAGGAAAAAACCTCAAAAGAGTTGGTATTTCTTCCAATATCCTTCCTTACTAGTCTCCACTAGTTATTTGCTTTCATTTGTCTATTTCTATTTTTTGGAATTTGAAAACCATCCTCATCCATATCCTTTTGTAAGTTTCTCTTGCAATTTTCTACACATGAATCTGCTGGGCTCTTCTTAGTGCATGATCTCTTAATATGCTCCACCTCATGACATATTATACATATAAAAGAAATATTTTTATAATATATGGTTTAGATCCACATATTATCCCCATACTTAAGAATTATTGATTTTGGTAAAGGTTTACTTATATCAATCATTAAGCATAAATAACCAAGAATCCATCTTGTGTAGTTTTTTGTAATCTCAAGGAATTCTCCCATAATGTTTCCTATTGCCTTTAAGGTATTTATTTCCTAAAAATCAATGGGTAACCCGTACATCCTAACCCAAACTAGTACTAGGGATAGATTTATATTTTTAGGTGAAAAAACTTCATACCAGCGGGTAAGAGAGAGTCTTGCTCTTCCCATAAACCAAGGACCTTCTTTTAGGATTTCATATCTTTCTTCCCTAGAACAAAAAATGGCTAGGAAAAAAACCTTTGAGAAGAAATAATAAAATCACTTTTGGATACTTCCAACTCCTATCAATCCATTTTCTCAAGGTTGAAGCCCCTGGTCAATTAAATTTACCAAAAATTACCCTATATTTGAGCAACAATGATTGATCCTTTGTGGTTTTCTCACTAAACTCTACTACTAGACATGATTATAAGGATTCAACTATAAATCGGTCCATAGGAAGAAATATAAAACTCAAAATCTACTAAAATTTAATAGAATATCCTATAGCGAATATAATATTTGATAAAAAATATAATAATTTGCAAGCAAAATTTCTAATATAAAGAAGGGAAAAGGAAACTTAGCTAAAAAATTCTATACCCAGATAGAATGACTTGCTTCACTGAAGCCCTAGCCCTCCCATCATTCAAAACCTAGTTGATAGATATTTGTAATTTTATTTTTTGTGACTTGAAAAATTATCACTACCCTTGTTCTGGATGGTTGACTTTACAAGGTTATATCTCCTTCAATATTGCTTAGATTCCTTCATATGACCACTCATTTTAAAGCTCTTCAAGTTACAAACTGGTCAAAGAATCAGCTGAATCGGATAACCCTTCGTAAAGATATGGCTCCTAAAATATGAGACATTTAAAAAAAAAAGAAGCCCTCCACCTAGCCTTAATCGAGTTTCCCATAATTTTATTTTAAAAATTTGGGAATTGTTGAAAAATGATATGTTGGTTGTTGTTAAAGAGCCTAGGAAAAAGAAGTCTATAATAAGTGATATTTATGACACTTTTATTGTGTTGGTTTCCAATAAAGATAAGAGAAAACAATTTGATAAATTTCATCTAATAAGGCTTTGTAATACGAAATATAATATTATTAAAAAATTAAAGTAATTAGATTAAAATACATTCTAAATTATAGTATCTCTATGAGGAAAAAAGTGGTTTCAGTCATTGTGAGAAAATTATTGATGGTATAATAATTAGATAGAGGGCCATACATTTTCTTTATTCCATTAAAAAGGAGGGATGGTTATAAAATCGTATATAAACAAAGCATATGATAGGGTTTGTTATAGTTTTCTACATGATATTCTCAAAATAATTTAGTGTTGCTCAAGGTTAATGTGATTGGATTAGATGTTGTTATAACACTCCAAAATATTTTATTTTGATCCATGGATCCCCTACTAGACACTTTAAGTCATATTATCTTCTTATCTCTTCATTATTCATGTTGAAACATTATATAGAGCTTTCTAAAAGGTAAAAAGTGAAAAGTATTTAGGTTGTAAAAAATATCCTTTGCAGAACTCA
This sequence comes from Wollemia nobilis, assembly GCA_028583015.1. NCBI lineage: Eukaryota > Viridiplantae > Streptophyta > Pinopsida > Araucariales > Araucariaceae > Wollemia > Wollemia nobilis. The sequence continues at coordinate 7,650,508 of JAQPPZ010017259.1, read as the reverse complement.
TTTCTACTTTTTAGATGATATTTTTCTTCTAGATCATCCCTTAATAAGTGAGGCCATGAAGTTTGAATCAATACTATTATGCTATGAGAAGATTGTTGGACAATTAATTAATACTAGATCTTAGGATATTTTTCATTATTACTTCATTGGATTGACAATGAATTATTGTAAAGATTTTAGGGTTCAAAGTTACAAAGACACCATTAACTTATCTAGGTATTTCTTTATTAAAAAAAGGAAAGAAGTTTTGGGACTCAATTTTGGATATAATGGAATCTTGTTTTGTAGGCTAGAAAACTAAGTTCTTAGCCATGGATGAAATATTTCAACTTACAATGACTAAATTACAATTTTTCGCTCTATATGATGTCACTTTTAAGATTATTAGCAAGTTTAACATTCAAATTTGGAAACATTCAATGATATTTTCTTTGGATAGAATGTAAGGAAAAATTTATAACTTCTTTTTCTAAGTGAGACAATGTTTGCAAAGAAAATAATATTAGAGGACATACTTGTAAAAATGTAAACTTATGAGTATGGCATTAAGGGAAAAAATTTGTTAGATATTGTTCAAACAGGAAAAAGTCAAGCAAAATATTTCTTCAAAAATATATAGTCAAGGCTCGATTATGGATATAATGAAATCTTGTTTGGTAGGCTATAAAGGTAAGGTTTTAGCCATGGACGAAATGGTATAACTTATAGAGACTACATTACAATATGTCTCTCTATATGATGCTACTTTTAAGATTGCTAGTAAGTATGACATTCAAAATTGACAAAATTTATAAATATTTTCTTTGGATAGAATATAAGGAAAAGTAGATTTTATTTTAGTAAGTGGGATAAGGTTTACAAAGGAAAGAATATTAGAGGGCAAGCTTATAAAATTGTAAACTTATGAGTGTGGCATTAAGGGAAATTTTTTGTTAGATATTATTCAAAGAGGAAAAATTCGAGCAAAATATTTCTTAAAAAATATTAGGTTATATAAGTGCAATAAAATTGCCAAGGAAATGAATCCCAACTAGGGTCTCATTAATAAGGAACTAGATATTAGAGACTTTGTAATTGATCAATAAACATACTAGGTGGTTAGTTAAAGAAGGAGATTCTACAAATTTCCAATATAATACTTGGTTGGAGCCTTGTCCTCTTATTTCCAATAAAAAGTTATAACCATTGGCTCAAACTTGTTTAGCTTGTAGAGGTTCAAAGGTAAAAAATTATATTACTGTGAGTAAAAATTCAAAGATAATGGATTTCTATGAGTAACTTGGTTGATAAAGAAGACCTCAAACAAAAAACAAATAAGCTTTAAATTATGCTTCAAGAGTTCTATTTATATATTTATGTAGAGAGATGAGTTGATTCAAAATGTATTACAAAATAGTGGATACTTGTTCAAATTGGGATATCATGATTTGGAGCAACTACTATTTCCTACTACTAAAGATTTTCCTTTGAAAAATGATTAGTCATTCAAGGCCCTGCTTTGGTTAGTAGTCCAAAGCAAAAAATCTAGAGATGACAATATGCCAAGAAGAGGATATCATAGAACTTTTAGGTGTGTCTTATGTAAGAAGGATCTAGAAACATCAAATCATTTACTTATTCATTTATCTTTGCTTATACCATTTGGGATTGACTTATATCCATCAACATTGAAAGAGTTGATAAACATTGGATAAATTATTTCAAATCTAAATCATTATATATTTTTGGAGGATTGCTCTTGCCATTATTTATTGGAATCTATTTCTTGAAATAAATAATAGAGTTTTAAAAAATAATCTCGAAATCATCCCCAAGTTAGAATTATATTATTATTTCTATTATAAAATGTTTATAGACATGGTGCTCATCACAAGAAGTCTCAAGTGTGAAAAAATATATGCTTGAATCTTGGTTATTCATACACATAAGGGTAATTTGTGATGATGGCATTAAAAAAAAATCTTTGTCAGTTTTTCATAAAATGGAAATGTCTTAAAGTTAGGTTTTTGTTTTTTTGTTGGTGATTCTAAAGGAAATTTGATGAAAGCTAAAAGAGGTGGTATTTTTTGAAATAATGAATGAAAAATTCTCCTCACTTAATTAAAATTATATGAAACTTCAACTAACAATATGCAAAGGCTAGGTCACTTCTTATAGGGATCAACATCTCATTGAAAAAGGATGGATAAATGTTTCAATCGAGGGGGACTCACAAATTACTATTAGTACAATATAGAAAAATGAATGTGGGGATTGAATGAATAATAGCATTATTTTTTATGTTCATCAACTATTTTTGGGGTTAGTATCTTAGAAATGTCAATATATCTGATTAAACTTGTCTAATTTCTTTATTCTCAAGGTAAACTGTGAGTGGTTTTCTAATTTCTCTCTCTAGATACTCAACTGAATGGTGGAACAAAAGGCTCCAATAACTATATCCTTGATGAAAGGGTTGGGATTTAATATCATCAAAGAGAAACAAAATTGATTGAGCCCTAATTTATCTTCATAATTTATTGTGCAAAGAGAAACAAATTTTGTGTTTTTAGGGATAGAGAGAAACAAATATGATCGAGCTCTAGTTGATCTTTACAATTCATGGGATGGCCTTTAGTAGATTATTTTTGGGATCCTAAGTAACCCATTATACTCCTCAGGAATTGTGACCCATCGTGATTTCAATTTTGACCCTTCACCTTTATCAAACGGGTGCATCTAGTGTCTTGTACCTTGAGTGAAGGTACCAGTCCTGGGAAGTCCAAGGGAGTGTGGGATGTGGCTTTATAGTTTTTCACCCAAGGTTGATTCTTTAATTTGGATGTGATCTTTGGCATTCGTCTTTCTTCCTTCCTACTCTAGTCCTACTCCTATCAGGTCATTGATTTCAGGGAAAAGGAAAAAGAAGGAAAGTAATAAAATGAAAGCGATAAAGAGAAATTTGGAAAGGATAGGAAACATAAACTGCAAAAAGGAAATGAAAGTAAGAAAATGTAGGAAACATAAAGAATAAGAAACAAAGACTATCTAGCCTACTCTATAGGTGGAGATGCATCAAATATCTAATAATACCCCATATACCTCGATGGGTTGAAGTGAACACATGTGCAGCGATCGCCAGTACATGAGAAACATAAGTCCCCCTAAGGGCATGTAGAAAAACAAAATATCTACACCAAAACCAAGATAAGGATTTGTAAGTAGTCACAAATTATCATTAGTGTGAACTTTGAGTTACATACATGTAGAGAGAAGAGGTTCAAAAACTCCTTGATCAACTATGCAAGGTTTAAGTCAGGCCGAGACATAAGAGAGAATGAAGAAAAACACCCGCTTAAAATAATGAGTAACTTTAAATATTTATAATGAAGAGGTGTAGACACAAAAATTTGACCCATAAAAATGAGTCAATTCTTCCTTAGATCCCTAGCTAGCCACCCAAACTTGCTAAGTGTAAATTTGGGGCCCTTTTGCCTTGTTTCCTTAGATTTACCAAATTCGTGCTCAATCTATACGAGGCATAAATTTGGCTTTCCAGATTCAAGCCCTATAATTACAGGGTATGAATTTGACATTCTAGGGATTTTTCTCACCAAAATGCCACCCTTCGTCGGCCTGTTCTAGGGTCGACCTTCATTCGTAGTGAAATTTCATTTTTCTTGCCCATTTTTCCCTCCAAACCTCTTATAAATAAGGGTTTAGATTCCCTCTTTTTCCATAAACTTTCCAAAAAAATTCTTTTGATATTCTAATTCTTGACTTGCTCATTGTTCATGCTAATAAGTGCTCATCTACTATGAATTGCTATTTTTGTTGTTTTATGCTTTAATGGTGGCTGCCCCTGGGGATTGAGTAGAGGGGTCTTGGTGACTAGATAGATAAACTTTATTAGAATTATTAATCTACCTCTTCATTAATCCTTGCCCTCTCCATTAGCTCATTAGGTTTGGTATTCATATTAGTCACTTTTTAAATCTGTTTTTCATTGTTTTGTGCTCTGTTTGTCGTCGTTTCAAGGCCCAAAAAGAGCATCTGAATCACATCATGTTCCATCATTACAGGGCATGAATTTGGTCAACCATATTCATGCTACATATTTATAGGGCATGAATTTGGTAAATTAAGGCTTGGGAGCAAGTTTTGCACCCCAAAACCCTATATCACATTTGGATTTCTAGCATTCTATTATTTCCATCTCGCCTGCATTTTATTTTACTGTTGCATATATGTTTTGCTCTTTTTGTACATGTTCCAAAGGTTAAAGATCAATTTTTCTTTTGAAAATTCAGCTAAAATGACCAAGGGGGCTTGATTGCTACACCTCCAAGCTCAGTCTTATAGCGACCTAAGCAAGCCCCCAAACGTTGATCAAAATTTCTAGGGTTTGTGAAGTTATTTTGTAGGTTTTAAGCTATTGGATATTTTGGATGTAAGATAAATCTTGGAACAACCACTGAATTAGATAAGTGCCCTAATAGATCTTTAGGCTATTTTGTATTTGCTCTTATTCTTTTTTTTTCAAAACCTAGATTACAAACAAAAGGAAAAATATTTGATTGAATCCTTAGGCATTTGAAAGAATAAAAGCATATAGCATGCATTTAGGGTTTTAATCTTGTTTGTGCATTTCCCTTGGATCCTTACTCAAAGACTTTATTTTACAATCTTAGGGTTAGACATCATCGAATCACATAGTTATACTAGGGTTAGTCCTTGTATTCTTGCATCGTGTGTGTCTTGCATTGTTCTTTTATTTTCATAGCTTAGTTTAGAAAGACCAAATAATAGGTGTATGCTTAATTGACACATCAAAAAATTCCATCCCAAAATTGGAACGATTCCTAAAACCATTCTTGGTGAACCCATGCTTTTGTGTCCCTGAGTGTAGAGAATATAACACACCCCCATGGTTCACCTTAGCCCCTAGTAGATCTAGTCAATAATCGTACATGGTCGGGCAGTTTTCCCCCTCTACATATTTGGTGAACCCAACATGAAAACACATTTTAGTGGCCAAAATAGGAAGCATCTTCCTTTGTTTTTTCTTGAAAACTTTAAACAATACCACTAATTATGTTTGTTTAGATCAAAAAACATTTAAAAAGCATCTTAAAAATATTTTATGTGCTTTTTCTAGTTTTTAGTTCTCCTCCTTCTCCACTCTATCCTTTATCTCTCTCCTAATGGCTCCCAACCTTAGGAGTGGGTGAAGGATTTTAGAGTTTAATGAGATTTTCCAAGAAGATGATCAGATTGATAGAGAAAATCATAATCTAGAAGAGAAGAAAAATGAGGAAGTTGACAATGACCTTGATCCTACTAAGGGACCCAATGGGAACCTTATCTTTAAATCATTTGAACATGTTTGGAATTTATACAAGAATCTTAAATATGCCTTGGATAAAGCTATGGAAGAGAAAGCCTAACTCAAGGAAGTTGGAACATCTCATCAAACCATTTTCCCTTGAGATGTTCATAACAACCCCTTGATTGAATCTTTGCATCATGATAATATTGTTCACAACCCAACATATGCTACTATTATAACCACCAACGTTGGAAGAATTCCACAAGTTCCTCCAACTAGTAGTGCATCTAAATATTATGTTTAATTTCCTCCTCATTCAACTAATCTCAACATTCATGCTTCTGTCTCACTAAATGCTAGTTATTCTCCACATCAAGATACCACATATCATAACCCATACCATAATAGTCTCAATGCCTCCAACATAAGCCAAGTTCCCTTTCAACAACCTACCTATACCCCTCTCCTAGGTAATCTAAGGATATTACATTACAATAATCCTGAAGTGTAGAGTTTAACCAATATGGTAAAAAAATTAGTTTCAAGAGTCGATATTATTCAACCACCTAGTTTCACCTACAACTACAAAGGAATGTGCAATCAACCCTTAGATCCTATCATGCCTCTAGGCCCTACCCTAAGAATTTTGCAATGTTGATTTTGCCTATCTATAAGGGAACATAGTATCCAATTGATTATTTAAGGATGTTTAGGACAACATGCCATGATATTATATGTGATTATATGTTGTTACTAAAAATGTTCCCTAAGAGCCTTGGTGGTATGGCATTAGAGTGGTATTATCAGTTGCCCAATTATTCTTTGAGGAATTTTGAAGAGATAGCTAAAATGTTTGTTCAATAATTTGATGCTTATGTTGAAAAGAATGTTATTATGAAAGATGTCTATATGTTGAAATAAGCTAAGGATGAAAGTTTTTCAGATTTTTTGTCTCTATGGAGGAGTCTAGTTGGATGCTTGAGCTATACCTTACCTCCTCGAGACATGCTCAAGATATTTATTGGAAACTTGCAAGAACATATTTCTTATGAATTGGAAACTACAACTATCACATCATTTGACCAAGTTATATATTTGGCAAGAAGGGTAGAGCAAGCCCTTACAAGAAGAGGTCAACTTAAAGTGAAATAAGACATGACAACTAAAAATTAGTACAAGAATAAGCATGTGGTTGGTAATGGGGTAATGGATAGTAGGCCTATTAACAATGTTGTTGACACCCTACAAAATATGGTGCTTAACCAACCCCAAAAACCTCCACAAAGGAATTTCACAAGACTCAACATACCTATGAATGTGGTCCTAAAGCAGATTCTAGAAGATAACATGATTGAGTACCACCTATAAGGTAACCTGATACCATAGCTACTTGGTATAAGGTTGGTCAACATTGTGAGTATTATAGAGTGGAGGGGCACTGGAAAAACTCTTGTAAGAGGTTGAAACATGTGGTTCAAGACCTAATTAACGAAGATGACTTATTATAGAAGATTCTCAAACCAATCCTCCAAGAAATAATCAACCTATTACTCAATAATCACCCACAACTAACCAATATCTAATCCCTAAGCATGGTCAATAGGAAGCTAATCATGTATCATATTAGAATGTGCCACCTCGTTATGATAATATGGTTGGTAGGATAGCAGTAACGACAAGACAACAAGATCATAATCAACAAAATCAACGTTCTCAGTAGGAAATGAGTTATTCATCTAACCTACCTATGAAACCCACCTTATTTTTGAAGAATACCCAAAAAGGGAGCATAATATTAGAAGACCCACCTTTTGTGTCGAAGCTACAACCCAAATTATCCTTTGATATTCAAAAATAGTTAACTAGTACCCCGACCAATATCTCCCTCTTAGAGATTTTACAAACTTCTCTTATACATGGGAAAACCTTGTTGAAGCTCCTAAGACAACAATTAGTTCCTCAAGATATTTCCCCTAATGTTATGGCTAATGTTGTAAGCTCTCTTGGGATGCGTCATATCACATTCTCAAATGATGATATTTATTACTTAGACCTATGAGGGGATTCTTCCCTTTACATCATTGTATTCATCAGGGAAAATTTTATCAAATAGGTTCTTATTGATAATGGTTCCTACCTCAATTTATGCACTTATCAAATTTCCAAAAGTTTGGATTAAAAGAGGAAGATTTAACTAAATCTGATTACATCATCAAAAATTTCAACAATGAGTCCTTGCAACGTTGTATCTCTCCCCCTCAGGGTTGGACCCAAGATCTTAGATACCTTATTCTATGTGGTCTCTTGCCCTCCATATTTTAATATGCTTCTCATATTTCCTTGGATCTATGTTATGAGGGTTATCCCTTCCACTTTTCACCAATGTTTGAAGTTTAAATTTAAGAATTAATTTGTCACCATTTTGGATGATCCTCACCCATTTGAATATTGTTCACTAGTTGAGCAAGATCAATCTAATCTTCACTTATATCCATCAGATTCATCGTCTCACATAACTACGCAATTTGAAAATATAAACATGAGAGAGGTATCATTAATCAATTTTCATCATAGGATTAAGTCAATCATTCTCATCAGGAGCCTCTTCTAAGGATATCTCATCAAGGTTTGGACTGGAGCGCTGAGGATGAGGGGCCACCCTATCCCTCTATGTTAGTTGTAACCCCAAAGGAGTATGCTAAATATGATACTCCTTGTGATATGGTTCATGAGGATGTCATTCATAGTGGCATCTTCTTTGATGGGTTAATCCCTTGTGCTATGCAAGTTGATTCTTATAGTTCTCAAGGGGACTTTCGCTCTATGTCTCCTGAGGACCTTGATCAACTAGGAATAATCCTTGCCCCACCTCCTCTTGAGGATGAGTAATCCATTCTCATTGAGGAGGCCATAGATGTTAACTTATATTTTGAGGAGACCCCTATAATCCTTAATCTAGGTAAAGTCTTGTCCATGGATGAGCAGGAGCAGTTGACCAAATTGTTAAAAGAATTTCATGATGTTTTTGCTTGATCATATGCCAACATGTCAGGGCTTAATCCTATTGGATTACAAAACTCCAACTTAGTCTACACCCCTAATTTTTTAGAATCTATCAAGGTCAAATGTCTAGGTGATTCTAAGAAGTGTGGGTCATTTTAATGAGTTGTGAGTTTGCAAAGTTTGAGGTCTATTTTAATAAAAAGTTAATGAAAGACATTCGTCCTAAGAGTTCTTGTTGTCCTAAAGAATTCCAAGTTATAGTCTTTGTTCATAGTCTCCTTTCATCATCCCATTTAATTTTATCATATTATCTATATTTTTTATGTCGCTTGTTATCCCTTTTATCATTTCATTAGAACCCTTAGTTTTCATTTACATCATACCATGCACTTATAGGTCTTCATTCGTCCTCAAAAATTTCCTCCCTTTTAAGTCCATTAAGTCCTTTCACCTAAAATCCTATACAAGTCATTATTAAGTCTTCATTATATCACTTCCATAATTCCCTAAGGTATCTGGCATTTTTGCCCATATTACCAACCTAGTTCATCACTAAGGACTTCATCGTGGTCTCATTTCTACATTAGTCCCTATTCGAATTCATAAAATATTAATGTTCTCAAAGTGAAAAAGCCTTTATCATTGATGATGGATCTTCATCATCGATCAATCAACGACAACATTGGTCAATCGATGATGAGTTCTCACTCAACATTGATGCCAAACCCTTGTTGTCGATACATCAACAACACCATTGGTAAATCAACGATGAGTTGGTCAACCAATGATAGTGCTAACATTATAACCGGTTCTTGTTGTTGATCCATCCAAAATGCTCTTCAATTGGTTGGTTAATTGAGGATCTAGGTCTTATGTAGAATCATATCCTCCATTTCCATGAGAACAAATTTATTTCATTAACAAGGTCTTAGGTTCTAGGTCTCAATGAGGTCTTGAAAGTCTATAATATTCATTACCACCTACCCCTTTCGAGTCCTTATACAACATATGTTAAGTTATTTATAAATGTTGTGTCATAGCCCTCATCATACCAAAAGTCCTTTTGAATAACCAAATCATAAAGTTGTAACTAGACCTATGCTACACATATTGATATCCTCGTTCTAAACCTTTGTTGTTATTGTTAAGCTTTCATCGATAATACATTAGCAACAATTCTAGTCAATCAAATATGAGCCCTCATTGGCAGAGAATGAATGGTCTAGATCACGTCATGCTCCCACAAGATCAATGACATGCTCTTCATCTCTAATGCATCAACGACAGTGCTGGTCAATTAGCAATTGATCTAGTCAATAAAAAATGAGACCTTATTGGCTAGCAAATCTAAGGGTCTAGACTTCATAAAAAAATTATTTTCCCATTTCCACAAAAATAACCCCTTTGTCATTTGAAGTCCTAGGTACCATATAAGTCTAGGGTCTCTAAGGTTTACAAATTAATATTCAATATCATTCTCCTTGAGCCCTAATGTAACATGATATTAATGCTTTCAAAGGTATATAACTTCTATCGTTGATATAAAACCTTCATTATCAATCCATCAACAATAGCGCTAGTCAATCAGTTATAGCGTGGATCAATAGACGATGAGTCCTATTTAATATTAGATAAACAACTTAGGTTACATCAAGTTCCCTTAGATCAACGATGAAACCTTCATCGCTAATGCATTAGTGACAATCACATTACGATAATTAATGACCTAGATCTTGCCATGGAAGTCAATAGTGCAGCTTTAATCGAGGATCGAAGAGCGATGATTTCTGATTGGTTCGAGAAAATGACAAGATCGAGTGATGACTCAAAGCATACATGTATTCTTTCAAGGCCTGATAAGATCATAAAAATGCCCATGGGGATCTCAAAAGTGATAGTCCTAGGAAAGCATAATTAAGATGGCACCAATGAGAGTTGAACATGCAAAATAGCAAGATCCACCAGGTCAATCATGGGATTGAGTTGTTATGAAAATACCATTGTTGTAGTTATGAGAATGAGCTAGCCAAGGATGTGCTTGAAAGTGGTGGTTGGAGATAGTTTAAAGCATCGCATGCAAAATTGTTTGCACCATTTTAAATATTGCACTCAAGAACCAAAAGCATCACCATTGCTAGTGATTTTACAAACCCTTGATTGAGATAATTGAGTTCAAAGAGGTTGAGTATTCAGATCCTATAAATTTTATACTTCTTAAGTAATTATAGCCATGGCATCCTCTAGTGCACCTTAATTGTTCACTACTAATATCACGGATATAGTTTTGCAAATCACCAAGGTTTGTCCTTATGAAAAGCTATCCAGTAAGTCGATTAAGAAAAAGCAAGAAGATATACTAGTGTAGTCAGAGCCCAATCAAGTGAGGTGATAGAATATTTTTTTTTGAATCACATAGGCAAAGTTTATGAGTAAGGCGAAACATCATGAAATGTACAAGGTGAGGTTAGCTTGTAAAGCTGACCAGCATGAGTAAAAGACTCAACTGATGCACGGATACTAGTTTAAGAAAGCTAAATATTTTCAAATCTATGAGACATGATTCTATAGTTGTAAGATGATAAAATGCCCTACTTGAATTTAATATTATATAAAGAGGGACACCCTTTCAAAATAAAGATAAAAATTTTAGTATCTAAAATGGGTCGAAGGATGCAAGTAGTAGATTGTAGAAAAAAGTTTGAGCAACTCAAGAGGTTCCTATTCACCAACACTTAGAAATTCAAGATATGTGGAAGAGATGGATGATCACTTAGCCTGCATTGTCCTGGAAGTGGTCTCACGAGAATATAGACATGGAGGTATGTTGTTATTGATGGTTTACACAATTTGTGTACCTCCAATTCTTATTTTTAGTTTCCTTCTTTTCCTTAAACCCCAACCCCTTAGTGCTACTTCTTCTCACCAACCTGTAAAGATACCATATATCCCTCATTTTTTGGTATCCCCTTTCATTTTTTTGGATATTTATACTATGTTTTGTACCCATACGTGCCCTGTCTCCACCATCTCGTGTGCTATATGAGGTTCATTGTGTTCCACTTCCTTTCATCTTGTTAAAATACCACACCCACCTTGTTTTTGTTGTCTTATTTTTTCCATCATTCTATACTCATTTTCATTTCTATTCCTTTTGGTATGGTATCTTCTTCCTCCCCTAATGTGTCAGTTAGATATTTGGGGGGGGCAGGGGGGAATAGAGTCAACACAACAACTCAAGGATCTAATTCAATTGACTCAAAATATAATAAAATTTATAAATGAGAATGAAGGTGCCGATAAAAAGGCTACATCAACCGATTACTAAGTATGAAATATGAGATCACTATGATAACATCTTTTTGTGATGAAGCCTAGAGTTAGATTGTAAAATTGTTGAGGATAAAGTTACTAGAAGAAGACAAAAATAAAATAAAATTAAAAACCAGTGTTGGGCCCACCATAGAAAAAATGAAAGAACATGACCAAAAGTCAGATTGAATTGAGATATATTGCTTGCTTTTCAAGGTAGTTAGAACTAAGAGAGTCCAAGCATCGATTTGGGTAACGGTTGGCATGTTTTTGAGATAGACAGTAATTTTTCCTAGTTTTTGATAGCTGGTGATATCTCAAATTTTTGTGTAAGATCAAAGGCAGAAAGAACCCCAGGTGGATACATCTGAACCACACATCTACAACTAAATTGGATCATTCAAATCATAAAAGAGGTATTCATAGTTAGAATCATGATCAAGCAAAGTATTGCAAATTCTGCAAGGGATGTTCCTATGTGTCTTCTCAATCAATTGTATTTCCCTTTGTACCTCTCTTAGTTTCCCATCTATTTCTTCCCATCATTGTGTAGGAATTGTTGAGAGCTAATCTAGTTTACTAAGGACATTCCCAGGAGTTGGATTAAGAAGTTGAAGGTTTTGTATCACTATTTTTAGGACAAAACTAAATTCTTCTGTTACATAATTTGAACAAAACAAATATTGTATTACCTTTTTAAAGAGACCTGAGCACTCTACCAGACTATGTTATATAATTTTGAGAATAATTATAATACAATTCAACTTCTTCTCTCTGGAAATTTTGGTGTTCATTGTGTGGCATGTTATTCATTTATTACATAATTTTAATGTATGAATACCATATTATCTCATTGATAGGGTTTTTATGACTATTACATAATTTGAATGAATGTAAAAATTCCAGTTTATCCTTTCTCTTTCTTTCTAATTCATGAAATCATTGATCTCTGCTATAATTACCCAATGGAAAAGACATCGGTCTTCTACTTGAAGCTAAGGTTGGGAGTGTTATAATTAGCTTGGTCATAACAAAATTTATCTTAATTCCCACCTAATCTGGTTGAGCACTGGACATAAAATGTCAATCACTAATTAAGCTCATAATAGGGGTATCCTAACCCAAATTGGTCTATTTAAGAATTTATTATATTCAAGTTCAAAGAGGTAAGTCTACCAGAGCTTGTATATCTGCTTGTGATAAAGGAGATTTAGGTAGCGTGACCACATATCTTAAGGATGCCTAAATTTTCCACAATAGTTTTCTGGCATCGTTTCTAGGGATGACATTTTTAAGTCTTTTAACTTTTTCCCTCATTTTTCTTTTCAAAATTTGAATGTGCTGATATGGGTACTTTTCTAAATTTTTTTCCTCATCACTCATGAATATCTCTAAGAATCTTTGAGAGATTAAGAGGACATTAAGGCTAAGTAATCTTGGCTAGAGAGAGATTATTTTTGCACCATAGTGTTGGTAACTCTGAATTGAACGAACCTAGAGATTAGAAGATTCAAGGATCTGATATGGCACACATGAGAAGTGAAAAAAAACTCTACCAAGAATTCAAAAATTTGGAGGTATTTATCCATAACTAAAAAATCCTAGTTCCTAAAAGCTACGTCTATAAAACTAAATCGTATTCTAGTAGTAGAAATTCTGTTAAAAATAATATCCCTTTAGATAATTCTATTGCTATCACTGTCGTAAGTATTATAGTTGTTACCATCCTCCTATAACCATCATGGCCAATCTTCCCCCAAATTAGAATAATCAAAATAACCAAAACCTCCAAACATGGAGAACCAATAGATATAGGCCTTTCCAATTACCACCAGTTTTGCATGACCTCCCCAGTAAGGCACATAAATACTTGCTGAAATTCCAAGGTAATAGTGCCATAACAGGAGAAGATCATATCAAAAGTTTCATGTATGCATTAGATAGTCTCAAAGTCAAAGAAGAAGATGTAGTTCTCAAGTTATTCCTTCAAATCTTAGAGAAAGATGCCAAATATTGGTTCAATAGCATCTCACAGACAATCATTTCCCTAATTTCCAAACCATGGAAGAAGTCTTTCTAAAAAGTATGGGGAAAGAAAAATGAACAATCATTATTGACAGAACTAGAAACCATGAAGAAAAAAGAGAATGAATCTATAGAAGATTTTAATAGAAGGTTTTTCAAAATAAGAAACAAGATTCCTACAACTCTGAGGCCAAATAATAACCAGTCCATCTATTTTTACAAGAATGCATTTTATGGAGAGTTTTATGATTTGTTAAGACAATAGAGAGTCACTACTATTGATGAATGCATGGAAAAGGCCATAGAGATTAAAAGAGATATGATAGATAACAGAAAAATGAAGCCACATTCATTTAGGCAAAAAATCATGTAGATTAAAAACTCAAAAAAGTTGATTTCTCATTATTAAAGAAAATTGAACAAGATCCCATAGAGAAGTTGTCAAGCCAGTTAACTGAGATGTTTAACACTATGAATAATAGATTATCCATAATTGAAAGAGAAAAAGGAGAAAGTCCTGAATCATCTCAACCCCAAAATGATAGCAAACCCCCCTTTAAGAGAAATTTCAATAGAAAATAGAATAGAAACAATGCAAATGAAGGAAATAGGAATGGAAATAACAACAATGGTTGGAGAAAAAGAGAGGGACATAAAGATATAGACATGGTTCCGAATCCAATAGCTTCATCCAACGTAGTCTCTAATTTTCCTTTTTACTACCTTGCCTGTGATGCTCCCCATAATTTAGCCGATTGTGGTATATACCTCAGCATGCATGCTAGTGTTAATCTAGAAGAAGAGTAAGATGAAGAAATACATGTAAATGTGTGCTGGACTAAAGATGATGAAGCTAGAGAAATCCAATTTGAGATAGACATGAGTGAATTTCCCACTTTAAAATGAACATCTAGGGCTTTAGTTATAGATAATATGGAAATTTTAAAGAGATATCAAGATAATAGATATGAGAGAATGAAGAAGGATAAATAAGTACCTACAACAGAAGAAATAGAAGCACTAGAAATAATTCATGCTATTAATTTGAGAAATAGAACAATGCCAGATAGAACTGATGATAAGACCAATGTAGAGGGTAGAAATTACTAGAACCAAAACAAAGAGAAAGTTGTAAGGAGATAAAGTAGCAATAAGCAATAATTGACTCCCAAGACAGAGATAGAGAATTATGTCCAAAAACAACTAGATTCTGGCAAGAATGTAGAAAATAAGAGAGTTGAGTTTGATGTTGGACAAGAACTAGCTAAAAAAAAAATAAATATCACTTTTGGTGAGTTGATGACTATCCCAAAGTATAGATATCAAGTGTGTAGGGCTTTTGGTCTAATAGAGCTAATAGGAAATCAGGTTTGTAGTGCTTTAACAGTAAACAATCCAATGCCTATAACAAGAACTCCATCCTTAGTGAGGCCATTTCTACATATCCCTTAGGTATACATTAGATTTAGGAGACCAATATGTAATTCATAATTGCATGCTAGATAGTGGAGCATCCCATAACATTATGCCAAAGCAAATAGCAGATCAGTTGGGTCTGATATGCACTAGATATTCCCCTCCCATATCAATAATGGATAATAGACAAGTACCTTGTGTTGGAGTGATAACTGGTTTACTCATATTCCTAGATCAATACCCAAAGAAAGGAATAGTCATGGATGTAGCGGTCATAGATGTAGATCCTTTCTTTTCCTTGTTATTATGCAGACATTGGGCTGAACAACTAGGGGGATCCATTCAATTAGACTGGTCATATGCTACTATTCCATTAATAGCTAAAGAATAGGTCACACTCAAAAGGGAGCCTTTCAATAGGTATTCAGTAGAATTGAGAAAGATATGATAACACTATAGTAAATCTAGTTAACTCAGTTGAAGAGAAGGAGATGGGATTTTATTCAGTGTGGCATACACCATTCCTAGATGAGGTTCCTGAAGTTATAGATATGGACCCACAAAGAAGAGCTAAAGTAGATGCAAAATCCACTAGGGTATTAACATAAGAGATGTGGACTATGACTTTTGATGGTGCTAAATCACAAGTTGGTGTAAGGACTAGAGTAAATCTCACTGATATAAAAGGAAATTACCTAGGGATACCTTACAGATTAGAATTTCCATGCACTAATAATGTAGTTGAGTATGAAGCATTACTGCTAGGGCTAAGGAAGGAAAAATAATTGGGAATAAATTACTTAACAATATATGGGGATGTAGAGATTATAATACAATAGGTTAAGGGAAAGTATCAAACAAAGCACCTAAGGTTGAAATAGTATAAATAGGCAATTCAAGATGAGATAGATAAATTTCTTACCTTTAATATATCCTATATCCCTAGGAATGAAAATCATGTAGCAAATTTGTTGGCTATGAATGCATCTAGTGCATATTGCCTTGAAATAGACACTGAATACATGGATAGGTTTCCCACTATCTCTGTTTATCACCCATCTATGCCAGATAACATTGTGTACTTGCAAGTTTTTCAAGATGATATTGATATCAAAGATTTTATGACCATGCAAAATCACTATGCTGACATCTTGTGTGATGAAGAAGATGAGGAGAAGTTGAAAGATATCATTGGAGAACCTATAGAAGTGATACAATTAAAGAAAAATAAGATCCCAAGAGGATTGGTTTCTTTGGAGAGTCTATTTGATGATTTTGATAGAGCTCACAAGCCTATTCTTTAGGAGTCAAAAGTTGATGAAGTCAATATAGGAATAGAGCAAGAACCCAAAATAGTAAAAGTTAATAGAGCTTTGTCAGAAAAAGAAAGAAATCAATACATAAGTTTTCTCAAAAAGAATATGGAAGCTTTTGCTTAGAGTTATGAAGATCTTAGGACATTCAACACTGAGGTGATGACTCACATCATTCCCTTAAAAGAAGGCACAAAACCTCATAGGCAAAAACAAAGGAAGTTCAATCCTACATTACACCCAATGATGCAAAAAGAGGTCCAAAAGTTGCTAGATGCAAAGATTATCAGGAAGGTTAGATTTTCCTCTTGGATAGCTAATTTAGTACCTATCAGAAAGAAGAATGGTGATATCAGGCTATGTGTGGATTTTAGAAACTTGAATAAGAACTCTTTGAAATATAACTATCCACTACCAAATATGGAGCAATTGCTACAAGCAGTTGTGGGGTCAGCTAAGATATCCTTATTGGATGGATTTTCAGGCTATAACCAAATACAGGTCAATCCAGAGGATAGGTATAAGATAACTTTCACTACTCCCTAGGGAACCTTTGAATATCTAAGAATACCATTTGGTTTGATGAATGCAGGTGCAACATTTCAGAGAGCCATGGATTTTACCTTCAAGGGACTTATGTTTAAAATAGTAGTGGTGTATCTTGATGATATAATAGTGTTCTCCAAAAATCTAGAAGATCATTTCACACATTTATCCCAAGTATTTAAAAGGTGCAAGTAGTTTGGCATTTCTTTGAATCCTAAAAAGTGCATTTTTGGAGCCACGCAAGGCAAGTTACTAGGACATGTGGTATCTAAAGAAGGAATCAATATTGACCCTCAAAGGACTAAAGCCATTGCAAAGATTCCCCCACCAAATAATTTAAAAGGAGTTAGATCATTTTTTGGAAAAATTAACTTTGTTCGAAGGTTTGTTCCAAATTTTGCTTAGATTGCTAAGCCAATAAATGACATGATAAAGAAATATGGGAATATAAGGTGGACTGAGGATAACATGAAGGCTTTTTAGAATATAAAATATGCAATCACACAAGCCCCTGTGTTGACATGCCCTGATTATTCAAGGGATTTTAATATTTACTCATTCACCTCAGAAGATACTATTGTTGTTGTTTTATCCCAAAAAGATCAAGAAAATAATGAAAGACCCATAGCTTTCATGAGAACTAGAATGAAGGGAGCCCAACTAAAATATACTATGATAGAAAAATAGGCTTTCTCTTTGATAAAGGCTTTGGAGCACTTTAAAGGTATATTTGGGTCAAATAAAGTGATAGCCTACATCCCATATATAATAGTTAAGGATGTTTTCACACAAACAAAACCTGTAGGTAGTTTAGCAAGGTGGATGGTTAAGTTGTAGTAGTATGACGTAGAGTTTAAAGTAGTAAAGACCATTAAGGGATAGGGATTAGCCAAGTACATGGCCACTAAAGGAGGAGAAGATATCAATAATACAATCATGGTGGGAAATGTACAACAAAATACAAAGATAGATAGCCTTGAAGAAGATTGGTACAAGGATATCATAATTTATTTGCAGTCATTGTCATTCCCAGTAGGTTTTTCATAGAGTAAAATGAGAAGCATTAAATAGCAGGCTCAAAAGTATTATATTCAATATAACAAGCTGTATTGGAGGTATCCCAATGATGTGTTGTTACTTTACCTATTCCAAAAGGAAGTCCCTGAAGTCATTAAAGAGTTCCATACTAGCTTTTATGGAGGACACTTTGCTCCAAAAGCAACAATAAATAACATAATGAGAGTTGGTTACTATTGGCCCTCTATGTTCAAAGATGTATACTTATTTATCAGAAAATGCCAAAACTGCTAGGTCTTTTATGGTAAGAAAAAATTATCTGCCATGCCCTTGAAACCTGTGATAATTGAAGCTCCATTCACTTAGTGGGGGATAGATTTAATAGGAGAGATAAATCTAAATTCCTCAGGAGGGCATAAGTGGATAATCACAACAACAGATTACTTTACTAAGTGAGTAGAGGTTGCCCCATTAAAGAAGTCAACAACTAAAGTGGTCATCAGGTTCTTAGAGGAAAAATATCCTAACCATATTTGGGGTACCCAGGAAGTTGATAATTGATAATGGGAAGTATTTCTCCTCTTATGAGATGGTAGAATTTTGTGCCAAGTATAGCATAGAACTAGCCCATTCTACCAATTACTACCCTCAAGGTAATGGCTTGGTTGAGTCCTCCAATAAGAACCTTATTACCAGGATTAAAATATCACTTGGAAAGAACAAGAGGAGTTGGGACAATGAATTAAAGTATGCTCTATGGGTAGACAGACTTGCTGTTAAAAGAGCTACAGGAAAAACACCATATGAGCTAGTCTATGGAGAGAAAGCACTTTTGCCTCCTCAGGTGGAGAGAGTTGCTTTGGCTTTGCTTCTTCAGGACCATGAAATACCAGATGCTTTATAAAGAATATTAGATCAAATTGTTAAGCTAGAAGAAGACATGAGAGAAGCCTTGGTAAGAATGACTCAAGAAGCTCAGAAAATAACCCAATTATTCAATAAGAAAGCAAAAGGATTACCATTTACAAAAGGTGATGTAGTGTTATACTAGGATCCCAAAAATGATAGACAAGGTGAAAAAGGAAAGTTTGAGCCCAAATGGTTAGGTCCTTATCATATTTATCAAAATATTGGCCAACACACCTACAAGTTACAAGATATGAAGGGTGACAAGTTGCCTATACCAATAAATGGCCAACATTTGAAGATTTTCAACCCTCACCCTGAGGGTCAAAGAGGTTGAAAGATCACATAAAAAAATAGAGAGAGAGAGAGGAGTATGTATTTTAGGTTTGTCATGTTCTTTAGGTGATTAGGTAGATGAAGTTGTTTTTATATTGGTTGCTTCAATTTTTTAATAGGTGACTAGGAAAATTCAAGTATCCATTCATGTAATCAATCGAATATTTTGGAGTCCTAAAGAGAATTCATAAGTACTAAAGGTTATTCATATCCCTTATCCCAGTCAAAGCCTGCGTTGGATTACAAAACTCCAACTTATTGTGCACCCCTATTTTTTTTTTAAATCCAAAAAGATTAAATTTCTAGGTGATTTTAGGAAATGAGGGTCATTTTAATGAGTGGTGGGTTTGAAAAGTCCAAAGTATACTTTAATAACAAGTTATAATGAAAGATATTAGTCCTAAGAGTCCTCATCATCCTAAGGGAGTCCAAGTTATAGTCCTTGATAATAGTCCCCTTTCATCATCCCATTTCATTTTATCATATCATCTATGTATATTTCTTATGTCTCTCGTTATCCCTTTTATCATTTCATTAGAACCCTTAGTTTTCATTAACATCCTATAATATATTTGTAAGCCTTAGTATTTTTCCCATAAACCTTTGCCCCTTTTAAGTCCATGAAGTCCTTTCATCTAAAGTCTTAGACAAGTTATTATCAAGTCCTCATTATACCACTTCAATAACTCCCTAAGGTATCCATAATTTTTGCCTATATTCACAACCCACTTCATCACTAAGGTCTTTATCATGGTCTGTCCCAACATTAGTCCCCACCCTAATTCATAATATTAATATTCTCAATGAGATAAAACCTTCATTGCTGATGATAAATCTTCGTTGTTGGTCAATCAATGACAACACTAGTCAATCGATGATGAGTTATCGCTCGTCGTTGATGCCAAAGTCTTATCATTGATACATCAATGACATCACTAGTCAATCAACATTGGGTTTGTCAACCAGTGATAGTTCTAACATTATAACGAGTTCTCGTCATCGATGCATCCAAAACACTCTTTGATTGGCTGGTTAACTGAGGGTCTAGGTCTCATGTAGAATCATGTCCCCCATTTCCATGAGAATAATTTTTGTATTACCAAGGTCTTAGGTGGTAGGTCTCAAAGAGGTTTTGAAAGTCTATAATATTCATTACCACTCATCCCTTTCGAGTCCTTAGACAACATATGTTAAGTTCTTTATAAATGTTATGTCATAGCCATGAACATGCCAAAAGTCCTTCTGAATAGGTAAATCATAAAGTCATCACTAGACCTATGTTGCACATCAATATCCTATTGGTCAGAAGTTTGTCTAATGGTAAGGATTGTGTGCCCACAGACCTCGATAAACTTTGAATGGTCTCAAAACTAGAATTATTAAGGCCAATATCTAGAGAAGGCCAATTCCTAAAGGGTCCTAGCTAACTATTTTAAGAACTAGGGGCAATTGGAAAGAGAAGGAACTAAAGTTAGAACTTATAGGGGATGGGTTCAGTCACATCAAAGAACATATAAAATCTCAACATTCAATAAACACATACAGATCATATAACAGACCATCAAATGCTTCCCATTCACATTCAACGTACAGAGTTCAATTATGAATTCCATAATTAGAGAATGAAAGACATGAAATCCAAAATGCAAAATTATAGCACATCTATTCTTCTAACTTTAACAAAAATAAGTAATCAAACAAGCATACATACATGAAAAGTTTTGGAGTACATACAATGATCCACTTGTATTATGAGTGTTTTAAATATTACATGCTGGTTGTAATGGCCAAAGAGTCGACCATTTTTATGCCTTTCACTCTTGCATATATAGATCCTGAAAGAAACCTCTCTACAAGTGAATACAATATCGAGAACCAAGGTTGGCCAATGACCTATGTTGCATGCAATTAAGACACATATTAATGAAGCTTAGTCGAGTCAAGGAAAATTTAGGCTGTATGCACCAACCATCGTCTTGTAGCCTACATTAGTCCATTAATTGAAGTACCCCTCACAAGATGCATTAAATTATCCCTATGACTATTGTGCCAACATCCCAGGGACTCATAATGCTTGCATGCATTTGCGGGGAGAGAGTTGCTGGGATCATTAATGCATCTTATGGATCTGTTGTATAAATTATACTCCATGGTGAATCACTTCTGACTTCTTTAGTAGGGCATATGATGCATGACAACTATGCACATGTGTCTTTTCTAACTAGTCATTAAATTACTAACCCACCTCTTTCATCTCGGATATGGTGCCCTTTTACTGCTAGTCGAAAATTGATGTTCCTTTGAACTTTGGTCCATATCCTCTGATTGGGTGGATATTTGGGCCATTGATTGCCATCTTGATGTTTTATATTTTTGAATCTAATTCCACCTTAACTTGAGGCAGACTTTTGGGTTGGTCTGCAACCATGTCACTTCCCAATTTTTTGCCCCACACACTGTCCTTTTATATTTCAACAAAGATCTAGGTCCAGACTTGGGACCATCGATTCCCACTCTTCTACCCCATCATAGCTCCTTACACCTTTATGGTAGTATTTTAGGATTTTCTTAGTGCTTAGCCTCACCCCATTTCTCTGCTCGATTTACAAGTTTGATTATTCTCAAGCATCAATCACAACAAGTTCTCTGGTTCTATCATCTTCACATAGCTTCTTGATCTATTGCAATGAAGTTTTAGGAGTGCTAGTAACTTATCACCTTCTCAGTTCACTGCCCCTCATTTCATTGGAGCCAGGTTTTGGGACCCGCTTGGGTAATTGAGACTCTTATTTTCTCTCTTGCCTTAGCACTTAGTTAAACTTTGATAATCCTCGAATGGATCTTTGGGGTTGCTTTAGGGGTGACCATGCCCATTTTTTTACTTGACACTTTTCTCCTTCTTCCTTGTAGCAAAAATCTTAGGCCTACTCCAATTTATCATGAATATAAGGTGGGTGTAGAGAAAACCACCCACAATTTTGGTGACTTACAAGGATTTTCACTTGCTAAAAATAAAGAACCTAGATAAAAATGTGAAGGGAATATACCCTATACCAACAAAAATAGACCTTGGCAATGACCATTGGGCCACATAGTCAACTCAAAGCATAAATATAAATAGGTATTGCACAACATGCTTATAAAATTTGCTCATCATAAAAACTATGTTCTACGTTCTAATTACGGTATCAAGAGACGCAGGTTGGACAAAATTATGACAATCCTTCAGCTCCGTAGCAGCATTGACCTCGTCTATCGCACTCCATAG
This sequence comes from Wollemia nobilis, assembly GCA_028583015.1. NCBI lineage: Eukaryota > Viridiplantae > Streptophyta > Pinopsida > Araucariales > Araucariaceae > Wollemia > Wollemia nobilis. Next base: position 7,628,061 of record JAQPPZ010017259.1, on the reverse strand, counting down.
TAGCAACTAGTTTTTTCCAGTGCATTCCACAACATCATCTTGGTTGGCCTAGCACACTCCACAAACAAGCATCCAAATTTCCCAATACGTCCTCGAATGCATAAAGCCACCACAGGCGATTACGCACGCCGTTCGCACGCCCACATTATAGTGTGATCATTGCAACCAGATAGGAATTGAGCGTACTACTTTGTGCGAACCTCTCGGTGAAGGGTAGCTAACACCAGGGAGAGAAAAACCAATTTTATCACTATATCGTATCCAAGTCACACAAAGAAATCAATTGGAGTCACCAAGAATTCACAGTCCTAGGTGAAAATAGCTAAGCTCATCATCCACCAATAATTGAGATTGAAATAAGCATAAAATTGGTTATATTATAAGGTACTCTCCTTTATTAATATATATTTTTATTTTGTACATTGGGCAATTATCCCACATACTAGGTGGGGTGGGTAAATAGTTGTTTATCAGGGAATAGCTACCATAAGAGAGGTGTGACTTCAGTCACATAAGTCCCACCCTCTCCACATGCCAATTTCCCTCCATCCAATTGTCACTCACCTTCGCATTCTGCATGTCATTCACTTCATGTTTCACGTGTCAGTTGGGTTCCTTCTTGCCTTGCATTGTGGTTCGGTCATCCTTGGCCTCGTGTCCCTTGTTATCCACATTCCTACTATCGTATCATCCTTAGTATGCATCCCTTGTGTCCTTTTCACCTAGTGTTGTGTCCCTCATTTCCTTGTCACGTGTTAGTCTCGTTCCTAGTCATGTCCTCGTCGCGTCGTGTCCTAGCTATCTTCATCTATCTATGTGTCAGTTCTAGCTATCTTCGAGCTTTGAGTTGGTCTCATCTGTTCACTCACATGTCTTATCTGTGGTCCGAGTTCGTGCATCCAAAAGTTGCTAACCGAAAATCATCCAAAAATCATTGAAAAGTTGTGCGTCCAAAATTTTCTTACCAAAAATCATCGAAAAGTCATCAAAAAGTTGCTAACAAAAAAAAATCATCGAAAAGTTGTCCAAAAGTTGCTAACCAAAAATCATCGAAAAGTCGTCCAAAAGTTGCTAACCAAATATCATCCAAAAGTCATCCAAAATTCATCAAAAATTTGCTAAGCAAAAGATTGCACGAAGAACCATCACATCCATGTCGCAGTTGGAGCGACATTGAGAGAAAAAATTAAACCAAAATTTTTGCCCAATGTCATAAGCATTTTACAGAATAAAAGGTGAAACAAGGTCAAAGCAATTACTAGCGCATGATCGTAAAATGGAAAAAAATACTAGACAGATGATTATCAAAATTTGAGGATCCAACCAAGAGGAGTTTGGAATCACCAAGAAGACCTCATAGAAGCAAAGGTACACAAAATTCTTCTCTTGTAGGAATTTTTAGCTATAACCCAGGTCATCCTTTGATTAACAAAAAAGGAATACCAACACCCCCATCAAAAATAGTAAGCTCACATAGAATGGAAAATATATTAAGAAAATATGGGTATGGATTCATAGCCCAAATTAATTGCATGGAAAAATTAGCACAAGAAATGCCAGAAATCCAAACAGAAGATCTCCAAAACATTGTTGCCAATTATGAGAAGGTTTTTCAAGAACCAAAAGGACTACTACCCAAAAGATCCCATGACCATGCCATACAACTTGTTCCAGGAAGTCTTCCACCTAATGGTCATCCTTATCGATATCCCCAACCCCAAAAAACAAATTTGAGAAGATTGTCCAAGAACTGCTAGAACATGGTGTCATCCGTCACATCACTAGCCCCTATTCTTCACTAGTAGTATTGGCTCGTTGAAAAGACAATTCCTGGCATATGTGTCCGAACTTTTTTCCTCTCAAAAAAATCACCATCAAAGATAAATTTCCTATACCTGTCATTGATGATTTATTAGATGAACTACATGGTGCAATTTTTTTTACCAAATTGGACTTACATTTAGGGTTTCACCAAATCAGAGTTAGGGAGGAGGATATTCCCAAATAGCTTTTTATACTCACGAAGGCCATTATGAATTCTTGGTCATGCCCTTTGGTCTCACTAATGCCCCCTCTACATTCCAAAGTCTCATGACCACATGTTTCACTCACTCCTATGCAAATTTGTCCTAGTCTTCTTCGATGACATACTCATTTATAGTAAAACTTGGAAAGATCATTTATCACATGTGGGAAGAGTTCTTCATATTCTACATAGGGAAAAGTTGTTTGTCAAGTGATCTAAATGCTCCTTTGGTGTTCAAGAAGTTGAGTACTTGGGTCATATAGTATCTCAAGAAGGTGTCAAAGTGGATCCCAATAAGATTAAGGTAATTCAGGATTGGCCTTTACCTAAAACCATCAAGAAACTTCATGGTTTTTGGGTCTCACTGGCTATTATCATAAATTTGTGCATAACTATGGTAAAATTGCATCTCCTCTCACAACACTCACAAAGAAGGATGCTTTTCATTGGTCCAAAGTAACCACCCAAGCCTTCTAGGCTCTCAAAGAAGCAATGTGTACTACTCCAATTTTGGCAACTCCATATTTCCACAAACCATTCGTTATTGAATGTGATGCTTCAGGAATAGGTATTGGGGCAATATTAATGCAGGAAGGTCATCCCTTAGCATTCGAAAGTAAACAACTTTTGGGGAATAATTTGGGTAGATACACATATGAAAAAGAAATTTTGGCTATTCTACACGCAGTGGAGAAATGAAGACACTACTTAATCAATAGCCGTTTTATTATAAAAAAAAATCATAGTAGTCTCAAGAATTTTTTAGAATTAAGGTTTTCTTATCTTGAAAAAAACAAGTGGTTGACTAAATTTTTGGGATATGACTTCATTATTGAGTATAAGTAAGGGAAAGAAAATGTGGTAGCCGATGCATTATCCAAAAAATACGAAGATGAGGTGGTCATCAATGCTATTTATGGTCCTTGTTCTCAATGGGTGTCTCAGTTACAGGAAGAATGGTTGTCCAATAGTGAAATAGCTTAAATAATTTAGGAATTGTCAAGGGGTTCATCCAAGCACCCTCTTTTCTCCTATGACGACAACATATTGCGAAAGAAAATCGCATTTACATTCCACACAATTTAAAAATCAAATCAAGGATTCTAGATGAGTCACATGCTTCCTCATCAACAGGACATTCAGGTTTTTTGAAAATTTATATGCGGGTTAAACAATCCTTCTATTGGAAAGGATTAAAAGTAGAGGTCAAGCAATGGGTAGCTGAATGTGAAGTGTGCCAATGCAATAAGGGAGAAACAGTTAAATCACCGGGGTTGCTTCAACCATTACCTATTCCAGATCGTTAGTGGGAACATATTTCCATGGATTTTATTGAAGGTCTTCCTAAGTTAGAAGGAAAAATAGTAATTTTCATGGTGGTTGATTGTCTCTCCAAATATGCCCACTTTCAGGATTTACAACATCCATTTTCAGCAAGCAAAGTGGCTAAGGTATTTATGAATTCAATTTTCAAATTGCATGGAATGCCCAAAAATATTTTAAGTGATCGAGATCCCATATTTACTATCAATTTTTGGAGAGAATTATTTTGACTTAGTGGTACCAAATTAAATATGTCTTCTGCATACCATCCAAAAATAGATGGTCAAATAGAGGTAGTTAACAAATATTTGGGTACCTACCTAAAATGTTTTGCTCAGGATAAACAATATCAATGAAGTCAATGACTATCATTGGCAGAATGATGGTACAAAACTTCTTACCATTATTCCATAAATATGTCCCTTTTTGAAGCACTGTACATAACTAAGCCACCAACAGTAGCAGATTATGTATCAGGATCCTCCAAAGTGGCCCAAGTAGATGATTGGTTTCAACAACGACAATCAATGCTCACTATTCTAAAAGATAATTTGGTCCAAGCACAAAATCATATGAAGCAACAACAAGACATGCATCATTCGAAGAGGGCATTCAATATTGGTGATATGGTGTTCCTACATCTTCAACCCTACAAACAGTTGTTATTGAAGTATAAGTCTAGTCAGAAGTTGGCCCCTCGATTTTATGGTCCTTATAAAATTGTACGTCACATTGGAGAAGTGGTATATCAATTAGAGTTACCTCCTTCATCACGAATACATCCAATATTTCATGTCTCTTGTCTCAAGAAGGTGATTGGTTAGAAAGTACACTCTCAATCAAAATTACCAGTACTGGATGAAGAAGGGCGTATATATATCCAGACAGAGGTAATTTTATAAACTAGAACACGCACATTGAGATCTCGCCACATCCAAGAATTTCTCATCAAATGGTAGGACTTACCCGAAGAAGATGCTACATGGGAACCTGAAAGTATTTTCCAGACATTTCCAGCTTTGAGGACAAAGCTTTCCGAGGAGGGGAGTCATGCTACGATCCAAACATAGTTGTCGGCTATGTTTTCCAGGAAGACAAATTTTTATTATATACATAACTTGATTTGATTTAATTTTATCATCTATCATATTTATTTTTCATTCATCTACGATTCACACTATTGCCTTCAAGACGGGGATCTGCCCTCCTCAAAAGGTAATGTTTAATTATTGTTCTTCACTTTGTTCCCTTATTATTCGTTCGAATTACATTGTTTTAAGATTCTGTGATTGATGTTCTAAGTAACTATTAAATTGCATTTAAGTATGAATAAGCATTCTAGGATATGACTAGGTGAGTCGTACCACTATGCTATCCCTCCAGACTCCTTTTGTTGTTATTCTTTACCTTTTGAGGATTTAAACTGTGAGGCAGTTTCTAGAATGGCTTGAACCTAAAACTTTTGACAAATCTAGTTCCATGCCTCTAAAACATGGAGAGGAACAACCCTTATGCTATCAACAATGGTTTTTAAGAAATAAACATCCTTATACGACTGATCATTGTATTTCTTAACTACCTCTTCCATCTTGGCAAGAAGACTTGAGAATTTGAGGACCACGTCAAACATTTGATTCACTTCTATTGGTTCTTACAATGCCACAATATCACCTTCATCCTCCTTTAGGCCTTCAAATAACCTAATTATATCCTCTTCTATGTAGAGTTATCCCTTGCTATCTCAAAATATCGGGAAGCTAAGTTCTTTGAGCTTTGAGTTATCTTTGTTCATATTTTCTAGCTCCTTCTTTACTACAACACGGTGCTCCTTTCATTCATAGTACAGGTCTATAGGATTTAGTACCTACTACATGGTATTTCCACCATATGTGATATCTATTGTTGAGTACCAAGATTATTAGAAGTCTCCTTTTTGAAATAAAACCTTTAATTTTAATGCTAGTCCCCATGCTCTACACCAAACTTGACTTAGCATCTAACTCCTTTTCCACATTTTTAGAGGTTGCCAAGACCTCATCTAATTTTTGAATAAAATATTGAAGCACCTTCAATGTCACTTCTCTTATTTTATCCCAATAAGTATTTCTGATTTGCTTGACCCATTCTCTAAAGATTAATTCTTCCTAAGGTTTACTCTTTACCTCTTGCAACTTAGCTAGTGTAGTATCTAAATCATTTTGTTGTTGCTACAACTCACCCTTGAATTCAACCTCCTTCTCAAGATCACTCCTCAAGGTGGCAATTTCTTCATCCTTTTGCTTCAATACTTGTTGGGGAGGGGCCTTATCAAAGTTATCCTTCAATGATTTCACCTCATCCTCCAAAGCACGCTGACCTAGCCCTACCTTGTAGAGTTGTGCTTCCAACGACTAAACTCTTTTCTTTGCCAATTTGAGCTTATTTTATATACATTTTCCTTTTACAAATAATGTATTGACATTGGCATAAAGTGTCTTGAGAGCCTCCGTTTGAGTGATATCCTTCAAATTTATGGATTGAATATCATATTGCCAATATTTTAGCTTCATGTCTACAAAAGCCTTCTTTTTATTAGAAAGAGCAGATATTTTGTGCTTCTTCCCTTCAATTGGATCAACTTCATAATGCGTATATGGGATGGCATCCACCTTTTTATCATGCAATTGTTGTAGCTGCTCATCCGTCCACCTCTTTTGATTATCTTGCACAATCCTCACAACATTAAAGACTTCTGGAAAGGTTTCATCCATTGCTTGAGATATAAGAGGGGTAGTTAAAAAAGTTGGAAATGGGGTTAGGGGGTAAGGGATTACCACCTAAGTTGGGATTACACTAGCTATATCAGACTAGGGTTTGGGCTCTCTTGGTGGTGAGGGTAGCGGAGTCTGCTTAGATGGAATTTGTACCTAGGATGATGGAATTAGCGACAGTGTAGGTGAAAATAAGGGAGGTTGAGGAGGCAACATGATATGTAGATTGGGCACAAGCAGTGGCAAATGAGACTCTATTAGCTTCTAGGGAGGACTACTCTTTGGATTATTACTTTTGCACATAGTAGCCAAAGTTGGAATTATCCCTGAGGCTTGATTTTGGGATAGGGTAGGTGAATCCTCAATTGTCTCTAATGGAGTATGTTGAGGGGACAAAGAGTGAGAAGGAATTTCTATTATGCTCTACTTCTGCACAATATTTGAGGGCTATTTCGCTTCTTGTTTTCTTGTATTTGCTTGAGTGGTCACCCTTGCTTCTTCCATATTTATTCATTTTATTTGGAGTTTCAGTTGCTTGGACTCTACAACACCTATCTTGGAAGAGGTATTAGGTCTAGTAGATTCTTTCATTTTTCTACTTATCTTCAACCCTTGTGACAAAGGTGCAGGTGGTTTATGTGCTTTCAATCCAAAAGGTCTAGATAACCTAATCCTCCTAGCACCCTACAAAAGTTGTGCATAATAAGCTTCCCGTTGGGCCACCCTCTCATGGATTTGGATTTCTTGCATTTTGAGAAGACTCTGAACTTCTAGCTTCTCTTCCTCATTGTCTTCATTTTATTCTTCCTCTTCTTCTTCATATTCATCTACCTCTACATCTTGTTTGACTTCTACTGTGTCAGACTCTCTCAAAACCTAGGGAGTGAGATCCTTGTCCTTTCTTTTCTTATAGACTGCATATTAAGAGTTGAACCTAGCTATAAAGGTAGCATTAGCCCTTCCTAGGAATGGCTCTTGGATGTCACCCGCCTCACAACACATTATCCACCAATGTTTAATTTTGCTTTCTTCCTATTTTTTCTTATTTATTATTTATTGTACTAGTTTTGACTTCAAGCGTTGATCAAGATTCATTTTAGGGTCAAATACCCACTTATATGGGTATCATGATCTCCATTATGGTTGCTCAAGCATCTGGAACCATGTGAATGGCATCATCTAGTCATACACCAGGATTCTATTGTTTAGAACATCCACATTAACTTTGTTGTTCTGGTACATGAATTAACATTGCCTAGAATTGAGGTCATGAAGCTTTACCCTAAGTATATCGTTCATATCATAATACCATCTAGGAGGTACCACAAGGAGTCCTGAGCTAATAGCCTTTTATCCATATTTTGGAATGTGAAAGTATCTTTTTTGGGCATGATGATAGGTCCAAATGATACCATCTTAGAAAAAATGGCCTTCTTTTTTAACCTTCTTGGCCACCTTGGCTTTACCATTTGTTATGGTTCCATAGGTTCTGATGTCTAACCTTGATGATTCTTTATAATATTTTTAACAATGTGCCCATTCCTACCATTTCTTCAATGTGTCTGATCAAGGAGTTGCCAGTTGGAAGATCTTGCTGATTTGGTCATTACCTTCATTACATTGTTCTTGATATATGCATTGTTCTTGCAACAAGTACATGTTGGATCATGTAGATATTACTAGAGCAGTGGTTGGCTTCCATATGTATTGAATTAATGACATATTTCTTAGCTGATTCAAGAAACGATAACACCATCAACACTTGGACTGACAAACAACTGTTATGAATACCTGTATGCTTACACCTGGTGAAACTTTATTACCTATTGATCAACAATTAATGGTGATCAACTACTCTTAACTTTGTTTAGGGTGGGATTTTGGGAGTGTTCAATATCTACCACCCTCCCAATTCTCCACCCAAGGGAGGGCAAAATTTTGGGAGGGATAAGTACTGAACTATCTCTTGATTTTTTTCCTGATGCTAAACTTTGGTATGTAAAGTAATATTAGCTAAAAATTTGGTATGCCAGATACTGCAAATCACATAGCTTTCAGGTATGTACAAAGAAAATAAAGGTAAAAAAAACTATATATACATATATACATACTTTTTTTTGCAAGATTAAGTAAAATGCTTAAGGTGTTGACCATTCATCAAGATTGGGAGTAACCTTCCATCAAGTTTGCATAGCTGATAAGATTTTGCATCTTTAAATTCTTCAATGAGGTAAGGCCCAGACCATATAGAGTCAAATTTATCATGCGCTCTTGGCTTTGCACGCTCCATATCCCATTTTAGGAAGAGTTCACCTTCAAAAAATTCCTTTGGTCCTACCCTTTTGTCAAACTAGTGTTTGATTGTATTTTTATGCTTGCATGAATTATTGTATGCCTGTTCTCTTTTTTCTTCCAACTGTATCAACTGTACCATCCTTTTTTCCACTACTGGGAATCCTTCTACATCTATCTCACTCATTAATTTTAGCGTTGGGAGCTCCAGATTGATTGGAAGGACTGCTTCTTTTCCATAGACCAAAGCGTACGATGATGTTTTTAAAGCCTTCTTGAGGGTTATCCTATCCACCCACAATGATTTATCAAGTAAGAGGTGCCAACTTCTAGGATTATGTTCAATGCTTTGCTTTATTATATTGAGTAAATTCTTGTTTGTAGACTCAGCTAGACCATTTCCCTACGGATAGTAGTTTGAAGTGGTATTCTAGTAGATGCCATATCTACTAGCAAATTCCATTATCTTGGAACCTATAAATATTGTGCCATTGTCTAAAATAATGGTGGTGGGGACTCTGAACTTGGTAATCAGTATTTCTAGGAAATCAATGGTCGTTTGCTAGTCAACATGTTTGGTGGCTTCAGCCTTAGTCCACTTTGTGAAGTAATATGTTTTTGTAAGGATGGAATTGTGACCAACTAATGAATTTGGATTAATAATTCCAATGAAATACAATCCCCATTGCTAAAATGGTTCTTCTATAGTCACTAGCCGCAAAGGCATGGTGAGATTTTTTCCTTTCCCAACAAATATTTTACATTTATCGCATGCCCTAACAAATTTGAATGCATCTGAGAACATGGAGCACCAATAAAATCTTACTCTTAGGATTTTGGCTACTGTGGTCTGTGCTAAGTAATGCCCTCAAGAAAATCCAGAGTGGAACTCATCAAGGACCTTCTTGGATTCGTCCAAAGGTATGCATCATAGTAAATCTTCATCAAAATTTATCTAGTAGAGGATATTATTGATCAATACATAATTTTTGGCTTACAACCTATATCTACACCTCTGAGATACCATAAAATCCTCTGGAAATATTCCAAAGTTGAAATAATGAGTCAAATTGGTGATCCAGGAGTCAAGTGGTGCCTACGCTTCTAGTAGCTCAACAATATCTGCTTCTTCTATGCATAAATTAGAATCCACAATGATAGACTCTATCAAGTGCTGACAAAGTGCTCGACCTCTTACTAGATTTTTTGGTTGAATATCCACATCAAACTCTTGAATCTTCATTTTCCAGCTAACTCTCCTGTCTCCCCATTCTCCTTGAATGATAAAATTTTTGACATTCGAGTGCACCACATATATAATAGTTTTTGCTTTGAGAGAAAAAATGCCTAAAATTCTTAAGAGATCTATTTTTCAATGAAATTATATCTTTCTTCATGATCATGCAGAGTTTGACTAATAAAGACAATTGGTCTTTCATTATCATCCTCTCCTTTCTATGTGAGGACTACTGCATAGCTTTCTTCTACTATAAAAGTATATAAAATAAAATCCCTGGAATAATCTAGATTGATGAGAATCAGGGCTCATGAAATAGCTTCCTTGATGATTTTGAAAGCCTCCCTTTAGATATTTGCCCATTTGAATTCCACATCTTTCTTCAACATTTGTGTCATAGGCTTGAGTATATGAGTGAAGTCAGACACAAATTTTTGCATAAAGTTGATTTATCCAAAGAATGATCGAAGCTCCTTCTTATTCATAGAAAATCCAATATGGCACTTACTCTATCCATGTCTATGGAAATCTCTACTCTTGACACCACGTCCTAGGAGTTTTCCTTCCTACATAGCAAAGATGGATTTCTTTGGATTCAGGAATATCTTGAACTTTGTATTTTTTAAAGATCTATCTGATATGCTCTACATGGTATTCCTTCTTGTGAGAAAATATAGTCATATCATATAGGTAAATAATAATCACCTTGTTCATCAACTCACCAAATGCCAAGTCCATTACCCTTTGTAAGGTAGCACCAACATTAGGCAACCCAAATGGCATTCATTGATACACAAATATTCCTCATTTGGTGGTGAATGTTATCTTGTATTGATCTTCATCTTGGATCCAAACTTGGTTGAATCTTAAAATATCATCTAGTAGGGAAAACATATCTGCTCCTACCACTATGTATAATATTTGGTCTATTTGGGGTAAAGGATAATGATATTTTAAAGAAACCTTATTCAAATTTTGGAAATCAACACAGAGCCTGATGTCTCCATTCTTCTTTCTAACTAAAACCAAATTAGCCACCTAGGTAGAATGCTTGATGGGATATATTATTTTGGCATTCAATAGCTTCAAAAACTCCTGCTTCATTAGAGCCTCTATCTTTGGGTTGATCGACCTTTGATTTTGCTAAAAGTATTTTATGTTGAGCTCCAATTCAATGGTATGTTGGATAACATCCTTATTATATACTTTGAGATCATCATAGGTCCAAGTGATGATATCATCATATTTTTTGCATAATTCTTGGATCTAGTGGACTTCTTCATCTAAACAATCCACTCCTATCTTCAGGCTCCTTCCTAGTGAAACCTGAACTTCCTTGTAGCCTTTGGAATCTATTTTGATCATGTGGCCCGTTGGTCGGTCATTGTTATCAAACAAGCTTTCAAGGGTGATTAATCCCTTTGGTATATGGTTATTTTTTAGTTGAATGAACCCCTTCTCTTATTATCATATTCATTTTCTGGAGGTCCATCAACTGAGAAATTCATTTCATGGACTAGAAAATCCACTATCTGTTCATCACTTTCAAATAATTACCAAAAAATATTTTTGTTTAGAACAAAAGGCCCATAGACCAATCTGGCTATTTTTGCCTTGTGAATGGTGTTAGACACCGGGTAAAAGTTTGCTCCTATGGATGCCAGTATATCAGTGTGCCTATTCTAATCCCTTGGTATAGCCTTGATGTTGAGGGTCTCAAATGCTTCTAGCAAGTGTCAAAATATATTTCAATAAGCTTTGAGATAGTGATGTTTTATAACACACTTCTCAGTAATTTGGTTGATCACCAACTCAGAATCTCCAAATATTTGGAGTTGCTTGACTCCAAGCTTCTCTGCCTTCTTCAGACCTAGACATAAGGCTTCATATTCTACTGCATTGTTAGTGCATCTCCATGTTAGTCTATATGAGAAAACCTTTTGGGCTCCTATTGGTGAAATTAAGACTACTCTAGTACCTGCACCATTTTTGCATCTCACCCCATCAAAATAGAGCTTCCATAATTGATGAGGTGAAGGGTGGAAATTCTTCCTGAGTAGTTGGTTTCTTTATATCTAGTTTTTCAATAGTGTAAGTGCCCACTCCCATTTCTATTATAGCATTGAAGTCCTTAAGAGAAAATTGATCCTCTATTTGCAATTCCTCCAGAACTTCTTCCATTAGGTCCTCCTCTTCAGTCAGCATACTCACTATGGTTGCTTGTTGATCTACCTCTTCCAATTTCTCTATATGGAAAGAGGATGGTTTCTCTAAATAGATCTTCACTCTCCTCCCCTTGTATGGTATTTCCATATGAGAATAATCAAGGGAGAGGTAATCACCCAACTTGGTAGTAAAATCCCTTGAGAGGCACATTTTGAAGTAAGTCTCTAGATCCACCACCACTATCTCCTGAATCACAGTCACCTGAGGTAATCTATGAAGCACCATGGGTACATCTTTGATAACCCCTATGGTTTTCATTGGAGTACCATCCAGCTACAGCACACCAGGACAATTTCTAGTATATTCCATACCCATAACATCACACACCACCTTGGGCATGACCATAGTGGTGGCACCTGAATCAATCATGCAGTTGTGCACCACCCAACCCTCCATTTCTAAGGATAGATAGAATGGAGAAGGTATTTTTTTATTACCCCTTATAATAGAACTACATTGAGCTAGATTCTACTTTGGTTGAGCCTTATTTTGGCTCTTGATCAGCTTAAGAGAGGCCTAGAGAAAATCAATCTGCCTAGGTATTAGTAGAGCATCGTACATGCTGGCCTTTGAGGGTGTTTTCTTTAACTCCTCCACAATATTAAAAGTGAGGATTTCAGACTGCTTGTCTTTGTCCTTTGGGGGGTGCTCAAAATTGATCCTATACTCATAGGTGATCTTGATATATTGGCATTTTGTCAAGGAAGAGTATTTTGGCTTATCTCTAGCTTTCACCTGAGTTTCAATCCCCTTTTGTTAAGATTCATTGGGCTTGGGTTCTCTCCTCTATTGCTAAAAAGGCTTGTGAATAGAAACCTTTTGAGGGGTTTCCTTTCTAGTCTCATCCCTCTCTTGAGTATTTGTGGGTACCTTCAAGGGATTCAACTCCTTAGGATTCACCTGCAGTGGTTTCTTCCTAGATCTCATCAGGATAGAGACTTGTTCAACCAATGGCACCATGAAATTATGACCACAATATCTAATCATATTAATCTATCCTTTTTGAACCCTTTTTGATTTTCCAATGGCCATATTCTGCATGTAATGTTGATGCATTATACAAGTAATTTATCCATGGGGATCATTACATGTAGAGCACAAATAATATGATTGAAATGCAGAAGTTGAGGTTTCCTCCTCTTCATTGATAAGGATTGCACTAGTTATTTCAAGAGGCTTGTTGGTGGAGGATGACTGATCCTTGATCACATATGGGAATCTCCCTGGATGAAAATTTCTTTTAGCTTTCCTTATTTTAATCAGAGTGATTTCATTAGACAAATACTTTTTGAAGTTTTTTATTTACCGTATGATAGCTATTTGTGGATCTGGGATGGGTAATGCAAGTATTGCAGGTGGAGAAAGTAAGGTCAAAATCATCGGTGGAGTAGGGAGCAATGGCACTATAGGAAGATTGAGCCATTGAGGAAAGTTACAGGTGGTAGAAGTGCAGGGTAAGTAGGAGCTGAGACAAATGGTTATAGATATCTCTGAGGAAGCTCAAGGAAGATAGGTATCAAAGGTTTGGGAGGCAACCTACCTATAGCAATGAGAACCTTTTTTACCTTTATAGCTTCTTGGAATATTTGAGGAAATGTGAGGATATTTTATTGTCTTATCATCAATCCCAAGTCTAAACTAAAGGCTCTTAGGTAATAATATACAACCTACTCATTAGTTGGCCTAATACCATCAGGCACTCTTTGCCAAGTACAACTAAACCTGATGTTAAAGTCTATTATTTATTCTTATGGATGCTTCTGTATCACCATGAACTGGGTGAGCAAGAAAAATGGATCTTCTTGCTCATTGAAATATTCTATTAGTTTGGTTGCTAGGTTAATCCAAGACCTTATACTCCTATTAGGTAGGGTTCTATACCAATAAAGCATTTTTTCTTTCAAGGAAATGACTAATAAGTGGATCATAATATCTTCTTCTTGAATATTGTGAACAATAGCTAATGAAGCAACATCTTGACAATGTTCATATGTTGTTTTCCCCATACCATCATATGTTGGTAGGGCTTTCAAGGCTACTTGAGGAATAGCATGTTGATCAGCAAGATCAAGGGGACCCATATGGTTCCAAGTAGGGACTCCTGGATTATGATTTTGAGCCATTGCTATTTGAAGGACAATAGGTACTTGGAGTGGGGGCATTGAGTGAGTATCAATTCAATATTCCTCTTGATTTTTAATAGATGACAAGAATGATGTTGACTCATTGATAAATAAGGGCTGCTTTCTTCTAAAGGATAGTTCCAAGAACTCAACTATCTCTTTTGAGAGGCTAGCCCTATGTCTTGTAAACATGAAAGAATAGTAGGGATGATATGGCTTTCTAGGTGTATCTTTGATGGAGTCACCAGGTGATTGAAGGGAACTAGACAAAATCGGGTATCACCAACCCTCTGGTTTATCCTAGATATGGGAGAGCGTCCCATTGAGCGTGCCAAAAATTATTGGTCGAAATTTTATCTAATGGTAAGGATTATGCACCCACAAACCTCAACCAAATTTGAATGGTCTCAAAACTAGAAGCCTTGAGGCCAATATCTAGAGAAGATCGGTTCCTAAAGGGTCCTAGCTAACTATTTTAAGAAAAATGGATAAAAGAAAAAAGTAGGAAGCTAAAGCTAGAACTTACAAGGGATGGGTTCAACGACATCAAAATACATGCAAAACCTCAATACTCAATAAACACATACATATCATCTAACAGACCATCAAATACTTCCCATTTACATTCAGCACATAGAGTCCAATTATGAATTCTAAAATTAGAGAATAAAAAGCATGAAATCTAGAATGCATAATTATAACACATTCATTCATCTAACTTTAACAAAAATAAATAATCAAACAAGCATACATACATGAGAAGTTTTGGAGGCTAGACAATGATCCACTTGTATTATGAGTATTTCAAATATTACATGCAAGTTGTAATGGCCAAAGAGTCGACCATTTTTACGCCTTACACTCTTGCATATATAGCTCCTAAAAGAGACCTTTCTACAAGTGAATACAATATCAAGAACCAAGGTTGGCCAACAACCTCTACTGCATGCAATTAAGACACATATTAATGAAGTGTAATCAAGTCGAGGAAAATTTAGGCTGTATGCACCAACCATCATATTATAGCTTGCATCTATCCATTAATTGAAGTACCCCTCACTAGGTGCATCAAATTGTCCCTATGACTACTGTAGGGTTAAGCATAAAGGGTTGGACTAAAAATGTACTTGTAAAAAAATGGCGAATCCTAATCAAAATCAAGGTGAATCCTAAGAAAATTAAATCAAGCATCTTCACACCAAAATTTGGGGTATTTGAAGCCCTAAAATGTAAGGTCATATTTGGGGCCACTTTTGACCTATTAAATCATCTTATAACTTCATAAAAATACCACCATTATATCAGGCTTAAAAAGAGCTTTCCAACGAGTACAAATATGTTTATGTTTGGATATATATTGTGGCGAATTGACCCTAAGAAAAACTTGATCCTAAAAAGTTTAGGTGAATGGCCCGACTTCGAGGGTCCTCATATTCGCCAATTTCCAATTTTGAAAATCCTAATATTCGCTCAATTGGCAAATATTCGCCACTATGCATAACCCTGGACTATTGTGTTGACATCTCGAGGAATCATAATGCTTGCATGTATTTGAGGGAAGAGAGTTTCTAGGATTGTTAATGCATCCTATGGCTCCATTGTAGAAATTCTACTCCATGGTGAATCACTTTTGACATCTTTAGTGGGGTGTCTTATGCATGCCAGCTGTGCATAGGTGTTTTTCTTAACCAATCATTAAATTATTGACCCACCTCTTCCATATTAGACATGTTGCCCTTTTACTACTGGTGAGAAACTGATGTCCCTTCAAACTCTGGTCCATCCCCTTTGACTGGGTAGATATTTGGGCCATTGATTGTCCCCTTGATGTTTCATATTTTTGCACCTGATTCTACCTTAATTTGAGATGGACTTTTGGGCCAGCCCAAAACCATGCCACTTCCTAGATTTTCACCTCGTACACCATCCTTTTCTCTTTCAATGGAGATCTGGGTCCAAACTTGGGACCATCGATTCCAATTTTTCTACCCTATCACAACTCCTTACACCTTTGCGATGACATTTTAGGATCCACTTAGTGCTCAACCTCATCCTATTTCTTCGTTTGATTCACAAGTTTGATTATTATCAAGCATCAATTACAGTGGGTTCTTTGGTTCTATCATATTCAAATAGCTTCTTGATCTATCACGACATAGTTTTAGGAGTGCTAGTAACTTGCCGCCTTCCTAGTTCACAATCCCTCATTTCATCAATGTGAAGTTTTGGGACCCACTTGGGGAATAAAGACTCCCATTTTCCTGCTTGACTTAGCACTTAGTTAAACTTTGAAAATCCTTGGGTGGACCTTTAGGGTTGCTTTAGAGGCAACCACGCTTGTTTTTCAATTTGATGCTTTTTTTTTCTTCCTTGCAATAGAAATCTTGGGCCTATCTAATTTATCATAAACATAAGGTGGGTGTAGATAAAACCACCTACATATCCCCACTCTAAACCTTTGTCATTGTTGTTAAGCTTTCATTGCTGATGCATCAACAACAACATTGGTCAATCAAAGATGAGCCCTCATTGGCAAATTATGAATGGTCTAGACCATGTCATTCTCCTATAAGATCAATGACATGCTCTTCATATTCAATGAATCAATGACAACACTAGTCAATCAACAACAATATCTTATTGGCTAGCAAATCTAAGGGTCTAAGCTTCATAAAATAAAAATTATTTCCTCATTTCCACATAAATCACCCTTTTGTCATTTGAAGTCCTAGGTACCACGTAAGTATAGGATCTCTAAGATCTGCAAATTAATATTCATCATCATTCCTCTTAAGCCCCAATGTAACATGATATTAATGCTTTCAAAGGTATATTGTTGATATAAAACATTTGTTGTCGATCCATCAATGATAGTGCTAGCCTATCAAAGACAACGCTAGTCAATAGGCGATGAGTCCTATTTGATTATAGATAAATGGTTTAGGTTACGTCATGCTCCCTCAGATCAATAATGCGGTCTTCATCACTAATGCATCAATGATAGTCCTATTACATCAACAAATGGCCTAGATATTGTCATGGAAGTCAATGATGCAGCTTTCATCGAGGATTGAAGAGCAATGATATTTTATTGGTCTGAGAAAATAATGAAATTGAGTGATGGCTCCAAGCATGCATGTATTATTTCAAGGCCTGATAAGATGTGAAAAATACCGACAAGGATATCAAAAGTGATAATCCTAGGAGAGCACAACTAAGGTGGCACCAATGAGAGCCAAACATGTAAAATAGTTGTTATGAAAATACCATTGTTGTAGTTATAAGGATGAGCTAGCTAAGGACATGCTTGAAAGTGGTGGTTGGAGATAATTTAAAGCAGCACAAGCAAAATCACCCACACCATTTTAAAATATTACGCTCAAGAACCAAAAGCATCACCATTACTAGTTTTTTTGTTAAAACCTTGATTGAGATAATTAAGCTAAAAGAGGTCAAGTATTTAACTCCCATAGATTTTGTAGTTCTTAAACAATTGAAGCCATGGAATCCTCTAGTGCACCCTAATTGTTTGCCTCTGATATCACAAATAGAGTTCTACAAATCACTGAGGCTTGTCCATATGAAGAGCTATATGATAAGCTGATTAAGAAAAAGCAGGAAGATATACTAGCACAGTCAGATCCCGATCAAGTTACGTGATAGGATAAAAAAATTCTGAATCACATGGGAAAAATTGATGAGTAAGGTGAAACATCATGAAACGTACAAGGTAAGGTTAGATTGTAAAGCTGATAAATATGAGTAAAAAACTTAGTTTATCCACAAATGCTATTTTGAGCAAGCCAAATAAGAGGTATGATTCTACAATCGTCAGCTGATGAAATGCCCTACTTACATTCGATCCTATATAAAGAGGAACACCCATTCAAAATAAAGATGAATATTTTAGTATCTAAAATGGGTCGAAGGATGCAAGCAAGAGGTTGTAAAAAAGACTTTGAGCAACTCAAGAGGTTCCTCTTCACTAGTTCTCAAAACTGCAAGAGACTTAGAAAAAATGAACAATCACATAGGCCTCGATAATCTATCTACCTTGGAAGCGACCATACACATCGAGGGAAGATAGATGTGGAGTTATGTTGTTATCGATGGTTTACACAATTTGTGTACCTCCAATTCTTGTTTTTAGTTTCCTTATTTTCCTTAACCCCAACACCCTAGTGTTTCTTCTTCTTATTTTTGGTATCTCATTTTATTTTTTGTGGATATTTATACTATGTTTTGTACTTATATGTGACCTCTCTCCACCATCTCATGTGCTATATGAGGTTCATTGTGTTCCACTTCCTTCCATCTTGTTATAATATCACACCACCTTATTTTTATTGTGTCTTATTTTTCCCTTTATTATATACTCATTGACATTTCTATTCCTTTTGTTATGGTCCCTTCTTCCTCCTCTAGTGTGTCGCTTAGATCTTTGTTTTTACTTCAAAAAATGTGCTGGTAAAAAGCTATATCAATCGGCTACTAAGTATGAAATATGAGATCACTACGACAACCTCCTTTTTTGATAAAACCCTGAGTCATATTGCAAACTTGTTGAGGATAAAGTTACCAAAAGAAGATGGAAAAAATAAAAAAAGCTAGTGCTAGGCCCACCACATAAATAAATGAAATAACAGGACCAAAGTCAGACTAAATTGAGATATACTACTTATTTTTCAAGGTAGTTAGAGCCAAGAGAGTCCAAGCATCAGTTTTGGATAATAGTTGGTATGGTTTTGAGATAGATGGCTACTTTTCTTTGTTTTTGATAGCTTGGGATAGCTCAAATTTTGTTGTAATGCACTCAAAGGGATCAAGAGAAGAAAGAATCCCAGGTGGATACATCTACACCACATATATACAACTAAATTAGAGCATTCATATTATAAAAGAGGCATTCATAATCGAAATCATGATCAAGAAAAGCAATTCAAATTCTACAAGGGGTATTACTTTGTGTATTTTTGATCAATTGTATTTCTCTTTGTGCCTATCTTAGTTTCCCATCTCTTATTTCTTCCCATCATTGTGCAAGATTTGCTGAGAGCTGGTCCAGTTTACTAAGGATATTCCCAGGAGCTGGATTAAGAAGTTGAAGGTTTTGTATCACTTATTTTAGGATAGAGAATTTAATTCTCCTATTACATCATTTGAATATGATGAATATTGTATTACATTTTTAAAGAAACTTGAGCACTCTACCAGACTATGTTATATAATTTTGAGAAAAATTATAATACAACTCAACTTCTTCTTTCTAGCAATTTTAGTGTTCATTGTATGGCATGTTACTCATTCATGTATTGCATAATTTGAATGTATGAATGCTATCTTCTCTCGTTGATAGGGTGTTTATATCTGTTACATAATTTGAATGAATGTAAACATTCTAGTTTGTCCTTACTCTTTATTTTTTATTCACAAAATCATTAATATTTTCTATAATTGCCCAATGGAAAAGACACTAATCTACTACTTGAAGCTAAATATGGGAGTGTTATAATTAGCTTGGTCATAAAAAAATTTATTTTAATTCCCACCCAATCTGGTTGAGCACTAGATATAAAATGTCAATCATTAATTAAGCTCATATTGGGGTATCCTAACCCAACCTGGTCTGTTTAGAATTTATTATATTTAGGTTAAAGAGGTAAGTCTACCAAAGCTTGCATTTTTAATTGTGATTTAGGAAATTTAGGTAGCATGATACATATCTTAAGGATACCTGAATTTTCCATAATATATTTTTGGCATCATTGCCAGGGATGATCTTTCTAAAAAGTCTTTTAACTTTTTCCCTCATTTTTTTTCACATTTTTAATGTGCTAATGTGGGTACTTTTCTATTTTTTTTAGTCACCACTAATGAATATGTTTGAGAGTCTTTGAGAGATTGATCGATAGGTTAAGCAATCTTGACCAGAGAGAGATTATTTTTGCACCATAGTGCTAGCAAATATGAATTGAATGGATCTAGAGATTATAAGATTCAAGGATCTGATATAGCGCACACGAGAAGAAGTGATAAATAAGTCTACCAAGAATTCAAAAATCTAGAGGTATTTATCCATAACTTGAAAATCCCAATTCTTAAAAGTCAGGTCTTTAAAATTTAATCATATTCTAGTAGTAGAAATTCTATTAAAAATAATGTTCATTTAGATAATTCTATTACTATCCTTGCTATAAGTGTCGTAGTTGTTACCATCTCTATAACCATCATGACCAATACTCCAACAAATCAGAATAATAAAAATAACCAGAACCTCCAAACATGGAGAACCAATAGATATAGACCTTTCCAATTACAACTGGTTCTGCATGACCTCCTCAGTAAGGTACATAAACACTTGTCGAAATTCCAAGGTAATAGTGCAATAACAAGAGAATATGATATTAAAAGTTTCATGTATGCATTAGATAGTCTTGAATTCAAAGAAAAACATGTAGTTCTCAATTTATTCCTTCAAACCTTAGTGAAAGATAGCAGATATTGGTTCAATAGTCTCACAAACGATCATATCCCTAATTTCTAAACCATGGAGTAAGTTTTTCTAAACATTTATGGG
This sequence comes from Wollemia nobilis, assembly GCA_028583015.1. Taxonomy (NCBI): domain Eukaryota; kingdom Viridiplantae; phylum Streptophyta; class Pinopsida; order Araucariales; family Araucariaceae; genus Wollemia; species Wollemia nobilis. The sequence continues at coordinate 7,607,507 of JAQPPZ010017259.1, read as the reverse complement.
GAAAGAAAAATGAACAATAATTATTGGAAGAACTAAAAACCATGAAGAAAAAAGAGAAGAAACAAAATCTCTACAACTCTAAGACCAAATAATAACTAGTCCATCTACTTTTACAAGAATGCATTTCATATCCTAGGAATTTATTATGAGTTAAGACAAGAGTCACTACTCCTGATGAATATATGGAAAAGGACATAGAAATAGAAAGAGATATTGTGTGACCCAAGGAAGTGTGCACCACTTACACTACTTGTAATATTGTATCAAATGAAAGACCATAAAGCAATAGACATAACACGAAAATGACAAAATAAAGAAAGATCTCTTATTATTAATTTCTTTGCAAATCCCGGTTACATATCGATCCCTCTGAGGGATACCCAGTTTGATACAATAAGATACAAGAGGAATAATGGTGAAGAAGATGTCCCCTCACAAAGGGGTGGTGCACTTTCACAGGCCTCCTAATCTCGCACATGAACTTGTATGAGGGCTTATAGACGCCTCCTTCTCCTTCTCTCGCCTTGGAGGGATCTTATGCACTGAAAGCCTTGAATTGGTCCTGTAAACCTGTAACCTACATGCATAGAAACAATAGAACACTATCAGTAGTATGGGCAACCTCTCCGAAAGAGGCTCTTATTAGCAGATCTGATAAACATGATATATGAGCATGATAATATCAAAATGAAATGACAAACTAAGTGATAAATGCATGGATAACTCAGGAAATAACAATGTAAATGCATTAAAGAAATCAGATCTATGCTAAAACTAATTAATAAATCAAAGCAATAATAGATCTAAGCTAGAACTTGGAAAATAATGTCTAAAAACCCTAGGCTATGCCTACGGGCCACTGTCAATGACAACGGCCATGAAATGAAGCTCTTCTCCTCATGAACCAGGGGTTGTAGCACTAGATTCCTTGCTCCAATTGATGTTCAAGGGTCACCTATTGTGTCTGGTACATTGATGGGTGGTGAAGAATAAATAGATCTAAAAGCAGGTGCGTAGACATAGCTCAGCCGGATAGCGCTTCGTTGCTCCTCAAAGGGGCGTGGATTCACTCTTTGATCGTCCAGGGCTTCGCTGCACAAAATTTTGATATTCATGGATCCTTTGCTTTGCTTGGGAGAGTCCATATGTAGACCATCCCTATTTCAGATCTAGATCTAGATCTTGGCTTCCTAGAGAAGCCAAAATCCAAATTTACATGCAACTGACCATCTAGGGGAAAGCATCAGTCACAAATTTGCATTGAAGGGGCAGTTAGGAGGAACTCTGGGAGTTCCTCACCAAAATATGCTCACAAGCAATGCAAGGTGTAGTCAGACTGCATGATCTGGGCCCGTATTCATGGCTAGACTATGCATGGTGCTAGCCGCTATTCAGATCAGTGGCTAGGTGTGGCCGCTCTCAGCTTCAATGACCAGTGTGGTGGTCGCTGTGCTTGATAGCGGCTAAGCCTGGATGGGCTAGAACTACCCTTTTGAGTGGTTAGGACCACTGCTAGCTCTTGGAGAGGTCCAAGATCATTCATATGGTCTTTGGGTGTGTCCATATGAGTAGTCTCCTAAACATGACATATTTTAGGTGTCTATAGATGCCCCTTTTTGGGATGCATTATGGGAAAACACAGCGTAGAGCAAAAATAGACCACCTAGGGCCACATTGTAGGTTGTGTGATGATCATTGATCTGATCAACATTGGATGCCCCAGTCATGAGAAAGGGCATGCATCCTAGAATCATTACTTCCAATAGGATGGAAGGCTTAAATTTGTGAAAGCTTGCACACGTCCATCAGGCAATCGGGTAGCTTCAGTGCTACTATAGGTCCAAAAGGAGGAGAGCTACAAACTTAACTATCATGTTTGCTTTTTGCCCTAGCAAAGGGTAAGCTTATGATAGTTGTTGGCAATGATTCATAAGATGAACGCAATTTGACATGATCGAGTGATATTTTGTTGATTTTGATTATGATTGTTGATATTATGACTACCCCCTCAAATGATGAGTCGATGAGGGAAGGACAATGAATAAAGCAATGAGTCGCTTGACCAAGATGAATGATTTGGACCCTTTTAGAGGTTTGCTTTGTTGTTATAGGGTAGGTCCCATCTCAGGTGTGATTTCAACCATTTTTAGTAATTGTACATCTCTATCCCATGGAGCGGTTCGACCGCAATGGCCTTCTTAGGGAATCAAGATGATAGCAATTCTATTTAAGCCTATGTTGAATCACTACATTCAATGATTTTTGAAAATATGTTATAGAAGAAATGAGATGAATCCTCGTTCCCATGGGGCAGTCCGGCCGCCATGGCCTTCTTCGAGATTGAAGTGAAGCGTCTCAATTCTACCATAACTAATTTTCCCCAAGTGGCCTTATGGTAATTTACTCATCTTGATGATTTGCATGGAGCGCAAGTCGCTGCAACCACCAAGTGTATAGAGTAAATAACTGAATACGAGGCTCAATTGAGATTTTGTTGTTATTTGATTTTTGTGTTAATTTGAATTTTGTATTGTTTTTGGATTTTGATTTATGTATTTTTTTGGTATTTGTGCAATTTTTGATTATTTTGGACCGATAGGTATGCTTAATGGCCCATTTTGAGGTGCCTCATGGTGAGAAATTGAGTGAATTTCTCTTTGTTTCCTAGCCGCTGTCAGGTTCAACGACCCCTAATTACCACTTCGTGGCCGTTGTCAGGTCCAATGGCTAGAAAGTGTGGGCCACTGACGCCAGCAGCGGTTGAGGCATAAATTGAAAATATAAAAGCAATTTTTAGGGTTTGACTTTTCATTATTCTAGCTATCAATTTGCACTTTTGAGCTCTAAGTTGAGAGTGACTGATTGTGATCCAGGATGCTACCAAATTCAGACACCATGGTGGAGCAGGGTGAGGCATCAAGAGGCATTGATGACTCATGGGTATCTCTCAAACCCTAGCTTTTTATTTGTTTTATTTGGTAAAATGAACCTCACTAAGTAACTGGTAAATGAACCAAACTAAACCCATTGGCAATGAACCAAAACCGTAGATAGGCTTAGGTTAGGGTTAATTTTAGTGGGTCTAGCTTAGTTTTATGTTTTTATCAATTTTTTTTATTTTTTCAAATGAGGGGGGACGTCGTTGGCATGTCGCCTCATGGCCGTTGATGCTCAGAGCGGCCCCTAAATGGCCAAAGAGGGGCCGTTATCACTGTCAATGACCAACTTGAATTCCAATGATTAATTTTTTAACCGTTGGAGGCTTGCCATTGTCGGCTTCAATGGTCATTGTGTGGCCGCTCCTGGCATGAGTGACTATGTGACCTTAGGTTAATTTTTGTAATTTTTGGATTTTTAAGGGTTTTAATTGATTTTTTTGTAATTTTGAAGTGTAGAATTTGATTTTTTTGAATGTTTAGGTGCATTTAGTCATTATGCTTGTAGCCTTAGGCTATCTTAGATTAATTTTGCACCATTTTTATTTTATTGCTCCTTTTAGCTTTTAAGTGCATTTAATTTAGGCATTTACTTTGCACTCTTAGATTTTTTCTACATGGGCTCGGGACCCTAAATTGCTCGTGGATCTTCTACCCTAGATGGATGACATAGACTAGGATTGGCTTGATGCTCATGGCCTCCAGTATGTCACTAGGCTACCAATGATTATGTCGAATCAGGCCTACCTTACTGCCTTAGCTCATAGGTGGGACTCTAGGACTAACACCTTCCATCTCCCTACTAGTGAGATGACCATCACTCTGGAGGATGTCTATAGGATCTTCTAGATCCCTTTTGATGGAGTCCCCATTGTGTCTTCTCCTACTGATGCTTGAGATGTTATTTTTATGAGGGTCTTTGGAGCTCATGCAGCTGCTGGATTTGGCGATTATCATCATGGTGGGATCTTTATGGATCGATGGTATCGAGAGAATGTCTTCTCTTGATGATAGGTAATTTTGTTGATGGTTATATGTAACATGATTTTACTTGACTACTTTGGAGTGAGGTTCCCATGGAACCTCCTAGCTATGGTCCAGGACTTGATGGATAGTGCATAGCCTATCATCATGGCTTGGGGGAGTGCACTACTAGCCCACTATGGATGAGCCAATATTGCTTGTAGCTTACTCCTCTATATTTTGGGATGGGAGCACATCAGGGTGGATCACCCGAGAGGACTACCTATTGAGATTACTAATGTAGCTGATGTTGCTCAGTGCTATGGATCTAGGTGGCCTCAAGAGCATGAGGAGCACAAGAGTTGGTACCATGCAGGGGAGTTTACACATCATCTCTGACTGGTCTACAAGCCAAAGACATCATCTGGAGACCTTATCATGAGTGCCCTGCTTGGGTAGAGGTAGAAAGATTCAAAACTTGGACTCAACATGACCGATGGGTTATCGATCGCAAGGGCAACATCAAAGAGTTTTTCTATTACTCTTGAGTGCTTTGATAGTTTGATGTATATTAGGATGTTCCTCTTGAGTCGGTTGTATACAAACAAATTATTGTAGAGAGGAACCTCTCACCACCTCAAGTTACAACAATATTAGAGGAGGAGGACCCTCCTGTAGTTGATGTGAGTGTAGCTAATTTCAGGGTTACTAAGGCTTATGTCGAGTGGTGGGTTACTCGACTATGGTAGGGTGATGACTGCTTGGGAAAAACTATGGATGAGGTAGATGCGAAGGATCCTGATGGGCACTGAGTATGAGCTTGGACAAAGGACTGGAGATAGATTCAGGTTGAGCATATAGTAAAGCAGTCGATAGTAGAGGAGCAGGTAGCTCCCAAGGAGGAAGAGAAGCTAGCTTCTAGGGAGCAAGAGTCTCCTCTCTAGGCCCAACTGCACAACATAGAGGCTAAGATTTAGGTAGCTTAGGTTCAGATCTTGTAATGGGACTCCATTATTGCTATGCTTTAGATGCAATTGAGGGGCTTTGATGATGAGAGGGCCACTCTCTAGGGAAAACTTGACTTAGTGTTGCTCAGGATAGAGTAGCTCACTATAGAGAGGGATGCTACACTACAGGTTGTACCAGCTCCTCCAATTTTACAAGGACTGACGGGTCTAGATCTAGGGGCTAAGATTTGGTGTCTCCAAGGCTTATTAGAGGAGCATGAGGCTCAAATAGTAGGAGATGTCGACTATATTACCACTCTAAGGCTTATGATCAGGCGACTAGGTGGTACTCCTCTCAAAGAGGTCTTCAGTTGGGGGCTCACACTAGAGTGGGTGGAGCACATCAAGGCAGTCTTCAGTGCGGCCCAGCCACAGGACAACGACCCAGTCTAAGAGGATAGTAGGTACTAGCTCTAGGCTACCTTGCAGAGAGGGCGACAAGGGTGGAGGTGACACCAGTGGTGCAGGCCACTCCTAAGCATACCTTTTGCCTATTGTACATTTTTGAGTGTAAGGTTGGATGACCTACACTATTGTAGCCTTATGGCATTTTTGTACCTCCATGTACTTATTTGACACACACACACACATATATATATATATGATATCTACATTTTGAGACTCATTATGTGTATTTTATGTTTTTGCTTTTATGTTTATGTGATGCAGTATGATGATTTTATGCTATATGATGTGATGTATTGATTTACATGCTCTAGCTATGTGATGGATGGATGCTTAGATGGTATGATCTAGATGTATAGATGCATTATGGTGATGTATGCATATATGGATGCAGTGCTTATTGTTAAATGCATGTTTAATTTTGATCTAATTGTATGCATCTAACTTATGTTGTTATGATATGGTACATGAAATGTGTTTGCATGCATTAGTTATATGATGATGATCTAATGTAAATGAACCTGTATGCTTTAATCACTTAAAACATAAGGAATGCATGTGATATGAGTTCAAAAATATAATGGGTGACACCACAGAATGTAAATCAATCATGAATAAATAATAACTCTTATAATAAGAATTAATCATTTACACCTTCAAATGTAAGATGATATGATGTGATATGTATGTGCTTTCTTTATAAGCTTCTGTAAATTAAAAGATATGTACAAAATAGTCAGTGGTCATCTAAATATCATTGCTGATATTTATCCGGTATCTATCCTATTCATGCACACCGTTTAATGAACAAAACCTCCTAAAGAAAGTTGATGATTTGATTGATGACATGATTTGTTGCTATGAGAGGATTTTTGAGGTTTTCCATGAGACTCAAACACCCTAGTTACTCCATCAAAAGTTGTATACTGACCATACAGGACTCCTGAAAGATAAGGTTTTTGTTATGAAGACCTAGATACTCATTATCCCTATGTGTGCAAATGAATATATTAGATAAAACATAAGCATACCCCAGTGCCAGGTGGGATTCATTCAACCCATTGTTGTATTGGGGATCCTCAAATGTTCATCCTGATCCTAAGTTGGACTCAGTTGGATTAGACCACTAGGTGATACAGGACACCTAAAGCTAGCCCTTTTTGCAAATTTCTTTGAGCTTACCCTAATGCTAGGCAGGATTCATGCAACCCATTGTTGTATTAGGGATCACTCAATGGCTTGTGGAGATCGACCATTCTAGGGATTCAAGCTCTTCACCCCCTTATTTTCTTCACATTTATTTGGGATACTTGCTCATGCTTTAGTGATGAAAATCACTATTTATTTTGAATTTTTGTTTTCTTTTGAGCAAGGGATTTTTGTAGTGATGATAATCATTGTTTATTTTGCTTTTGAATTTTGCTTTGTTTTAGGATTTTTTCTTGTTTTGATGAAAGCAAGGGATTTATTTGGGTAGGGGGGAGCTTGTCCTTTTTCCAATGATCAAAATCCTAGACCATGCGCATCACAAGGTGGGAAAGTAGAAACCTTTCGCTTAGGATGCCTAGTACCACTTTGTAGCATTCATATTTTCCTTGTTTCAACTAGGATTTTAGTGTTTTTATTAGTGATAGGATTCTAAAATATACTAGGTACTATCAAAACTAGACCTCATCTTCTGCTAGTGAAGATAGCTTTCTACAAAATTTGATAAAATCACTAGGTATGGCTGAGTGACCGAAAAACCCTAGTATATTCCTTATAGCAATAGGAGGGGTTGTGTTGAAAAACATAGTTACTCACATGGGTTATGGATGATGATGGATTTTGAATGATGCATGATTGAGGTACAAATATGGTGTCATTTGTAAGATTGTGAACATAACCTACCTAATGCAAATGCAATGGATGGAAATGCCTATATGCAATGCAACTAATGGATGCAAAATGCAAAATGCAAATGTTTTTGTATTTTTGATGCTTTCAATTGTTTTTGAGTTTTGATTATTTTGAATGTTTTTGAACTTTTTGACTTTAAACTATTTTTGTGCTTTTGTGTTTTGCTTTTGACCAAAGGGCTTATGGTGCCTTTGGGGCTTTTTGTGATGTGACCAAAGGGCTTTAAGATGCCTTTGGGGCTTTTTGTGATTTGACCAAAGGGCTTATGATGCCTTTGGAGCTTTTTGTGAGTTGACCAAAGGGCTTATGATGCCTTTGGGGCCTTTTGTGAGTTGACCAAAGGGCTTATGATGCCTTTGGAGCCTTTTGTGATTTGACCAAAGGGCTTATGATGCCTTTGGGGCTTTGTGATTTGACCAAAGGGCTTTAATATGCCTTTGGAGCCTTTTGTGATTTGACCAAAGGGCTTTAATATGCCTTTGGAGCCTTTTGTGATTTGACCAAAGGGCTTTAAGATGCCTTTGGAGCCTTTTGTTTTGAAGTTTTCTATTATTTTTGTGATTTTGAAATTTTTGAATGTTTTTGATATTTTGTTGGTTTATTTGAATGTTTTTTGTGTTTTGTTGTGCTTATGTGTGAAACACCCTTAGATGAATAATTTTGAGAGGATCTGGCTCCTCAAAACCTTCTAGCGATGTTAGGTGATATGCCCTAGGTCCAATCTTCTCAAAGATGATGTAAGGACCTATCTAATTGGCTGTAAATTTATCTCATAGGTGTGGGTGATAGATTTGAGTTCTGTTGGTTTTATTTAAGCACAAGATCCCCAACCTTAAAGTCTCTCAGGTGGAATTTATTGTTATAAGCTCATGTTAGATGATCTTGGTAAACGTGAAGATGCTCAAGAGCATTGATGCGATGTTCATCCAGAAGGGTCAACTGATCCAAGCGAGCTTGTCGCATAGTGTCATCATTGATGAACTCTTTCAATGCGATGCACAATGTTGGAATTTCCAACTCTAAGGGCATAATGGCCTCAGTGCCATATACAAGCGAAAATAGTGTTGCCCTAGTGGGCATCTATACGCTAGTCCTGTAAGCCCATAATGCAAGGGGTAATTGCAGATGCCAATCCTTATGATTTTCTTTCACCATCTTCTTTAAGATGGCTACTATTGTCTTGTTTGAGGCCTCTGCTTGCCCATTTGCCTATGGATAGTATGGTGTCACAAAACTATGTTGAATATTGTATTTGGATGTTAAAGCCCACACATTTTTGTTTTTGAATGATGGACCATTATCCAAGATTATCTTGAAGGGGACCCCAAAATGATAGATGATGTTGTGAAGTATGAACTCCGTAATTCGTGGTCCAATTGTTGAGGTTAAGGGGACCACTTCCACCCATTTGGTGAAGTACTCAGTGGTCGTTAAGATAAACGTGTGTCAGCCTGAAGATGGGGGAGAAATATTTTTGATTAGATCAAAACCCCACTGAGAAAATGGCCAAGCCACTTGAATGGGTTGTAAGGCCTGTGATGGCAAGTGCATCAGATTTGCATGATGTTGACATTTAATGCATTTCCTGACATACTCATAGCAATCCTTCTCCATGGTGGGCTAGTAATAGCCCATTCGAAGGATGCGCTTGACAATGGCCATGCCGTTGAAGTGGCCACCACATGTACCATCGTGAGCTTGCAAAATCACCCAAGCTGATTCTTGGGGCTCTAAGAAATGAAGGAGGACTCCATCATAGCTTCGATGATACAATATACCTCCTAGCAAGATATATCTTATCACTTTCTATTTAAATGCTCATATTTTAGTATGCGATAGTCCCTATGGGACAATTCCAAGTTTTAAGAAATCTTGTAATTGGGATAGCCAATCTTGAAAAGCTACAACCTCGATAGATAAGATGACTTGTTCCTCCTACGATTCGATGTGCACAAATGCAGATTGAGAAACAACCTTGTGGTGAATGATGGTACCATTCTCCGTAGGACCCTACGAGATCAAGGACCCCCAAGGTGCCTTCTTTAAAAAGTCTTTGGCTTTACAGAACCAGTCATGGTCTGGTTCTATATGAATCATGTTGACTGATTCTTTGTTATCAAAAGCCTCACACTACATCATTGAGTGCGAGAGCATTTTCACATGAATGGTAGTGAAATCAGTAGATGGATTCTGAGGGATCAAGGATCCCAAAGATGCCATGGTGTCTACAAATTTTTTTGATGAATGAGGGATTGCCTCGATGTCGTACCATTCTAGTTGGGCTAGATAGGTGTCAACAAGCTCCTTGTAAGCTTTTAGGATTGGATCCCTGCATTGAAATAGTCCCTTGACTTGGTTGACTATGAGGAGGGAGTCACCAAAGATATTTAGCCTTTTGATCTTCATAGCGATGGTTATTTGGAGACCCAAGATTAGGGCCTCATATTCGGTGTTGTTATTAGTGCAAGGGAAGTCTAGCTTAAATGACAAGGGCATTGGAGCACCTTGTGGCATGAAAAAGACAATCCCTACACCACCTCCTTGCTCACACTTTGAACCATCAAAGAACAAAGTCATGTCAGCTTCATTTTTTGGTTCTTCGAGTTTGGGTGCTTCTGATAATGCGAAGACTGCATCATCAGGAAGTTCTATGGTGAGGGGCCTACTATTCTGAAGAGGTACCTCAGCCAGCTGATCATCTATGACTTGTCCCTTGATGGACTTTTGGCTTATGAATTCCAAGTCAAATTCTATCAATAGCATGATCCACTTTGTAGTACGTGTATTATGATATGTCTTGCTCATCATATACTGCAAAGGATTTTGTTTGGATATTACATACATTGTATGGCTTAGCATGTAGTGGCACAATTTCTTGGTTGCAAAGACCACTGCTAGGCATAACTTTTCTACGTATGCGTATCCTATCTCGTAGCTCACCAAGGTGTAACTGATGTAATATATCACTTGTTCTTTATCTTGCATGCATTATTTTGAGCCAACATGGTGCCCAAAGAAAAATTGGTAGCGGATATATATAGTAGGAATGGCACATCTAGCCTTGGTGGAGCTAGGACTAGTGGCATTGCTAGGTACTTCTTGATTTCAGTAAAGGCTTGCTAACATTCTTCATCCCACTGGAATGGGACCCCCTTGTGTAGCAGTCGATTCATGGGTCAACATTTATCTGATAGTTGTGCGATGAATCACTTTATGGATGCTACTTTGCCCTGTAAGCTTCTCAACTCTTTGATGTTAGTGGGCGGGGCCATTTCTAGGATAGCCTTTACCTTTGTTGGGTCTACCTCGATGCCTCGTTTAGAAACGATGAATCCCAAGAGTTTTCTAGAAGTTACGCCAAAGATGCATTTCTTGGGATTCAACCTAACATTGTGCTCAATCAGGCGATCGAAGACCTTTTTGAGGATCTCAACATGCTCTTCATGCAGCAATGACTTGGCCAGTAAGTCATCGATATAGTCTTCTAAGATCTTGTGCATGTAGTCATGGAAAATGTATGTCATAGCCCACTGATATGTGGCACCAGCATTTTTAAGACCAAATGACATTACTTTGTAGCAAAATATCCCCCATGGAGTGGTGAATGCGGTTTTATGTTGGTCTTTAGGTTTAATCTAAATCTTATTGTAACCAAAAAAATCGTCCATTAGGGAGAGCATCTCATGACCTGTAGTTGCGTCTACAAGAGCATCTATGTTAGGCAACGAGAATGAATCCTTGGGTGTTGCCTTATTGAGATCCCTAAAATCCATGCAAATGCAGATTCTTCCATCAGGTTTTCCTATGGGCACCATGTTTGATACCCATTCTGGATAGTCAATGGGAACAATAAAGACTACATCCAATAGTTTCTGCAACTCATTCTTTACCATCAAAGCGATGGTTGGATGCATCTTTCTGAGCTTTTTCTTGACCAGTTTCTTCGTGGGGTCTAGTGAAAGGTTGTGGACAACCAATTTTGGATCTAGTCCCGACATATCTTTGTAGGTCCAAGCAAAGAGACTTGGTCTCTCTTTCAATAGAGGAATAATGATGGCCTGTTCTTCTGGAGATAAGCTTTCTCCAAACTTGACTTTATTTGGATTAGAAGGGTCATCACTGATGTCCACTTCAAAAGTCTCCTCTATTGCCATATGTGACCCCTCCTCAAGCTAGTGAGGAGTGGGGATTAAATGGATGTCATCTACTGGGTTTAAAGGTTCCACTGAATCATGGTCGAAACTAGCATGATAGACATCATGTGCGTAGCCTGGTGCAAAATGGAATGGTTGTAGCATCTCTTCATTAGGGAAGAAATATTCAGGCTCTAGGGGTGAATCAATGCAATCCCAATCAATAGCATCTAAGTTAAGACACAATGGTTTTGAAGGATCTGCTGGGTTGTGAAGTGGAGTGGTCAAATCAATGGAGATCATGTTGATGGATGGGATGAAATATCCAGGACCACGTGGGTGAAACTCTTCATTAATGATTTGCCTTCCATACCCAAGATGTGGCTCTGGGGGTATGGGGATCTCAGGATCTGGTCTATGGATAGACGAGATGATGGGATCGTTAGGCTACAACAGCTCTCTAAATGTTGGTGGATCCGGGAAGACCATGCGATAGATGATGTCTAGATTTGCTAGGTCTTCCCAGGAAGTGAAGGTCAGGATCTATGGTATGAAGTATCACCTCTCTCTCAACAAGCTGATTGACTTGATGTAAGTGATGAGGCCCAAGATAAGCCATCTCGGTCTCGTCCTCAAAGTCATCATCACTTATGAAGAAACCCTCATTCCTGCCCACTAGAATTGGGTGGTGACTTGCCTGTTGATGCCTAAGATAGGCCATCTCAGTCTCATATTCATAATCATCGTTGCTTATGAAGAATCCATTAGCATTTACTATTGGCCCTATGATTTGGCATGCATGTCTCAAGAAGGCCATCTCAATTGAGTCCTCTGACTCATAGCCACTCTCATCCGAGATGTATCCACTCTCTACATGGCCATAACAAGCGAGGTTTTACAGATATTGAGGCCCATGATGAGCCAAGTTGGTTTCATATTCATCCTCACTCAAGATATACTCATTTTCCTCTCACTCATATCCATGGATTGGCTCATCCTCCCATAGGATGATTCCTGATGGGCACACTTCAAGAGAGGAATCAAGGTGATACTCATCGGGTGGTTCGATATTGACCATAGACACCCATCCATCACCCAAGTAGTTTCTGCTAGGGGGTTGATAGGGATTCCAATCAATGTCTTGTTGAGTGGTATTTTCACACACTTGTGAAAGTACACTCTCCTTTAGGATTTGGACTCCAAATCCCCTCTTGCAAAGAAGTCAAACAAACAACTTCTCCAAGGTCTCCATTGTATTAGCATTTGCAATTGAGTATTAGTAATCTCAAATAAAGATATTCAATTTAAATGCTTGGAACACCTTAGTGATTGCAAGTAACTGTAAACAAGGGGCAATGTTGGTTTATTTCACCATGAAACTTTAGTGATTGTTCATTATTTTTTTTTTTTAGATTTTGTAATTTTTAAATGTTCATTTTAAATAAATTAAACCTTCTGGAAAATAAAATAAAATGAAAAAGAAATACAGAAAATTAAAAATAGAACACGTTCAGTCTGATGCTATCCTATTCCGACAAAACCGAAGATATGAGGTTTTCATGCATGCAACCTAACCTATTGGACCTGCAAAACAAGCACAATCCGGATAAGCTAAGTGCTGGCTCCTAAGGATTTGAATGAGGTTTTCAGATTTAAGCATTCGCATGTAGCAACCAAGAAAATACTTGCATCAACTACATTTACAAGCCTAAAATCTGAAAAGGGAAAATAGACATTTAATCTTGCATGCAGAAAATGACTCCTTCTTTCTTGCCCATAAAATGCAAATTTTTGAACAATTCTGCATTAAAAATATGTCCTGTTACAATAGCAGAATCTCTGGTTTTTCTCAAAACCAGCAAAAGGTGGAAGAAAAACACTCCACAGTAGGCCCAGAACGGCTAATCACCCTCAACTCTGCAACCCCGCTCGCAGCGGTTTTTGACCCTTGTATCAATCTGTGCTTCTGCTTTTATACTTTTTGGTACGGTTCTCTTTTTTTCTGATGCTTCGTTTCACCTCCCAGATTGTATCATTTCGTATTCCTCGCCTTTTCACTGCTTTTGACTTTATGTTTAATGTCAAAACGTTTGATATTCTCTATGAATGTAACGTTTCTGTAACCCTTACATGTATGCCACGTGTTTCGTGCTTCTCTGCATGTTCCGTAACTGCCTCCTTGTAAATCATGACAAAAAATAGCATGTCGCGATATCGCGACATTTTTTTGCATGCAACTTCTCCTCTCCTCACAGCAAAAATGAGACATGTCACGAAATCGTGACGTTTTTTGGCTAATAGCCTTGTCCGCCATCATGCACAAGAAAATGCGACATGTCACGAAATCGTGACATTTTCTTTTGCCTTGCTTTTCGTGAAATCGTGACATTTTGTCGTGAAATCGTGACGCTTTTCTCTTTCTTCTTTTGTGAAATCATGACGTTTTTTATTTCGAAATCAGATGCTTTTCTATTTTGTTTTATTTGCACGGAATGTCAGGAAATCGTGACATATTTTCCTTTCATTTCTTTTTGTGAAATCGATGCTTTTTCTTCGTACCCCTTTGTTGCTTCCTGTCGTGAAATCGTGACGCTTTCATCTTTGGCATGTCTTGCTGCTTTGTCGTAAACGTGACATGTCACGATTTTGTGACAATTTTCCATTCTGCCTTTCTCTCTCCTCTTTGGATCGCGATTTCAAAACGTCATGAAATCGTGACATTTTTCTTTTATGTCGGATATCGTTTTCATTTGGAACATGTCAGGATATCGTGACAACTTTTATTTACGGGACACATGTCGCGATATCGTGACAACTTTTTTTTTTGACCGCGACGGAGCAACATGTCGCGATATCGTGACAACTTTTATTTTCGGTCGTGACGGAGCAACATGTCGCGATATCGTGACAACTTTTCATTTTTGGACGCGACGGAGCAACATGTCGCGATATCGTGACAACTTTTTCATTTTCGGCCGCGATGGAGCAACATGTCGCGATATCGCGACACTTTTTCATTTTTGTGCAATTTTGCTTTTTCCTTGATTTTTAGCATCTGGGCTACTGTAGTTTTCTTTGAAAGCATGCAAAAAAGGTGGGTCCCCAATTTTGGGGTGTGTTGTGGATCAGCCACAACAAATGGTGACTCTACTGTCAAATGCTCTCGAGCATTTTGGTGAGAACCCAACCTGAAATATACAAGCTTAGATACAAGCGTCAGCACATAAAGATAAACAAATACCGATAGATCAGAAATACATGAAACATCAGAATCATTAAGTATCAGCTCGGTGTGTGCAATGTGTTTCATTCCCTATCATTTGAACTTGATCAACATTCCATTGTCAGTTTTACTTATGATTTGTATGCAAGGCTATGAATGATTTGTGCAGGATTTGATGTATGATGAAGATGCTAGAGATATAACAACCTGCTTTACAAAGGCTCAAACCTTCTAATATCATGAACAAACATATTAAAGCTGTCAAACCCTCTTAGGATCAAATATATGTATACTGAATTAATTTATTAGATCCCAAAGTTGGTTATGTGTCACTACCATCTTGAACCCATGTGCAAGTGTAAGTGAAATCAGAACTTTGGGGAATAGGATTCCCAACCTAAGCGAGATGGGAATTTAACCCTATCCTTACTATTCTGATTTGGAGTTCATTACCTCATCTTGAACAAAATGATTTAACCTGTTATGGATGAAATGGTCAGGCTAGTCTATCCATATGAGCAATCAGTGGTCTTGCTTTTAGACAAGACATGTTGCCACGCATGAGCATACTTAACCCCATAATCCATGACTTGGCTTTCATTCATTCTTTTCTCTCTTTTTTTTCTTTGGACCTTTGGGATGACTACCCATCCTTGCTAGGGACATGTAGTACGATCCCTCCAATCCAATATTAACATGAAATGGAAAATATTATCTTTTATCTCTTGGACCTTGGGGATGACTACCCATCCTTTGCAGAGGACACGTAGTACAATCCTTCCAATCCAAGATTGAGATGAAATGGAAACATTAGTTTTACTTTTATTGCTTGGACCTTTGGGATGACTACCCATCCTTTGCGAGAGGACATGTAGTACGATCCTTCCAATCCAAGCTTTATGATGAAATGGGAAAAATGGAAGCTTTGGGGAATCGGATTCTCAACCTAGGTGAGATGAGAATTATGCCCTATCCTTACTACTCCATGTAGGTCAAATCAGAGCTTTGGGGAATTGGATCCTCAACCTAAGTTAGATGAGGATTTAACCCTATCCTTACTACTTTGATTTTAGGCTTTAAGCATTATGGAAGTGGTAAAAACCACCGTTTTAAGGATTATGTTGCATGATAGGACAGACATGAAATATTCTTTTCACCTCACCTTTTCATCCAAGTATGGTTTTGACCATTTTGCTCAAGATTCTTTTAATGTGCATGGAATGTGCTTGGTTCAAGATAGTTTGGGCAGCAGTTCCCAACCTTAGGATCCTTTTAATATATGTTATGTAATAATCCTAAGAGGATTCAACACCTTCTCAATGATTGCACATGAAATGAAAATGTACCTGAGATGACATGTATATGCAATGAGGAATATGACATGAGATATGAATGCACTGCTTCTTTTGGGATGGAATATATCATCTACTTTACCATAATGTGTAAAACTGACAACTTCATGCATCACAAGATTCAAACGATATTATTTAAAATGTTTGTGTTACTTGTGGAGCTTTCTACAACACAATTCCAATGTTTCATATTCTCCTGATTTTAGGCATAAGTTGACATCTCAATTTTTCTTTTTTTTTATTTTTTATTTTTATAACAACAAACTAAACATGTCAAATGAAATCAAACACACAACTTAAATCCTAATCAAACTAACAATCCCAAAAAATGAAACTTGAAAACACAAACCCAAACCAAAACCAAAATTTATATACAATATAGTACAAGATGATGCCAAGCTTGGACTATTACTTTCCTGGATCCCAAACATGATTAGAACATTTCAAAAGACATATGTCACAATACACATGCCAAATGTTGTAGGAATCCAACAACAATAAGATCAAACCAAGCAATGCAACAAATTTCAACTTGCCATGCTCACCATACCAATTTGATTTAGTTCTATTAGCAACATCATAGGTGAGATTCAAATCAAATTGATTAGACAATGGTTGGTATTCAATTTTATTTTGTCTATTCTTTAAAGTGCAAGTTTCATCATTCCATTCATGATTTAGAAGTAGGCTTTCCTTTTCAAATGTGAGATATTGCAAACAAGAGCCTATTTCTAAAAGTCTTGAATTCAAATTATTTTTCGAGATTTTAAAGCAATCAAAATCAATCAAAACTTGACAAACATCACCAAGATTTGACATTTCATCATTAATGACATTAGCATCCAAAGGGACATCATGTAACCCATCACTTGAAATTTTTGTGGCTACTACCAAAGGTAAAGATTTCACCTTGTCACCCATACTCAACCCATCATGATTAGAATTTATCACAACTTGATGAGTGTTAGTAGCTTTTTCTTTTTCTTCATTGTCTTCTTCATCATCCAACACCTGTTCAAAAACACCAAAGTTAGGCACCCAATCAAACATGCGTCCATATTTTTCAAAACAAGAGCCTAATTTTTCAAGATATGTGTCACGTGACACCTTTCCATGATCAATGGCTTGAGTTGCCTCAAAATCCATATTTTCATTAGGATCATCAATAGTATCAAACCCACACCACTTAGGTTTTGTAATTTCATCATTTTGAGATGGCATAGACATTGTAGAAACAATAGGTGGATCAAGATTTTCGATTTCTTGCCCCTCAAGGGGAACAAAAACAATTGATTCTCCTTCTTCATCCATGGTAGTAGAATCATTATCCTTCTCCAACCTTTGATGAGATTCCAACCCTTCTTCCAAAACATTCTCAGATTGTACAGGACTTGTAATATCCTCATGTGAAAGGGCAATTGTATTATCCTGCATATCAATAGGCACACAAATTTCATCTAGAAGGCTTGGAGTGAGCATACTCTTCCCAAGAATCATAATGATCATCTTTCAAAATCAAATTGTGATGCTCAACTATTTCTTCATCATCTTTTAATTCATCAACATGTTTCTCATCAAATTTATCTTCACCTTCCTTAGATGGTTCAATTACTTCCAAAATTGGGTTATTGCTTGTATTCAAATTGATAAGGCTATCATAATCCACATGTGTAACCCATGATTCACGTTTAACATGATTTGGAAGGTGTGAATTTTCTTGGCCATTATTTTCAACAATGTCATCCAATGTGTCATCCGAAACAGATTCATCCTCATAGAATTCATCTTTTGGTGAGTCAAGGGTTTCCAATCTGTCACATGTTTCAATACTAGTTGGATCTAGTACTCCTCCCTTGCCTAAAATCATATTCTTATGAAAATCATTAAAATTGATTTTAGAAACATCTTTTGAATCAAGATGAGTATTTTGAAGTTGATTCATACTTAAGAAAGATGGTTGATCTTGCATAGTAGGTTGAGGATTTTGAAATTGATTGAAGCTTGGGAATGATTGTTGATTCTGAAATTGATTCACACTTGAACTTGGTTGAGGTGGATAAATCATTGGGTGGGTAAAGGAGGTATTAAATGATTGAAGATTATATGATCCAAAACCCACACCATAATTTTGACAACTCAATTGTTGCTCAATTGCCATTGCTTGAGTATAGGCTTGTGACAAAGATGTGATTAGAGGCATCCCTCGCAAATATGTGGAAGTGAGTGGGTCAAGAGCATTGACATATATTTGGAGAGCCATTTCTTCTTGAAGAGCATAAAATGTCACTAATTGAGCATATAATCCAAAGAACCTTTCAGAAAATGACTTCACATTTTCACTTGGTCCTTTTTTAATAGTGAAAAACTGCTGATACATGCGGATTGGGTCAACTTGCTCTTTGTTGAATTGATTAAGAAATGCTGCCTCTAGTTGAGCCCAAGAAGTGATAGACCCTAAAGGCAGACTTGTAAACCAATCATATGCCACTTTGTCCAAGGTGTAAGGGAACATTTTACAAACCACATCATCATACCAAATTGTTAAGTGATTCACAACAAATTTGAATGCTTGAATGTGTTCTCCTGCAGTATTTGTCCCGTTAGACAAAAATCGAGGAAGACATCTCTCAAAACCAACGGGAAAATAATGTTGAACTCCTGGTATGTTCAATGGGCTACCTGTCATCCACGGTGAAAACATAGCCATTAGTGAATCTTAAAGAATATAACTTTAATACCCAAAAAAAATTCTTTTTTTTATTTATTTATTATTATTTTATAAATCAAATCAAATCACATTATTCCTGTATGAACAATCAAAGCGTTAGGAAAGTGCATAGCAATTCATGTCCTCCTTTTAACAGTACAAAGTTGTATTGTTAAAAGAGGGCTAAAGATAATAATCAATAGGGCATGAAATATTCAAAATTTAAATCCCTATAGCATTTAAATCAATCTAAAATAAACCTGTTCATGCCCTCCTTCTAGCGCCAAAATGTTGAGTGGTATTTTCACACACTTGTGAAAGTACACTCTCCTTTAGGATTTGGACTCCAAATCCCCTCTTGCAAAGAAGTCAAACAAACAACTTCTCCAAGGTCTCCGTTGTATTAGCATTTGCAACTGAGTATTAGTAATCTCAAATAAAGATATTCAATTTAAATGCTTGGAACACCTTAGTGATTGCAAGTAACTGTAAACAAGGGGCAATGTTGGTTTATTTCACCATGAAACTTTAGTGATTGTTCATTATTTTTTTTTTTAGATTTTGATATTTTTAAATGTTCATTTTAAATAAATTAAACCTTCTGGAAAATAAAATAAAATGAAAAAGAAATACAAAAAATTAAAAAATAGAACACGTTCAGTCTGATGCTATCCTATTCCGACAAAACCGAAGATATGAGGTTTTCATGCATGCAACCTAACCTATTGGACCTGCAAAACAAGCACAATCCGGATAAGCTAAGTGCTGGCTCCTAAGGATTTGAATGAGGTTTTCAGATTTAAACATTCGCATGAAGCAACCAAGAAAATACTTGCATCAACTACATTTACAAGCCTAAAATCTGAAAAGGGAAAATAGACATTTAATCTTGCATGCAAAAAATGACTCCTTCTTTCTTGCCCATAAAATGCAAATTTTTGAACAATTCTGCATTAAAAATATGTCATGTTACAATAGCAGAATCTCTGGTTTTTCTCAAAACCAGCAAAAGGGGAAGAAAAACACTCCACAGCAGGCCCAGAATGGCTAATCACCCTCAACTCTGCAACCCCGCTCGCAGCGGTTTTCGACCCTGTATCAATCTATGCCTCTGCTTTTATACTTTCTGGTACGGTTCTCTGCTTCGCTCTGCGGTGCTTCGTTTCACCTCCCAGATTGTATCGTTTCGTATTCCTCGCCTTTTCATTTGCTTTTTGACTTTATGTTTAATGCCGAAACGTTGGATATTCTCTATGAATGTAACGTTTCTGTAACCCTTACATGCATGCCATGTGTTCCACGCTTCTCTGCATGTTCCGTAACTGCCTCCTTGTAAATCATGACAAAAAATAGCATGTCGCGATATCGCGACATTTTTCTGCATGCAACTTTGTTCCTCTGCCTTCAGCGAAAATGAGACATGTCACGAAATCGTGACATTTTTCGGCCAACAACCTTGTCCGCCATCATGCACAGAAAATGAGACATGTCACGAAATCGTGACACTTTTCTCTTTTGCACCATCTTCTCTGTCAAAATCATCGACAATTTTTTGTTCCAACTTGTCGCGAAATCGCGACGCTTTTCTCTTTCTATCTGCATGCTTCTGTCATGAAATCATGACATTTTTCATTTGGCCTTCTTGTGGCTTTCGTCGTCGAAATCATGACGCTTTTCTATTTGGCTTCTTTGTATTTGGCCGCGAAGACGCGACATGTCGCGAAATCGTGACATATTTTCCTTCCGTACCATTTCGCTGCTTGGAGCCGTGAAAACGCGATCGGTCGTGATATCACGATGTTTTTCTGCTTCGTACCCCTTTGCTGCTTCCTGTCACGAAATCGCGACGCTTTTCATCTTTGGCATGTCTTGCTGCTTCAGGTCGCGAAAACGTGACATGTCACGATTTCGCGACAATTTTCCATTCTGTCTTTCTCTCTCCTCTCTGGACCGCGATTTCACAACACGTCATGAAATCGCGACAATTTTTGATCAACACCTCTTCCTGCTTCTGCCGCGAAAGCTTGACATGTCGCGATATCACGACGTTTTTTCATTTCCAACAACGACAGAGCAACATGTCGTGAAATCGTGACAACTTTCATTTGTAGCGACGGAGCGACATGTCGCGATATCACGACAACTTTTCTTTTTCGGCCGCGACGGAGCAACATGTCGCGATATCGCGACAACTTTTCTTTTTCGGCCGCGACGGAGCAACATGTCGCGATATCGCGACACTTTTTCATTTTCGGCCGCGACGGAGCAACATGTCGCGATATCGCGACACTTTTTCATTTTTGTGCAATTTTGCTTTTTCCTTGATTTTTAGCATCTGGGCTACTGCAGTTTTCTTTGAAAGCATGCAAAAAAGGTGGGTCCCCAATTTTGGGGTGTGTTGTGGATCAGCCACAACATGTCTTCCCTAAAATCCAAGCTTAGCCTATCTAGAACTACTACCAAAGAATCATTCTGGATCTGTATTTGATACCCTAGACCCCACCTATAAGTAGGTAGTTGGTACTGTAGTTGGAATGGAAGCCGATGCCCTTGCTCATACAGACCTAAGCCATAACCATGCCAATGGCATTGCTCAAAGTACCTTAGAGAAAACTCAAGATTTGATAAGTAATGAATATTTGTGGTGAATGGTTCATCCTCATCCACTCTAATATCAAAAGTAGTATGGGTATAGTCTAAACCAACATAGATGAAGTTGGTTTGGTTAAGGGCAACCCCTAACAGAACTACTATCCCTACTAGAGAATTTGGGCCTCTTGGCCATCCCATGTCTTATGCAGACTCAATAATAGGCATGAAAGTCACATTCTACACAAGGTATTCACCTAACCTTGTGTTGGCTAAGTGAACTGTCACCTGGGGTGTAGATGATATTGTTGATGAAGCAGGCGAGGAAGGTTGAGGTACCTCCTCGGTTATGTCCTAGGAATCTTCCTCATCCATGGGATTTGGAATTTCTATAGCTGCTATAGTTGGAAGTTCCTTAGGTCCTTCATCCACTAGGGATGCTTTTAGATTTTGAGTATTTTTTGCTTTAGATGTTGAAAGCTTCTCAGAAGCACCAATGGTTTTAGATGTAGGAGGTGGTGCCGATGTGGATGGGTTACCTCACATAGATTTGCTCTTGTTTTTTAGTTGCGTGGTTGGGGATGAAGGTCTTATGTACAGATGTGTTGATGGAAGGAAAAAGTCCCCCGACAAGTTGACCTAATACACGTATTTACATGGCTCTTCATCGAGTGGAACCACATGAACTTGTATCTCATGCACATACTTGATGCATTGGTGCAATATTGAGGGTACACACTACATATCCCTTATCCAGGGATGCCCCAGAAGGATGTTGTATAGCATCACCCCCTCCAATACATGACACATCATGGGGATGGTCTTTTATATTACCTGAATAGGCGTAATAACTGTACCCACTATGGAGCACAATGCATCATTGAAAGCCATTAAAATGTAGGAGGTTAGGACAATGTTGGACCTAGGGATATTTAGGTGCCCTATAGCCTTTGTTGTGATAATATTGATTGACGAGCCTGTGTCGATTAGAACTTGCTTGAAGGGTATGCCATTAATTTATGTGATGATATGCAAATATGGGTCTACTAAGGTAGTAGGTACTACCTTGATTTTATGATCATAGAAATAGATCACAGGCTCTTAGTATTGCTACACTTGCCCCACAAAGTTTGTGAATGCATATAGGTTCTAGGGCTGGAGCTCGATCGATCTTAAGATATCCATCAAAGTCTCCTTGTGCCTAGGAGATTATTTTATGAGCTCATAAATTGACAACTTGGCTGGAGTCGTTTGTAGATTTTGTTCCTGTCTACTCTAGACAGTTACCACAAGTTGCACTGGTAAACCTGGAGGATTGTTTTGCACCTGTCTCTATCGAGGTGCAACTAAGATGTGAATAGGAGCCACTAGAGGCTCTAGTTGACCATATTGCTGACTCCTAGTTCCCACGTTGAATATCTCAATCATTCTGATGCATCCCTGGGTGGGTAGCTCGACTCGAACCTAGTTAACTTGGGCATCCTAATCTTTGGGGGTCTCATTATTTGGCAATGGGTTCTTGAATATACCCATGTCTCTATTATCAGGTGCTAATGGATTGTCAACTTTTAGCTCACCCTTCTTAATCATGTTTTCCACAATATTCTTGAATCTGATATATGTTTTGATGTCATGTCCTTGTATTCTATGATATGTGCAGCATTTATCTTCCCTATATCCCTTGGGCTTGGGATGATTAGGGTCAAGAATTTGCGCATCAAGAAATATGATCCTTTGTGCCTCACTTAACTAATTAAATATTGATTGCATCAATTTAGATAGAGGTGTGAAACAACGAGGCAACTGATGCTCCTTATTTTTACCTTGGTTGTTCTTTGGGTCGTAATTTGCTGGCAGGGGGTGAGCCTGATAGTTTTGCGGTTGTTGGAAATTGCCTCCCTTTAGTGTGCTTAAAAAAACTTGGTTGAATGGAGTAGGCTTGGCCTAATTCTATTGATTCTTGTTACGATTGGTATTATTCCACTCCTTCTTGTTCTAGAGCTTGAGGTCTCCTTTGTCAACCTTTATGTCCTCTATAATATTGGCTTAAAACAAGGCTTCTTCAAATGGTTCATACTACTGCAGTTGTAATAGAAATGAGATGTGTTTAGCACAACTCTTTGTGAACATTCATGTGAGCTCTTCAGTGGGAATGAATAATGGTAGCTTCACCATTATTTTCCTCCACATATTCCCATAGTCTATAACTGGCTCATCGTCATATTGATTTAAGTTCACTAGATTAGGCAAGTTTACCTTCTTCTTGACATTGAAGGAGAAGTGTTGAAGGAATGCATTCACCACTTGCTCAAAGCTAATGATGCTATTCTTGGGCAATTGATTGAACCATTGAGTTCATGCACCTGATAACATTATGATGATCATTCTTAACATTAGGACATCATTTTGCTCAATATGTAAGCACGTTTTCATGAATTTTATAACGTGTTATTGCACATATTTCTCTCCTTTAAAATTTTCTAGCCTAGGCATCTCAAAGTGCCTAGAATATGCAAGACTCGATACTGAGGAGCACAAAGGTTGGTTGTGTATTTTTCCCAACTGTATCTTTATTCTTGAGATATTTGACTCTCTCGATGAGTATTTGGTATACCTTTAAGTAAATAATCTCCTATTCCTAAAGGTTTACCTGTGGTGGTAAGGGAGGTAATCTAATTTTTTTTCAATTTGGGCATTTGTATTCATCACCCATGGCCATGAATGGAGATTCAAGATATGTCTACTCTTGATCTTCCATCCCTACATGTTCCTCATTAAGTTATGTTTGTTCAGGATCTAGGCATTTTTGATGTTGTGAGGCATGATGAGTGTGCTTGTCCCTTTGTCTGGTGCATCTCTCATGCTGAGAATCAACACATATATCATGTTGGTATTCATCACCACCTATGTGTAGGTTGGCCTTAGCCAACCTGTCGGCTTGCTCTTCATGCTTAGTCCTTTCCTCTCTCAAGCGTTGCTCATGTAGGTGCAGGCACCTTTTCCTTTGTGCTTCTTTCTCAAGAGTTTCCAAATGGTCTCACTCAGTGCACAATGCTTCTTCTAACTTATGTATGCAGATGAACTGACCTACCACTGAAGGTTCATGTCTCTTTAACTTCATGCAAGGAGTTCTAATGGATAGGCCTCTCGAAGAGGCTCCTGCTATGTTCTTATATTTATCTATAAGGGTGACTTGATCAATGCACTATGATCTATTTTGTGTACCCCATGGTCAAAGGTAGTGTATGTGCTACAGTACAACTTTGAAGCTTTCCATGGTTCATTGGTATGCCTAGTATTTATGCTACACAAAATTCCTAAAGTCTAATGCATGGTAGCAATGCTTCTTTGAGCTAGTCTCGAGGGAACTCGATCCAACTCATCAAGCTATCTGGTCCTCCATGAATGATCTTATGGAGTCCCATTAGCACCAATGAGATCATAATCAAGGCATATCCTCCCATATGTAGGGAGGCTATAGGATGCCCTGGGTCTACAAATGAGAATAGCCCTAATGTCTTACCTATCAGTGGGTTGATCTGTCCTAAGTGTATCATGTGAATTTTAGGGCCTTGTAGCCCCTGCATGCCTATGTGATGATGGAGGCCTTGATGTCTCCTCATTCCTATCTGATTATAGAGGCCTTGATGTATCCTCATGTCTGTGTGATGATGGAGGTCTTGAGGCCTTCACATGTCTATGTGATGATGGAGGCCTTGAGGCCTCCGCATATCTGTGTGATGATGGAGTCCTTGAGGCCTCCTCCTATCTATGTAATGATGGAGGCCTTGATGCCTCCTCATATCTATGTGATGATGGAGGCCTTGAGGCCTCTACATGTCTACCATGAGAGGAACCAGTATATGAATCTCATTGGGGTTTCTCGAGGAGTCCCCCCAAGAGTTGATTTGTCACCCCTAAGTCTTGTTGAACTTTGTCCAGCAACATTATGGGTGGGCAACTCAATGCCATTGTGATTGTGAGTGTGCGAAGCTTCAGTTTTTGCCTCAGTGTTAGACTGAGGGTAGTTTCCCCATATGTATACCATAATAAACTATGAATTATCTTATTATGTCAATTTCAAACCACACAAGCAAAGCAAACAAATGTTTATCTCATTTAAGGATTAATGTGTGTTCCCTAAGCTATTTTGTGTGTTTTGATGTGTTGTATATAAAGAAGACCTTGTATCACATATTTTGCATTTCATTGGATGATATACTCATATTGTTAAAGGGATTTCACCTATATACTCATACAAGCTAAATATGGTAGTGAAGTCCATACTCTATGAGGTAGCATAGGTACTACCAACCCTCACCCAACACCCCGTGCATAATGATACACCCCCCAAGAAGGAATGCATGCTATTTTATATGGTATGGACAGTTCTTGGGTTGGCCTTGGCCATATATGGGTCCTGATGATACTCTTTCAAGCGAGCCAACCAAGTGGTAATGACATCCACTGTTGGTCTCGATCAATGGGTTGGATGTGAGAGCCCAACATCGTTGATGTTAAAATGATACATGATGTGTGGGGTTATTTTTATATTTTTATAATGGAAAGCTATGCATCAAAGAGCATTCATGATTATTTTCCTATATGCCTAAAAAGAATGTTTAATTTTAGAACATGCATCTCTAACTGATCTAAATAACTTTAATGCAATTTCTAATTTGTGATGTAACGACCTCTAGTTGGGCCACTTGCAAGCAAGCTTAAACATGCAAGAACCTAGACCGCTGGCGACTAGGGGAGACCTTAAAAATAGTGGACCGCTATTCCTAGTAGCGACTAGAGGAAAGCTAAAAAATCTAAGAAGCTTCAAATGCATTTTTCTTCCATATTTTCTTATATTTCCTTAATAAAAACAAAAAAATGTGATTTTACTTTCTATTTTTTGAAAATAAGTTGCATACAAAGAAAGACAAAAAATCAAGGAATAGCACCAACCTAAAATCCTCATCTGATGATGAAAGAGCTGCCCTCTACTACACTTTTTTTGCTAGCCACTGTCAACCAGAGTGGCTGTTATTGGCCATTGACTGCAAAAGCGGACAGGCTCTACTAGTCATTGTTGACTAGAGAGGCTAAACCCACACACAAGAAATGCACAAAAATATTAGTAAATCTACAGAAAACAAAAACTAGGTGGGGTTCCCATCGTGATCACCATCTGTATGACCTCGGGAAGTGCACACCACTCACACTACTTGCAGTATTGTATAAAATTAAAGACCAGAACGTAATATGAATAACACAAAAATGAAAAAATAAAGAAATATCTCTTATTAATTTCTTTGCAAATTTCGGTTACATATCAGCCCCTCTGAGGGATACCCAGTTCAATACAATAAGATAGAGGAGGAATAATTTTGAATAATATGTCCCCTCGCAAAGGGGGTGGTGCACTTTCGTAAACCTCTCAATCTCACACATGAACTTGTATGAGGGCTTATAGACACCTCCTTCTCCTTCTCTCACCTTGGAGGGATCTTATGCACTAAATGCCTTGAATTGGTCTTATGAACCTGTAACCTACATGCATTGAAACAAAAAAGCACTATTAGTAGCATGAGAAGCCTCTCCGAAAGATGCTCTTATTAGAAAATTTGATAAACATGATATATGAGCATAATAAGATCAATATAAAATGAAACTAAATGATAAATGTATGTATGGCTCAAGAAATGACAGTACACATACATTAAAGAAATTAGATCTATGCTATAACTAATTAATGAATCAAAGCAATAATAGATCTAAGCTAGAACAAAGGAAAATAAAGTCTAAAAACCCTAGGCTATTCCTGAGGGCCATTATCAATGATAGTGGTCACAAAATGAAGCTATTCTCCTCGTAAACCAAGGATTGTAGCACTGGATTCTTTGCTCCAATTGATGTTCAAGGGTTGCCTATTGTATCTGGTACATTGATGGGTGGTGAATAATAAACAGATATAAAAGTGGGTACATAGACATAGCTCAGCTGGATAGCACTCCACTGCTTCTCAAAGGGGGATGGATTCACTCTTCTAACTTCTAGGGTTTCGCTACACAAAATTATGATATTTGTGGATCCTTTGCTTTGCTCGAGAGAGTCCATATGTAGGACATCCTTATTTTAGATCTAGATCTAGATCTTGCATTCTTGGAGAAGCCAAAATATAAATTTACATGCAACTATCCATCCTGGGGAGAAAGCATCAGTCACAAATTTGCATTGAAGGGGTAGTTAAGAGGAACTCTAGGAGTTCCTCATCAAAATCTGCCCATAAGCAATGCAAGGTGTAGTTAGACTATGTGATTTGGGCCTGTATTCATGATCAAACTATGCATGGTGCTAGCCATTGTTCAGATCAGTGGCTAGGTGTGGTTGCTATCAGCTTCAATGGCTAGTTGTGGTGACCATTGTGCTTGACAACAACTAAGCCTGGATGGGCAAAAAACTACTCTTTTTGAGTGGTTAGGACCACTGCTAGCTCTTGGAGAGGTCCAAGATCATTTATATGGTCTTTGGGTGTGTCCATATGAGTAGTATCCTAAACATGATGTATTTTAGGTGTCTATAGATATGATAAATAGTAGAAAAATGAATCCACATTCATCTAAGCAAAGCCAAAATTAGGTAGATAAAAAGTTCTAAAAAGTTGGTTTCTCATTGTTAAAGAAAATTGAACAAGATCCCATAGAGAGGTTGTCAAGATAGTTTACTGAGATGTTTAACACGATGAATAATATATTGTCCAAAATTGAAAAAGAAAAAGGAGAAAACCTTGAATCATCTCAATCTAAAAATAACAGCAAACCTCCCTTTAAGAGAAATTTCAACAAAATTTGGAATAGAAATAATACATATGAAGGAAATAGGAATGGAAATAACAATTATTGGAGAAAAAGAGAGGGACATAAGGATGTAGACACTATTTTGAATCAAATAGCTTCAACCAATGTAGTCTCTGAGTTTTCTTTTTACTGCCTCACCTACGATGCTCCCCATAATTTAGCCGATTGTGGTATATACCTTAGCATGCATGCTAGTGTTAATCTAGAAGAGGAGTTTGATGAAGAAATATTTGTAAATGTGTGTTGGACTAAAGATTATGAAGCTAGAGAAATCTAATTTGAGATAGACTTGAGTGAATTTTCCACTTCAAAAGAAACACCCAAGGCTTTAGTTATAGAGAATATGGAAATTTTAAAAAGATCTCAAGATAATAGATTCAAGAGAATGAAGCAGGGTAAATTACTATCTACAATAGAAGAAATAGAGGCACTAGAAAGAATTCATACTATTAATTTAATAAATAGAATAGTACCAGATAGAACTGATGATAAGACCAATGTAGAGGGTAGAAATCGGTAGAACCAAAACAAAGAGAAAGTTGTAAGGATACAAAGTAGCAATAAGCAATAGTTGACTCCCGAGATAGAGATAGAGAATGATGTCTAAAAACAACTAGATTATGGCAAGAATGTAGAAAATAAGAGAGTTGCGTTTGATGCTAGACAAGAACTGGCTAAGTAGAAAATAAATATCACTTTTGGTGAGTTGATGACTATCCCAAATTATAGATATCAAGCATGCAAGGCTTTTGGTCTGATAGATCCAATAGGAAATCAGGTTTGGAGTGCTTCAACAACCAACAATCCAATGCCTATAACAATAACTCCATATTTAGTGAGGCCTTTCTACATATCCCTTAGGTATACATTAGATTTAGGAGACTGATACATAATTCATAATTTCATGTTGGAAAGTGAAGCATCCCATAATATTACGCCAATGTAAATAGCAGATCAATTGGGTCTGATATGTACTAAATATTTTCCTCCCATATCAGTGATGGATAACATACAAGTACCTTATGTTGGAGTAATAACTAGTTTGCTCGTCTTCCTAGATCAATATCCAAAGAAAGGAATAGTCACGAACATAGTGGTCGTAGATGTAGATACTTTCTTTTCTTTGTTGTTATACAAACATTGGGTTGAACAACTAGGAGGATATATTCAATTAGACTGGTCATATGATACTATTCCATTCACAACTAAAGAACAAATCACACTTAGAAGAGAGCCCTTCAATACGTATTTAGTAGAATTGAGAAATATAGATAACACGATAGTAAATATAGTCAACTTAGTGGAAGAGAATGATATGGAATTTTATTCGGTGTGGCATACACCATTCCTAGTTGAGGTTCCAAAAATTGTAGATATGGAACCATAAATAAGAGCTAAAGTAGATGCTGAATATACTAGGGTGTTAACATCAAATATGTGGACTATGACTTTTGATGGTGCCAAATCACAAGTTGGTGCAGGGGCTGGAGTGGATCTCACTGATATAAAATTAAATTACCTAGGGATACCTTACATATTAGAATTTCCATGCACTAACAACATATTCAAGTATGAAGCACTACTGCTAGGGCTAATGAAGATAAAATAATTGTGAATAAACTACTTAACAGTATATGGGAATGCAAATATTATAATACACCATATTAAATAAAATGATCAAAAAAAGCACCCAAGGTTGAAACACTATAAATAGCTAGTTCAAGATGAAATAGATAAATTTCTTACTTTCAATATATCCTTTATTCCTAGGAATGAAAATCATGTAGCAAATTTGTTGGCTATGAATGCATCTTATGCATATTATCCTGAAATAGACACTGAATACATGGACAATTTTCTCACTATCTCTGTTTATCATCCATATGTGCCAGATAACATTATGTACTTGCATGCTTTCTAGGATGATATTGATATCAAAGATTTTATCACCATGCAAAATCAATATGTTGACATCTTGTGTGATGAAAAAGATGAGAAGTTAAAATATATCATTGGAGAACCTGTAGAAGTGATACAATTAAAGATAAATAAGATCCCAAGAGGATTGGTTTATTTAGAAATTCTATTTTATGATTTTGACAGAGCTCATAGGCCTATTCTTCGAGAGTTAGAAGTTGATGAAGTCAATATAGGAATAGAGCAAGAACCTATACTAATAGAGCTTTGGTAGAAAAAGAAAGAAATCAATACATAAGTTTTCTCAAAAAAAATATGGAAGATTTTGCTTGGAGTTACAAAGATGTTAGGACATTCAACATCGAGGTGATGACTCACATCATTCCATCAAAAGAAGGTACAAAACCTCATAGGCAAAAATAAAGGAAGTTTAATCCTACATTGCACCAAGTGATGCAAAAAGAGGTCCAAAAGTTGCTAGATGTAAAGATTATCAGGAAGGTTAGATTTTCTTCTTGGATAGCTAATTTAGTACCTTTTAAAAAGAAGAATGGTGATATTAGGCTGTGTGGATTTTAGAAAATTGAATAATAACTCCTTGAAAGATAACTATCCACTACCAAACATAGAACAATTGCTGCAAGTATTTGTGGGGTCAGCTAGGATATCCTTACTAGATGGATTTTCAAGCTACAACCAAATCTAGGTCAATACAGAGGATAGACATAAGATAACCTTCACTACTCCCTGGGGAATATTTTAATATATGAGAATACCATTTGGTTTTATGAATGCAGGTGCAACATTTTAGAGATTCATGAATTTTATCTTCAAGGAACTTATGTTTAGAATAGTGGTGGTATATATTGATGATATAACATTCTTCTCCAAAAATCTAGAAGATAATTTTGCACATTTATCCCAAGTCTTTGAAAGGTGTAAGTAGTTTGGCATTTCTTTGAATCCTAAAAAGTGTTTTTATTGGAGCTACACAAGGCAAGTTGGTAGGACATGTGGTATCTAAAGAAGGAATCAATATTGACCCTCAAAGGATCAAATCCATTACACAGATTTCCCCACCAAAGAAATTAAAAGGAGTCAGATCATTTTTTTGTTCTAAATTTTGTTCAAATTTCGAAGCCAATAAATGACATGATAAAGAAATATGGAAATATAAGGTGGTCTAAGGATAACATGAAGGATTTTCAAAAGATAAAAGATGCAATCATAGAAGCCCCTAAGTTGACATGCCCTAATTATTCAAGGGATTTTAAGATTTACTCCTTCACATTAGAAGATACTATTGTTTTTGTTTTATTCCATTAAGGTATAAGGCTTAGCCAAGTACATGGCCACTAAAGGAGGAGAAGATATCAATAATAAATTCATTGTGGAAAATGTACAAAAAAAAATATATAAATAGTGTTAAAGGGATTGGTACAAGGATGTTGTGTTTTATTTGCAGTCATTGTCATTCCCAACATGTTTGTCATAGAGTAAATGAGAAGCATCAAATAGTAGGCTTAGAAGTACCACATTCAAGATAACAAACAGTATTGGAGACATCCTAACAGTGTGTTGTTACTATGCCTATTTAAAAAGGAAGTCCCTAAAGTCAATAAAGAGTTCCATACTGGCTTTTATAGAGGATACTTATGTTCCATAAAGGAAAATTTAAGTCCAAATGGTTAGGCCCTTATTATATTGGTCAACACACATACAAGTTACAAGATATGAAGGGTGACAAGTTGCCTATACCAGTAAATGACCAACATTTTAAGACTTTCAACCTTCACCCTGAGGGTAAAAGAGACTAAAAAATTTCTTTAAAGAAAGATATATTTCAGGTTTGTCATGTCCCTTAGGTGATTAGGTAGATGAAGTACCTTTTGTCTTGGTTGCTTCAATTTTTTAATAGGTGATTAGGCAAAGTTAGTTTTTATTTTTCAAGTTAGTTATTATAGTAATTATCTTCTAAAAGAAATAGGTGAGTGAAATATGTTATAGAACTCGTAAGTCCAATGTTATAGTCCTAGGTGGTTAAGAAAGGTCAAGTGAGTATTCAACCTGGAGATTTTGGAGTCCTCAAGAGAATTCATAAGTCCTAAAGGTCATTCATGTCCCTTGTACTAGTCAGAGCCTATGTTGGTTTACAAAACTCCACCCCTATAGAACTTAGTT
Source organism: Wollemia nobilis (assembly GCA_028583015.1). NCBI lineage: Eukaryota > Viridiplantae > Streptophyta > Pinopsida > Araucariales > Araucariaceae > Wollemia > Wollemia nobilis. The sequence continues at coordinate 7,575,347 of JAQPPZ010017259.1, read as the reverse complement.
TGAACCCCTAATTTTTAATAATCTATCAAGGCCAAACATTTAGGCGATTCTAAGAAGTGTGGGTCATTTTAATGAGTTGTGAGATTGCAAAGTCTAAGGTCTACTTTAATAACAAGTCAATGAAAAACATCAATCCTAAGAGTCCTCATCATCCTAAACGAGTCCAAGTTATAGTATTTATTTAGAATCCCCTTCTATCATCCCATTTTATTTTATCATATCATATATGTATTTTCCTTATGTTGCTTGTTATCCCTTCTATCATTTCATTCGAATCCTTAGTGTTCATTTACATCATACCATGCACTTATAAGTCTTCATTTGCCCTCATAATATTTTCTTCCTTGTCAGTCCAAGAAGTCCTTTCACCTAAAATCCTATACAAGTCATTATTAAGTCTTCATTATATCACTTCCATAATTCCCTAAGGTATCCATCATTTCCTCCCATATTACAATCCACTTCATCACTAAGGTCTTCATTGTGGTCTCATTTCTACATTAGTCCCCACTTGAATTCACAAAATATTAATATTCTAAAAGTAAAAAACCCTTTATCACTGATGATAGATCTTCATCGTTGGTCAATCGATGACAACACTCATCAATTTATGATGAGTTCTCACTCATCATTTATGCCAAACCCTTGTCGTCAATACATCAATGACACCACTAGTCAATTAATAGTGAAATGGTCAACCAACGATAATGGTAACCTTATAATAAGTTCTCATCATCGATCCATACAAAATGCTCTCTAATTGGTTGGTTAATTGAGGATCTAGATCTCATGTACAATCATGTCCCTCATTTCCATGAGAACAAATTTTTTCATTACCAAGGTATTAGGTGCTAGGTCTCAATGATATCTCGAATGTCTATAATATTCATTACCACTCGCCCCTTTTGAGTCCTTAGATAACATATGTCAAGTTATTTATAAATGTTCTGTCATAGCCCTCAACATGTAAAAATTCCTTTTGAATAGCCAAATCATAAAGTCATCACTAGAACTATGTTACAAATATCGATATCCCCATTCTAAACCTTTGTGGCTCTTATTAAGATTTCATTTTTTGATGCATCAACAACAATGCTAGTGAATCAGAGATGAGCCCTTATTGATAGAGAATGAATGGTCTAGATCAAATCATGCTCCTACAAGATCAATGAAATGCTCTTCATATCAAATGCATCAATGGTAGCACTTGTCAATCGATGATAGATGTGGTCAATCAACAACAAGACCTTATTGGATAGCAAATATAAGGGTCTAGGCTTCATAAAAAAATCATTTCCCCATTTTCACAAAATAACCTCTTTGTCATTTGAAGTTTTAGGTACCATGTAAGTATAGGGTCTCTAAGTTTTGTAAATTAATATTCATCATCATTCCCATTAAGCCCTAATGTAACATGATATTAATGCTCTCAATGGTATATAACTTCTATTGCTGATGTAAAACCTTCATTGTTGCTCCATCAACGATAATGCTAGTCAATCAATGATAGTGCTGGTCAATTGGCGAGGAGTCCTATTTGATCATAGATAAACATATTAGGTTACATTGTGCTCCCTTAGATCAACAATGTGTCCTTCATTGCTAATGCATTAGTGACAATCTCATTACATCAATGAATAACCTAAATCTTTCCATGGAAGTCAACGGTGCAACTTTCATCGAGGATTGAAGAGTGATGATTTATGATTGGTCTAAGAAAACAATAAAATTAAGTGATGGCTCAAAGCATGCATGTATTATTTCAAGGCCTGACAAGATCAACAAAATTACCACATGGATCTCAAAAGTGATAATACTAGGAAAGCACAACTAAGGTGGCACCAATGAGAGCAGAACATGCAAATAGCAAGATCCACCAAGACAATCATGGGATTGAGCTATTATGAAAATACTATTGTTGTAGTTATGAGAATGAGTTAGCCAATGATGTGCTTGAAAGTGGTGGTTGGAGATAAGTTAAAGCAATGCATGCAAAATTACCCATACCATTTTAAATATTGCACTCGAGAACCAGAAGCATCACCATTGCTAGTGATTTTACAAAACCTTGATTGTGATAATTGAGTTCAAAGAGGTCGAGTATTCAATTCTTGTAGATTTTATAATTTTTAAACAATTGAAGCTATGACATCCTCTAGTACACCTCAATCATTCACCACTGATATCATGAAAAGAATTCTACAAATCACTGAGGCTTGTCCTTATGAAGAGCTATCTGGTAAGCTAATTAAGAAAAAAAAGGAAGATCTACTGGCACAATCAAAGCTCAATCAAGTGAGGTGGTGGGATAATTTTTTTGAATCACATGGAAAAATTGATGAGTAAGGTGAAACATCATGAGCTGTACAAGGTGATATTAGCTTGTAAAGCTGATAAGCATGAGTAAAAGACTTAGTTGATGCAAAAATTCCAGTTTGAGCAATCCAAATATTTTAAAATCTAAGAGGTATGATTCTATAGTCATCAGTTTATGAAATGATATACTTCAATTCGGTCCTATATAAAGAGGAAAACCCGTTAAAAATCAAGATTAAAGTTTTAATATCTAAATTGTGTCAAAGGATGTAAGTAGGAGGTTATAGAAAAGAGTTTGAGCAACTCAAGAGGTTCCTGTTAACCAACGCTAAAAAATGCAAGAGAATCAGAAGAGATGGGTGATCACCTAAGCTTTGGTAATCTATTTTTCTTGGAAGCAACCTTATGCATTGGGGAAATATAGATATGAAGGTATGTTGTTATCAACGGTTTACATAATTTGTGTACCTCCAATTCTTATTTTTAGTTTCCTTATTTTCCTTAACCCTAGCATCCTAGTGCTACTTATTCTCTCCCGCCTATAAAGATACCACATATCCCTTATTTTTTGGTATCCCCTTTTGTTTTTTGTGGATATTTATACTACATTTTGTACCCATACATTCCCTCTCTCCACCATATCATGTGCTATATGAGGTTCATTGTGTTCCACTTCCATATTGTTATAATATCACATCCACCTTGTTTTTACTATGTTTTATATTTCCCTTCATTTTGTACTCGTTGATATTTCTATTCCTTTTGGTATGGTTCCTTCTTCCTCCCCTAGTGTGTTGGTTAGACCTCTATTTTTACTTCAAAAGAGGTGCTAGAAAAAATCTATATCAATATACTACTAAGTATGATTATGAGATCACTACAACAACCTCCTTTTGTGATAAAACCCAGAGTTAGATTGTAAACTTGTTGAGGATAAATTTACTAGAAGAAGATGGAAAAAATTAAAAAAATCTAGTGCTAGGCCCACCACAGAAACAAATTAAAGAACAGGATCAAAAGTCAGACTAAATTGAGATATGTTGCTTGCTTTTCAAGGTAGTTAGAGCCAAGAGAGTCCAAACATTGGTTTTGGGTAACAATTGGCATGGTTTTGAGATATATGGCAATTTTTCTTAGTTTTTGATAGCTTGTTAACTCAAACTTTGTTGTAATGCACTCAAAGAGATCAAATATAGAAAGAACCACATGTGGATACATATACACCACACATCTACAACTAAATTGGAGCATTAAAATTATAAAAGAGGTATTCATAGTCAAAATCATGATCAAGCAAAGCATATAAAATTTTGCAAGAGGTATTCTTATGTGTCTTCCAGATCATTTGTATTTTCCTTTGTGCTTATCTTAGTTTGCTATCTCTTATTTCTTCCCATCATTGTGTAGGAATTGCTCAGAGATGGTCTAGTTTACTGAGAACATTCCCAGGAGCTGAATTAAGAATTTGAAGGTTTTGTATCATTATTTTTAGGACAGAGAATTGAATTATCCTATTACATCATTTGAACATGTCACTATATTACCTTTTTAAAGAGACCTGAGCACTCTACCAGATTTTTTTTGTAATTTTGAGAACAATTATAATACAATTCAACTTCTTCTCTCTAGCAATTTTGGTGTTCATTGTATGCCATGTTACTCATTTATGTATTGCATAATTTGAATGTATGAATGATATATTATCTCACTGGTAGGGTGTTTATATCTATTACATAGTTTGAATGAACGTAAAATTTCCATTTTATCCTTTCTCTTTATTTTTGATTCACAAAATCATTGATCTCTGCTATAATTACCCAATGTAAATGACATGGGTTTGTTATTTGAAGCTAAGGCTAAGAGTGTTATAATTAGCTTGGTCATAACAAAATTCTTTTTAATTCCCACCTAATCTGGTTGAGCATTGGACATAAAATGTCAATCATTAATTAAGCTCATATTAGGGTATCCTGACCCAACCTAGTCGGTTTAGAATTTATTATATTCAAGTTAAAGAGGTAAGTCTACCAAAGCTTACATTTCTCATTGTGATATAGAAAATTTAGGTAGCGTGACACATATCTTAAGGATGCCTGAATTTTCCATAACATATCCCTCCCTTGTTATGCATCATTTGGTAGTTCACCCTAGTGTTAAGCCTATTAAGCAAAAACTTAGGAAGATGCATCCGAAGGTCACCCTTTTGGTCAAGGAGGAGCTCCAAAAAATCCTTGACATTTATTTTATAAAGGCTATCGACTATTGTTATTGGATATCCAAAATCATTATTATATCTAAGAAGACGGTAATAATTAGCATATCCCAAGGATGATTTTCCCCTACCGAACATAGATCAGATCATAGATTTAACTTCCAATTATCACAGGCCTTCACTCATGGATGGTTTCTCAAGATAAAATAAAATCATGGTTACCCTTAAGGACTAAACCAAGACAACTTTCATCACACCATGGGGCACCTTCTGTTATAAAGTCATGCCTTTTGGCTTGAAGAATGTTGGTGCTCCATATCAGAGGGGTATGAATTATGTTTTTCATGACATGATGGATGGCATTTTACAAGATTATGTGGATGATATTCTGGGTCATTCCATACATCGATAGGATCATGTTCATGATCTAAGGAAAAATATTAAAAGACTTCAATAGTTCTGAGTTCATCTTAAGCCTTCCAAGTATGTGTTTGGAGTCATATATGGCAAGTTGTTAGGTTTCATCATTTCTAGGTGAGGTATTGAAGTGGACCTTGCTAAGATAGCAACTATCACTGATATGCATCCTCCATACACCTTGAATAAGTTGTGTAGCTTTCAAGGTTGGCTTCAAGCTATTCATCGGTTCATAGCCCAACTAGCCAATAAGCGTAAGCCCTTTATTAAGCTTCTTAAGAAATATGTGTTTTAGTGGGATGATGAGTGCTAATAAGCTTTTGATGAGCTCAAAAGGCATCTCACTTCCCTACCTATATTAGTTCCTTCTATGCTTGGTAAGCATTTGATGCTTTATATAGCAGCTACAACTCATGCTTTGAGAGCCTTGTTGGTTCAACATGATGATAAAAAAAAGAGCAAGCTATCTACTATATCAATAGAACTTTGGCCAGCTATGAAACCTGGTATACTCCCTTAGAGAAGCTTTTCCTTAATATCATGTTTTCTTTATAGAAACTAAGATACTACATGCTTAGCTATAAGATATTGGTGATTGCAAAGTTTGATCCTTTGCATTACGTACTGTCTAAACCCCACTTTTCAAGTCAAGCCACTAAGTGGGTTTTAGCTTTTAGTGAGGTTGACATAACCTTCATAGGTCAAAAGGCTATCAAGGATTAGGCTATTGCTGATCAACTAGCCTTCGCTTCCCTAGAATCTACCTATACTTTGGTCATTGAGTTATTTAATGAGTGCTTTGGCATAGAGGCTGAAGAGCTAGAGTCATGGACTTTGTTTTTTGATGGAGCCCGATGCATGAAGGGCACTATTACTAGAGTCATTCTAGTTACCCCATAAAAAAACTCATCCTCTTGCTCTTAAAGCTTTTTTTATCTTTCACAAATAATATTGCTAAGTATGAAGTCTTGCTCCTTAATCTTAGAGAAACCATAGCTTTGTAGGTTCTCTCTATATTTGGTGACTCTTAAGTTATGGTCAATCAGATTAATGATGTTTATCAGAATCGAGATGATAAGCTAAAACCTTATAAGAATATTGTCACCAAGATGTTTGCATTTGATTAGGTAATCATAGTCCCTAGATCCTCCAACCGCTATGCATATTCTATGGTCGATGCAACATCCTTATTTCCTTTGGAGTTGGATGATGATCAAGTGTTAGTTATCATTAGAGAACTTTGGGAACTCACATTCCTTGATTTGAGTCTTGTCCTTTTAGATGTTTTGTCCATAAGAGTTTCCTCATCTGAGCCATGGTATACTAACATATTTAACTTTCTTAAGGATGGTATGATTCTTGATGGTTTAAACCGCAATATACGTAAGATTTTTCACAAAAGAGCATATCGATTCATTATAATTGGCAATACTTTGTATCAACATTCTTTTGAAGGCATCCTCTTACAATACCTTGAATTTGATGAAGCTTGACTAGCTCTTAGTGAAGCTTATGAAGGTTCATGTGGAGGCTATTTTAGTGGAAATGCCATTGCCAAAAAGCTCCTTCAAATGGGGTATTATTGGCCTTCCATGGAGAAATATGCATGTGACCATTTTTGATGCTTTGAAAAGTGTTAGCACCATGAAAACCTTGTTCATGCTCCTTTTTAGAACCTTTAGGTTATTTTATCCCTTTGGCCATTTTCCATGTGGCGAATGGACATTATAGGGATTATTAACCCAATGCCGCCTAATGGTCACAAGTTTATCATAACAAAGATATAGTACTTCACTAAATGGGTTGAAACCATAACCTTGGCTATGATGATTGGAGCTTAGATCTCTAAGTTCATCTTCAACCAGATTCTTTATAGGTTTGGGATTTCTTCAATGATTATTTCTAACAATGACACTCCTTTCAAGAATAAGGATGTCCATAAACTTTGTGCTAAGTACAAGATTCAGTACAGGTGGTCAAATTCAAACTACCCTCTGGGTAATGGGTAAGCTAAAGCATCCAACAAGTCTTTGATCAAGATCCTCAAGAAGTTGGTTAGTAAGATCAATCATGACTAATATATCCAACTTTATATTACCTTGTGGGCCTATCATACCAGTGTGTGAACTCCTATGAGCACCTCTCGGTACATCTTGATCTATGGGACTTAGGTAGCATTTCTATTTAAGTTAAATATCCCTTCATTGTACATCTTGTAGAAATATAATTTGACTAATGATGAGTATCACTTGGATCATTTGAATCAATTGGAGTTGCTGGATGAAAAACTCATTCATGCCTTAAAGCATTTGTGAGCCTATAAAAATAGGCTGAAGCAATCTTATTCTAAGAGAGTTTACAACTATTCTTTTTAGGTTGTGGAACTTATCCTTAAGGGAAAATAAAAGAACACCAATGCTTGATCATATCTTAAAGGTAAATTTTAGCATAATTGGTTAGGTCCCTTTATCATAACAACCAATTTTGGTTAAGGATCCTATCGTTTGGCTTCTTTGAATGGTATAAAACTTAAATAACCAATGAATATAATGCATCTAAGGAGATACTATGCATAACTTGGAATTCTACATTTTCATATTACATTTAGATTAATTTTCATCCTACATTTGGTTTACTTGTTCATACTGCATAATTGCCTACCATACTTTGCATGAATTTACTGACATTATGTTCCCTGTATTTTTGCTTGTCATACAAATGCACTACTGCTTGTTCATATTTTTACAATTGCTTGATCATATAAATTTTAGGGATCCCCAATAATAGCAAGTGATGACACCTAGTTAGGTCATAGCTCACATGCATTGCACTCACACTAGGGCTTTAATGCCTAGTGAATTCCAAACCTAGGGCTCATCTCATTGCATTTTTCTCATGTCGTTATGTATTTCTTGACCTTAGAAGTTTCAATGATCATATTTTTCTCTTCTTGTTGGGGATTTTTCTTGCATCCTTAAGATAAGATGCCATGCTACAGGCAAAACTACTGCCAACGAGAAATTATAGGCTCTGGTCGACCTGCCTCTTTAACCTAGGGATATATTTTTTCAATATTTTCTAAATTGACCAGGTATGGTAAGGATACCCTTGAGGTGAACTTAAAGTTTTAATGTTTATGTTCATGCTCTTCCATATTTTATGGTGATGAATTAAATATTTTATAAATTTGACCAAGCTAAAATGATAAAAATTCAATTATACCTTATGTACGATCGATGCCTTAATCCTTTGGGCTATTGTAGCAAGATTTAATAATGATTTAATGAAAAATAGAAAGAACAAAGAAAGAGAAAATTGGTGTAATTACATTCATTCAAATATTGTAATAAACATAAAAGTTGACCAACTAAAGAAGCATTTACTATGCGTGTAAAATGTAACTCATAATGAAGACACACACAATATTAAACATAGAAATGTAATAGAAAAGAAACCTAGAATTGTATTAATATTTGAGAATGATTACCTAAAGAGTTGGCTTGAAATCATCATTTAACTCTTAGAAATATTAATACAATAAAGATCCTCATTCAAATATCGTAACAAGGACCTTTCACTCTTATGTTCGAATATCATAACAGTCAAGTCTCTAGACCTCTGGCTCAATAGTCTAGAAATAATATCAACTTCTCATACACTTTCCTATCAAAACCTGCATAATAATGAGAATAATGAGAAATGGAAAAATAAGAAGGAAGACAAAGGGAATAAAACAACAAAGAATGGGAACTTGAGTATACCTCTTAGCAAAAATATGCTATGTCAAAGCTCGATCCTTCTTCCAGCTATAAATGTCCTTATTATAGTTGTGGCAACTCTATAACTACCTAAACTGGTTTCATATGGACTGTCCACTTGGCACCATCTCCTACCTTGTCATTGATTGGATATTTGTACAATCTGTTATTTAACTGCCTCAAAAATAAAATACATTATCAAAATTGGTTGAAGCCCTGCCTAGTTGTCATCCATATTTTCTTTTATCTTTCAACTTGGTATCATAACATCCTTTATTTGTCTTGAAGGGAGCTCCTCGCTTGGCCCTTAGTTGCATCAATAGAATCATTATTATTTCATGTGTCTTGCTAACCTTTCTCAAGCCGACGATCTCTTGGATATTTGGGTCCAATGTATTATTATTTGTGCATGTTGTTAACCAGTTTGACATGCGATGTTGGTACCGTGTTGCTTGTGCATCTATGCTCATTGATCATTGTTTAGCCAGCTATATTTTTAGCTTGCTTTTATTTCATCATTCTTCAGTCGATCTAAATTTTTTATTCAGATCAATAGTTGATCGATCGACCCATGCTTTATTTATTCTTTTGTGCGAAAATTATCGACTGTAATTCGTGTTATTTGTTTGAGGATTTTATTGTCCACTAATTAGATGTTCGGTTGATTAAACCTTATCCTCTATCATATTTAGGCTGATGGATCTCTTTGATCTTGCATGAATTGTAATTTCGATCGCTAGCCATTATTGCTCGACCAAGTGGCTTAGAGTACTTTCGCATGTGCTGCATTAAAAAGCTTGTGCTAGATTTAATCAAGGAGGTCAGTATTAAACCATAATGCATGCAAAATTAAATGTCGATGTATCTTGATTTTTATTAAGTTTTTACCTTTATTTAGATTGGTTGATCTCCACCATTGGATTCATTCAGTCAAAAATATTTTGACGATTATGATTTGTTCGACCAATGATATCTAGTTGTTGTACCTTTTTGGCTGAAAATATTTCAACTTCACTTCGACCACATCATTGCTTTATTCAGTTGATTATTATCTTCACTTGGTGTTGGTTGGTTGATCTATGTTATTCATAAACCAAGTGATTTTTTCCACATAGGATTTTGTTCGATCGAAGGGTTTCATCATCGATAAGTCAATTGACTTTGACCGAATTGTCTAACTAGTTTTTTGACCAGGTGATTTGTTGACTATCAATCCTTATCGATCTTCGACCAATTTACCTTTTGACCGTTGATGAAATTTTCAACCAAAAATATTTTGGCCACGTGTTCGGCCGGTTGATTCCTCTTTTGGTCGAACATATTTTTAATTTCAATTTTTGACTTTTAAACCTTCAGCTGATTCATTACTCATTTCGCTCGAATGGTGTCATACATATAATTTTGATCGAGAAAATTGACCTATGTTTGGTTGATTAAAATTTTTGGTTGGTTTGTCATTGTGCTCGATAGAGAGACTTAAAGACCATTAAAACCCCTCTGATTGGTTGATCAGTTGGTTAGCCGATGCTTCTTTTCCATCGACTGAATATATTTTTGATCGATATTTATTATTTTCCTACCCTCGACTATGATTTTCTGCTCATCAATCGAAATATGGGTTTTGCATGTTGAATTCGATCGACTGATATTTTCAATCAAATTTTCCTTTTATTTTTGTCGGTCGAAAACTTTTTTATATTGCGAGTTGATCACCAGTTGATTGATTGCTCTTTTTCGTATTGCTCAGTTTTTTTAACACTTTTTGTTTTCGGTAGAAATTTTCTCTTTGTTGACCAGTTGATGAATTTTGCATTCTTTTCATTGTTCGGTTGATCAAGTTGGTTGTTCGCAACAATTTAAGTTTAAATATTTTCAAAAGGAACTTTATGTTTCTTAAGAGTGAGAGGTGACTGTAATACTCTAGACTTAGAAATTTTATGGAGGATGACCAATTTTGATGTTAACAACATCATTTATGAAATGAATGACTTAATCATTTGAAGGTGTTTGTTAAAATGTTAATCCATGAAATTGTTTTGAGATAATTAATAATTTTAAATTTGACTCCTTCATCAGCATATCACAAAACATGGACCTCTTTTAAGACCTTCAAAAATTTAAAATTATGGGTACATTCATGTTGTACAATTTTATCTACAACATAGGCTTTGATTGGGACATATGGTGAAAATATGAGGTATTTAAGAACTCCAAACTCTCCAATTATTAGCTAGACTTCAATGACAAGGCTATGACCTTTATTTACCAGATGATTATTACAACAACAAAATAAAAAAATAAAGATTCAAACAATCTAAAAGAGAGAAACCTTCAATAAAATAAAATCAGAGGTTATGGTTAAATCCAAATGAACTTTCACTCATGAAGGTTAGTTGTTCTAGAAATATCTTTAAGTTGGTTTTAAACAAAATAAATAAAAAATTACTATCACATCAAGCCTGGGATAAGAGTGTGTGCTTGTGTGTTATTTTTATTATTTTCTCAGGATAGATAGAATTTTTTGTCATCTTGAAAGGAGTTAGGCATATTAATGATTTCACTCTTTTAAAGATATTTGCCATGTCATTGCTCCACTGCCAGTCAAACATTTATAGCTTTGGTGGAGGTGACCTTGATCCTTTAGACCTGCTCTACTACCAAATAGGTATCTATAGCCCCAGTAGAGGTTGTCCAGATAGCCTTAAACACTTGCTCAATTTGCATTATTAAGATTTTTCTTATTTTAGGAAAAAAATTGATTAATTACAAAGTATTTTAGAGTGTGCTCTCTGAGTTGAGGATTTATAAGGCTATAGTATTGAGTGTATTTGTTTTTAGCCAAACTACCTAACCAAGGTTGACTATATTCTCCGAATCTGGAATTACTTTTGAGATAATGATAATGTATGGCTTTGGCCTGATGTGTCAGCACTTCCAAATTTCATCTATTATATTCCATGCCTCATCAGATGCTTACTAAACCCCTTGCTTCCTGAGTTGTTAGATCATCTGTATTCAATTCCATATTCTCTTCTCTTAACCGACTAAGGGTAGATCTCACATATACAAAGTAAAATATTGATAGGGAGACTTAACAACTTCTAACAACCTAGAACTAGATAAGTAAACAAACCTAACTAAAAAGGAAGAAAAATATGAACTCACAGAGTACATATAGGGTTTTTATTTTTATTTTTATTATTTTTTGGTTCCCCAACAGGGATGATGCAATTTTAAGTATTGGCCATTTATTGGAATTTTCATGAGATCACCTTCTAAGGTTTGTAGTTTATATGTATTTGGGCTAATGATCTGAGTTATTTGGTAAGGACTATCCACCTAGGTTCAAGCTTACCTTTTTCTCCATGTTTTTCATTTTTAGGGTCCCATTATAACACTGTCTCATTCAAAGAATGAAGTTCATTTGGATTTCTTGTTAAAAAATTGCATGTTTTTTTGGGTTTGTTCAAACATCTTGTCCAGTGCATTTCTTATTTCTTCTTGAAAATGTGCAATTTGGTTTAATATCCTTTGTAAGGCATCGAGGTTTTCATGATATTGCAGTAATAAGAACAATGCTATTCTTTCTGAATGAGGAGGCAACATGGATTTTTATCCAAATACCATTTCATAAGGAGTTTTACCTGTGTTTCTCTTAATAGATAGTTTGTCTACCCATAAGGCAAATTTTAACTCACTATCCCATCCCTTTTTATTCTTACCCAATGATATTTTAATTCTGGTAATTAAATTTTTATTTGATGACTCAACTAGACCATTGCCTTAAGGATAATAATTAGTTGAATGAGAAAGTTCAATTCTATATTTTTCACATAACTCTATCATTTCAAAAGAGATAAAGTACTTTCCATTATTAGTTACCAACTTCTTTGGGACTCCAAATCTGGTTAAAATGTTTTCCTCTAGGAAGTTAATGACCACTTTAGTTGTTGAATTTCTTAGAGGAGCTGCTTCCACCCATTTAGTGAAATAATATGTTATCATGATAATCCATTTGTGTTCGCCCAAGAAATTTGTATTTATTTTTGCAATAAGATCGATTTCCCATTGTGTGAAATGTGCTTCTATGATTACTAGTTGGAGGGGCATTGCTATTAATTTTTTTTCCCTGCAAAATACTTGACAGTTATGGTAGCCCCTCACATATTTATGAACATCTTTGAATAAATAAGGCCAATAATAACATGCTCTCATCATCTTATTCGTAGTTGCTTTTGGGGTAAAGTGACCTCCACAAAATCCATCATGAAATTATTTCATCACTTCTAATGTTTCTTTTTCAAATAAGCACAGTAATAGTACTCATATGGATGTTTTCAGTAGAGTTTACCTTCTTGAGAGTAGTACTTATGTGCTTGCTGTTTTATTGAACTCATTTTATTTGTAGATATACCTTCAAAAAAGGATAGGATTTGGAGATACAATATGATATCATCATACCATTTGCATTCAACATTATATGTTCTTCTTATATCATGCATGTCATCAACTATGAAAATGTTTTACATGTCTTCTCCTTATTTATTAGCCAGATATTTAGCTAAAGCTTATCCCATGATTATTTTCACAGCTTTGAATTCTACATCATACTGTAGTAATTTTACCATCCACCTGGCAGGACTACCTATTGGTCCAGGTTGGGTGAAAACATCTTTCATGGTGGTGAAAGGAATGCATCATATAATCTTATTTGAACCAAAGATGATTTTAAAATGTTCCAGTGCTGTAATCACAATGTATGCTTGTTTTTCAATCATTTTAAATCTTAACTGGACTCCTTTTAATATTGTACTCATGAAGGTTATAGGTCTTTCATGTCTTCATCATCCTTTTGAGAAAGGATTACAAAAATGGTATGTTCAGAAGCAAATGAATATATGTTAAAATTCTTCGAGTAGTGAGGATAATTCAATACTGGGGCAGTGGTGATAGCATCTTTAATTTTTTGAAAAAGCCTCAAGATTCTCCTCTGTCCATTTTAGGTCAACATTATTTTTAATCATGTTATTGAGAGATTGAGCTATTTCAACAAAATTGGGCACAAACCTTCGTACAAAATTAATTTTTCCAAAGATTGATCTGAATTATTTTAGATTTTTAGGGGGGTATCTTGGAAATAGCTTCCACTCTTGAAGGATCAATGTTGATTCCTTTTTTAGACACTATATGACCTAAAAGTTTTCCTTGTGTTGCTCCAAATATACATTTTTTTGTATTCAAGGATATTCCATATTCTTTGCACCTAGCAAAAACTGTGGCTAAATGTTCAAAATGGTCTTTAGGGTTTTTTGAAAACACTATTATATCATCTAAATAGACAACTACTATCTTGAACATTAGTCCTTTAAAGGTAAATTCCATGGCCCTTTGAAACATTGCTCCTACATTCATTAATCCAAATGGTATTCTTAGATATTCAAAGGTACCCCAAGGGGTAGTGAAAGCAGTTTTATATCTATCTTCAAAATTTACCTGAATTTGATTATATCCTAAGAATCCATCCAATAATGACATTCTAGATGAGCCTACTATAGCTTATATCAATTTTTCCATGTTGGGTAAGGGATAATTATCCTTGAGAGAACTTTTATTCAGATTTCAAAAGTCACACAAAGTCTAATCTATCAATTTTTCTTCTTTACTGGTACTAAATTTGCTATCCAAGAAGAAAACCTCATTTTTTGACTATTTTGGTATATAACAATTTTTAAACTTCCTATTGCATAATTGGATGCAATGTGGGATTGAATTTTCTTTGTTTTTGCTAAAATATTTAGCATCTTCCTTAAGGGGAATGATGTGAGTCATGACATATGTTTTAAATGTTTTTAGGTCCTCATAAATCCAGGAAAAATATTCTTTATTTTTATTCAGAAAGCTAATGTATTGTTATTTTTCTTCTTTTGGTAAAGCCTTATCAATTTTAACAAATCTAGTCTCCTCTTTTGTTCCAATGTTCACATCATCGGCTTCTAACTCTTTGAGGAGTGGTTTGTAAACTTTTTCAAAATCATCGAATAAGCTTTCTAAAGAAAAATTTCCTTTGGGATTCTATTAATTTTGAGTTGAATTACCTCAACTGGCTCTCCAATAATATATTTCAAATTTTCTTCATCCTCCTCCTCACATATAACATCTAAATACATATTTTGGAGGGTCATGAAGTCTCTAATATCCACATCATCTTGAAACACTTGCAGATATACAAAATTATTAGGCACAAAAGGTTTGTACACAGAGATAGCTGGAAACTATCCATATACTCAGTGTCAATTTTTGGATAGTTTGCACCTGAAGCATTGATTGCTAATAGGTCTGCAATATGATTATGTTCTCTAGGAATGTAAGAGATGTTAAAATCCAAAAATTTATCAATTTCAGCTAAGATTGTAGATTTATATTGTTTTAATCTGGAAGATTTATTTGATACTTGCCTTTGACCTATTAAATACTTAGTTCGACATCCCTAGTAATAGTCAAGAAATTTATGCCTAGTTATTTGGATTTTCTTAGGCCTAACAATAAATTTTCATACTCATCAACATTATTGGTGCATGGAAATTCCAATCTATAAGGGATTCCTAGATAGTTTCCTTTAATATTTGTTAAATTCACACCAACACCTGCTCCTCTTTGAGACTTAGCCCCATAAAAGGATATGGTCCACATTTCCTAGGTAAAAACTCTATCAGATTCTGCATCTACTAATTCCCTGGTTTTAGGATCCATATATTTTGCATCAGGGACTTTTGCCAAGAAGGGATTATGCCAGAATGAGTATACTCATATTTATTTCTCTTCTATAGAATTAACCAAATTAACCATGGTGACATATGGTCTCACCAGTTTTACCGAGTATTTGTTAAATGGTTCTCTTCTTAAAGTCACTTTTTCTTTTCTCAAAGTAGGGATTGTGGCATAAGACCAATCCAAGTGTATGGAACCACCCAATTGTTTCACCCAATGTCTACTTAATAGTAATGAAAAGAAAGTGTCTACATCAACTACTACAATATCCATGACTATAACTTTATTGGGATGTTCATCTAAGAATACCAAAAGGATAGTGACAATCCCTACGCAGGGTATCTCTACCTACTGTCCATTACTAAAATAAGTGGGGATTCCCTAGTAAAAATTAGTCCTAGTTGGTTTGCTATCTACGTGGGCATTATGTTATGAGATGCAACACTATCTAGCATGCAGTTATGAATGACATACCTTTCCCATTCATCTAAATTATATCTGAGTGACACATAAAATGGTCTGACAGGTGAGGGTGTTCTAGTTTCATGATTGGAAGGCTTGACAGTATTACAGGATTGAGTTACTTTTTTTTCGATCAAGTCAAAAGCCTTACATACCTATTATCTATACTTTTGAATATTCATTAACTCACCAAAGGTAATATTAACCTTCTGCTTACTTAGTTTAGAACCAGTATCAAACTCTATATTCTTAACATCTAACATTTTGGTACATTCTTCATGTGGTGATGGTTTACTTATTTCTACATTGGTAGGAGTGGATTTGTTTTAATTTTTTTTTTCTATTTTTTTGCACATTATTATTTATAGTAGATTGTCCTCTAGTCTCCTTGCTTGAGATTTTATTATTTTTATTAGGAACAATCCTATTTCTCATATTTAGGGCATTTGCTTCTAGTTCTTCCACCTCTTGAGTTGTTGGGATTACTTTTCCTTGTTTCATTTTATCATACCTATTCTCTTGTGTTAGAGGGAAAAACTGAAGGGATTATATTATTGATAAAAAGGTTACAATATATAGGCATAAGCCTATATGATGAACATGACACTTGTCAATGAAACTGACAAGTGTCAAACTGGCATAGTGCACATTACATTAACTCTAACATTCCCACTTAATGTGCACTATCCTAACTAAAGAAAAAAACAAGTCAACATTAGGTAACATTCCCTTACATTAACTATAACATTCACCCTTAATGTTCACTATCCTAACTAAAGAAAAAAAAACAAGTCAACATTAGGTAACATTCCCCCTTAATGTTGACTTCTCTAACAAAAATCTACATCCTCCTTTATAACTGATTTGGTCTTAGGCTCTTGCTCTTTGCACTTGGTTCTCCAACTATGAATAACGCTAGATCCACTGTGTATACATGTCGGTCTGTTGCCTCAGGGTCAGCCACTTCAACGGGTCTGTTGCCACTGGGTCAGCCGTCTAAGTGCCTCAGGGTCATCATGGGTGCCTCAGGGTCAGCCACTTCAGGGCCTGTTGCCTCTGCAGGTCATCTTCGAGGATGTTGCCTCTCGTAGGTCATCGACTAGATTCACCATGAGTATGAAATCCCTCCTCATGGTGAACTCAATCTAGAAGGTGTCGGTCTCTGTCGAAAATGCACCTAATGAAAGAAAAAATGAGCCATATAAGAGTGTCGGTCTCTGCCAAAAATGCACTCAATACAATAAAATGAGCCATAGATCCAAATATGAGGAGAGAAGAAGAAAAGAAGAGAATCTTCTGAAGTGTCTTTGTCTGTAGTCTTCAGAAGTAGATCCGAAAAAACCTCGGATAGAGTCTAGGGTGTCTTTGTCTGTAGTCCCTAGATTAAGTGTCCTTATGGTGACCCTGTCATCCCACCGAAATGCATGGGTAACCAGCCACTGCATTCGCCAAGTGTATAGAAAAGATCACTAGGTACAAGGATCACATATAAAATTACCTTGGGAGTGTTGGGTACAACCGAAAGTGCACTCCAAGGTAGAAATACTTTGAGGCTTATAAACTAAAATGAAAAAGCCTCAAAATTACAATATGACACCTCCATTGTGTCCGTCATGGAAAAACGTTTCCAACAACTATAAATACCCCTATACTTGGGTTTGAATGGGGCCTTTAACTTGCTGAAAAAAAACAATAACATGCCTCTCTAGGCAGAAAAATCAAAATTTGCATAATGGCGGCTTCACTCTCTGGTGGAAAAAAAAGAAACAACATCAATATCTCCCTTCTGGAAATAAAAAAAATGGCCAAAGGAGCCATATTATCGACCAATGGGCATTCTCCAATTGTCATAAAGTGGTCTCTACACTTTATAAAAAAAACAATGCCCCTCGCTAAAAAATAGAACTAGCACTAACTAGCACTAACTCCGTGGTTTGGGCGAACTGAAACACCCCCCGAACGACCACGATGGCAATGACCGCTATCACTGCTAGCATCATTTGAATTTTACAGCATAACGCGCGTACGAATCTCCACTTGGACGATCACAAAATCCACCATTATTCCATCGCACGTGCGATATTTTTGCCGAGCCACCTCGATCCCACTCTCCACATGGGGCCTGTCTTGATGTCGTGGTTCCTTCACTTGCTATCGTGGCTGCGATGTCTATGACTTGTTTAACAACACACAACAAGAGATCTTTAAATTGACAATTGCACGTCAAGGCTAGAATTTGAGGAAGACAAGGGGTGTGTTTGCCGCATTTGACAACGCTTGTCTAAGCTACAGTTTGAAGCACGGTGATGACGTCCAAACTAATCCACCTCCATTTCTTCGAGATGTGAAGATCTCCACCTCGTGTGAAAGACGTTGGTCTCGTCAGAACCAAGGAGGAAAAAACTTCATGTTGGCTGATTTGCAGGTGCAAGTAAGTAACCAAGTGCTCCGGTTGAGTGCAGGTTTCGAATGCCACTTACTATGAATGCCTTTGACTACACTAAATAGAAAATCCACACCTCCTGAAATCATGGAATGATGCCGTAACAACATCCACTCATCGCTGAAAGACATATGAGATGCCGACGACTCCAGAAACATTGTGGAGAATAATTTTAAGAAACATCTTGGTGTCATTTTTAGCCATAACCAGAGCTAACACAAACCGCAACCGCCTCTTCAAAAGCATATCTTCTGTGGGAAACTGTCGGCCTAGTGCATGATTTCTTCACTTCCATGCTTTTTGTTTCTGTTAAATCCCCCCTCGGTTGACTTGGCGATCTTCAATCTCCCTCCTAGACATGTTGCGGGTAATGTGCCATACAGGAAGCAGCAAAAACAACTCTCGCAAATCTTTCGCTCGGGATCTCCAGCCAAATGAGACCATCAACGAGGGCCAGTGTCATCTTCATCCGAACATAGAGATTCTAGTATTTAGTGCCGTGAAGGTGGTTTTTGGCAGGCAAAACACCAGAAGCAGTGCAAGGACCTTCAGCGAATGATAGCTGCACTAGATCATTTAAACAATAACCAAACTGCACCAAAAAAATAAAATTAAAAAATTGACCCTGCGTCGAATGATAGCTTCCACAGGCATATCACGGGGAGGCGAAGGACAACACAGATCATCATTGAAGTACCGTCGCCAGTTAGTTTTATATCAATTTTTGGTAAAGCAATCAAACCGCCACCATGGTTCCGCATTCGAATCCGTGGACGCCATCGCCGCCCTGTAGAAGACGTCGATCTAGGAAAATAACCCGCGACCTCTAAAACGGTAAAAATAGATCAAAAAAGGAGAAAACGTAACCAGTTGCAGGATAATTTTGAAACCCTTGGTCGCCAACGCGTTCTTATCACACACTGTCAGATTTACACCACCTGTAACACAGCGCCATTAAATTTTTTTTTGACGATCCTGCGGACTTCACTGCTCGAACTCGGCAATCTCCATCTCCACATTCACCTGAATTGCATCGGATGCTATAGCGGTTTACACGTCCTCGTCCACAAGGAGATCAAGGCCCCATCATTGCTTCATCATGAGCAAATCATGGTGGAGGCTGCCATTGCGATCCGATCGTGTCTCCAACAGCCAACTAACAATAACAGAAACACAAACAACAACCAAATCTGATTCCCCAAAAATCAATGCAGGTTAAAAATCTGATCGATGAATTTTTTTTTTTTCAAGCTATCTGGTTTCTGATCCATTTTAAAAAATGGAGAGCATACTCCCTAGGCTTTGAAAAAAATGGGGAAAAATAAAAATCGGGGGAGGGAGGATTTCCATGAGGGAAATCCCCCCTCAAGGGGTTTCACAGGGCAGGGAAAGCCCGCTCTGATACCAAATGTTAGGAGGGAAAACTGAAAGGATTATATTATTGATAAAAAAGTTACAATATATAGGCATAAGCCTATATGATAAACATGACACTTGTCAATGAAACTGACAAGTGTCAAACTGGCATAGTGCACATTACATTAACTCTAACATCTTGTCCTCTTTGTAGGATTTTTGTGTTTTTTACAACTAGGATTTTAGGATGGTGATTTGAAGAATATAAATCCATATCCTCTTCAAACAACCTCTCTCTAGATTCATCTTCAAGAGTCTAGCATGTGTTGATTCTAATGTCCTCTTATGATTCCTCTTCTAAGTCTATAGGATAATGAATACCTAGATATATACCACAAAAATCTAGATTATGAGGAGCATCATAGGCTAAAAAATAATAGGGAAAGTTTTCTACCAAGTTGATAATAGGTATAGGATTGGGAACTAAGTCTTGGTTCTTCTCCATTTCTCTCTTCTTCTGACCATTCCCATTATTTTTTTTTCTTTCATCAGAATGGTTTTTACCCTAGTTCCTATTAAAATTCCTCCTGAATGGTGGCCTGCTATCTCCTTGTTGTCTATCAACTTGAGGTTGATAAGGATCACCATTGCTCTCTTTATTTATTTTTATCCTAGCCAATATATTGTTCATTGTATTGAACATTTTAGTCATTTGATTAGCCAATTTTTCCATGGTATCTTGTTCAGTTCTTTTTTGTAGTTGAATCTTACTTTCTTAGGTTTCCTATCAGGACGATTATATTCTAGAGAGAATGGTTTTATTTGACTATATAACATATTCCTTTCGATTTCTATGGTTTTCTCTATTCATTCATCTATGGTAGTAACATGTTCTTGTCTTAATTCATAGATAATTCTTCTAGGAAGGCATTTTTGTAAAAATAGATTGATTGTATATTTTTTGGTCCTAGAGAAATGAGGATCTTATTATTAGATTTAAAAAAACTTCTATTAAAATCACTTACTAACTCATTTTATTTATTTTTCATCATTGCCAAGTTTGTTAGCAGTGACTGTTCATTTTTTCTTTCATAAAATTTCTTCAAAAAAATAGTTTCCATTTTAGCAAAATTGACAATGTCATTGTTTGGAAGGGTATTAAACCACTCTCTAGCATATTTTTCTAATGTTTGAAGAAATAGTCTTAAAACTACATCTTCATGTTCTATTTCTAAACTATCCAAAGCATATAAGAATTTTTTAATGTGATCTTCTCTAGTGACCGCGTTGTTTTCCTAGAATTTAGGTAAATATTTATGAGATTTATTGGGAAGATCATGTAGCGGTGTTGGTAATTGAAAAGGCCTATATCTATTGGTTCTCCATAGATGGACATTAGGTGGTGGATTTTTCATATTACTTACTAGAGTTGTTTGGATTGGATTGATAGGTATTATAGTAGGAGGTGTAGTATTTATTCCAATGGGGATAGTGGGAGGTGTTTCAAATATATTCTCTACTATAGAAATATATGTATCAAAACATTTTGGAGATTAAGCAGAAGGATTAGTTCTAAATAATACCTCTGGATATGAGAATTCTAGATACAACTCTTGAGCGGTTCTTCTCGTTCGTGCTAGCACATTTTGTTATTTCTTTTAATATTTTTGATATTTTTGGATTTGATCAGTTAGAGTTGCCATCATAATGTGTGTAAAAGGAATAAACATATGGTTGATACTAAGCAACACTCTCAATCACTCAGGGTACAATCTTTTTCAAGAATCAAGAACCAAGAATCAAGAAGATTAAGAAACTCAAGAAAATCAAGAAAATCATATAACCGCTTGTTATTGAAAAAAAAAATTGAAAACTGTGAGCATATACGAGAAACAAATTTGAAAATTATTTCAAGAACAAAAAACTATTACTTTGGTTCCCTTTAGACTGATTGTCAATAAATATTTGTCGTTAGATCCCAAACTGTAATAGATATATAGATAGATAGATAGATAGGTATTAACATGAACGAAATTCCAATCATGAAATATGACACTAGAATTTCATCATAATAATAATTGGTTAGAAATCAAGAGGGCCAGCCCCCCACACACATGCCCAAACTTGATTTTAATAGGGGCGAGGAATCCCATAAAGTGGGACCAAGGACTTGCACCTTTAAGCCTGCTACCCCATTGGCAAAGAGTATGGCAAGTTTTGGGGTTTATAAACCACTCAAGTCCCACAACACAATTAATGTGGGATTATTCACAAACACACACACACACAAACTACACTAACAAGATAGATAGGTATTAACGTGAATGGAATTCCAATCATGGAATATACCACTAGACTTGCATCATCACATTAACTGGTTAGAAAACAAGAGGGCCAATAATGACACCAATAAAATATTAGGGATTTTTCTTGCATCCTTAAGATAAGCTATCATGCTATAGGAAAACCTATTGCTAATGAGCAATTACAGGCTCTAGTCAATCTGCCTCTTTAACCTAGGAATAGATTTTTTCAATATTTTATAAACAAACCAAGTATGGTAAGGATACCCTTGAGGTGAACTTAAAGTTTTAACATTTATGTTCATGATCTACCAGATTTTATGGTGATGAATTAAAGATTTTATAAAATTGACCAAGCTAAAATGATAACATTTCAATTATACCTTATGCATGATCGAGGCCTTAATCCTTTGGGCTATTGTAGCAAGATTTAATAATGATTTAATGAAAAATAGAAATAACGAAGAAAGAGCAATTACATTCATTCAAATATCGTAATAAACATAACATTTGAACAAAGAAAAAAGTGTTCACTATGTGTTCAAATAATGTAACTCATAATGAAGACACACATAATACTAAACACATAAATGTAATAGGAAATAAGCCTAGAATTGTATTAATATTTGAGAATGGCTACATGAAGAGCTGGCTTGAAATCATAATTTAAATCTTAGAAAGATTAATACAATAAAGATCCTTGTCCGAATATCATAAAAAGGACTTTTCACTCTTTCATTCGAATATCATAACAGTCGAGTCTTTAGACCTTTGGCTCAGTAGTCTAGAAATAATCTCAGCTTCTCAGACACTTTCCTATCAAAACCTGTATAGTAATGAGAAGAATGAGATATGGAAAAAGAAGAAATAAGACGAAGGAAATACTATAGCAAAGAACGGGCACTCGAGTATACCTCTTAGCAAAAATATGCTATATCAAAGCTTGATCCTTCTTCTAGCTGTAGATGTCCTTATAGTTGTGGCAGCTCTGTAACTACCTAAACTGCTTTCATCTAGACTGTCCACTTAGCACCATCTCCTACCTTGTAATCGACTAGGTGTTTGTACAGTCTATTATTTAACTACCTCAAAAATAAAATTCATTACCAAAATTGGTTGAAGCCTTGCCTAGTTGTCATCCATCTTCTCTTTTATCTTTCGACTTGGTATCGTAACATCCTTTATTTATACTAAAGGAAGCTTCTCTCTTGGACCTTAGTTGCATTAGTAGAATCATTATTATTTCACATGTCTTACCGACCTTTCTCAAGATGATGATCTCTTGGATATTTAGGCCCAATGTATTATCATTTGTGTGTGTTGTTAATCAATTTGACATGCAATGTTGGTACCATGTTGCCTATGCATCTATGGTCATTGATCGTTGTTTGGTTGGCTATATTTTAGCTCACTTTTATTTCATAATTATTTAGTCAATCTCATTTCTTTATTTGGATTGATGGTTGATCGATCGACCCATGCTCTATTTATTCTTTTGTGCAAAAATTATCGATTGGCAATTCATGTGATTTGGTCAAGGTTTTTCTTATCCATTGATTGGATGTTTGATTGATTAAACATCATCCTTTATTAGATTTAGGCTAATGAATATATTTGATCTTACATGACTGGTAATTTTGGCTGCTAGCCATTATTGCTCGGCTGAGTGGCTTAGAGTACTTTTGCATGTGCTGCATTAAAAAGCTTGCACTAGCTTTAATCAAGGAGGTCAATATTAAACCATAATGCATGTAAAATTAAATGTCGACGTACTTTGATTTTCACTATATTTTTACCTTTATTTAGCTTGGTTGATCTCCACCATTGGCTTCATTTGATCGAAAATATTTCAATGGTTATGATCTGTTCGATCGATGATATCTGGTAGTCATACCTTTTTGGCTATAAATATTTCAATGACTTTGCTTCAACCACGTCATTACTTTATTTGGTTGATTATTATCTTTGCTTGTCATTGGTCGACCGATCTATGTTATTCATCAATCGAGTTATTTTTGCCACATAGGCTTTTGTTCAATCCAAGGGTTTCATAATCGATAAGTCAATCAACTTTGATTGAATGGTTTGACAAGCTTTTCGATTGGGTGATTTGTTGATCGTCAATCCTTATCAAGCTTTGACCGATTTACCTTTTGATCATTGATGAAATTTTTAGTTGAAAATATTTTCATGTGTTCGGTCGGTTGATTCCTATTTTTGGTCGAGCATATTTTTAATTCTAACTTTTGAATTTTGAACCTTTGACTAATTCATTACTCATTTTGGTCAAATGGTGTCATATGTGTACTTTTGATTGGGTGAATTAACCTATGTTCAATTGATATAAATTTTTGTCTAGTTTGTCACTATGCTTGGTTGAGAGACTTAAAGACAATAAATGCCCCTCCAATCAGTTGATCAGTTGAATGTCTTTTTGATCGATATTTGTCATTTTCCTGCCCTTGACTACAATCTTTTGCTCATCGATCAAAAGATGGGTTTTGCATGTTGAATTTGGTTGACTAATGTTTTTTGTCAAATTTTCTTTTTATTTTCATTGATCAAAAACTTTTTATATTGTGATTTGATCTCCGATCGACCAATTACTCTTTTTCATCAGCTAAATACCTTTTGCTTATTTTTTTTAAACTTTTTGTTTTCACCAATAATTTTCTCTTTGTCGGTTGGTTGATGAATTTTGTATTCTTTTCATTGTTCGACCGATCAGGTCGGTTGTTCAAAACCCCTTAAGTTTTAAACTTTTCTTATGTTTCTTAAGGGTGAGAGGTGACTGTAATTCTTTTGAATTAGACCTTTTATAGAGGATGACCAATTTTGATATTGACAACATCATTTTTGAAATGAATGACTTAAGCATTTGAAGGTGTTTATTTAAATGTTAATCTGTAAAATTATTTTAAGATAATTAATCATTTTAAATTTGACTCCTTCATCAACATATCACTAAACATGGACCTCTTTTAAGACCTTTAAAAATTTGAAATTATAGGTACATTAATGTTGTATCAATTTTTTCTACAACACTTCCCCAAATTCAAGGAATATATTTCTTTTTTTTGTGTATCCTTGTGCTCACATGTTTTTCTTATTTCTCATCAAAACAAAGATATAAGTTCTTCCTTCCATTTGTGAATCTTGCTTTTTGTTTGCATTTTCTCCTTTCTTGATCTTATTTTTTGAGAAGGATGCACACACACACTATTTTTCTTCTTTGCCTCTATTTCCTCTCTCTATTTCTAGCACATGCACACAAGTTACACTTTGCTTTGATCACTCATATTTTTGCACACACCACACCCCTATTAGGTAGTACTAATTTTGGCAATCTCAATCATATCATTTTATCACACCATAGCAAATAACTTCATGGTCACAAGCGAGGAGTAGCCTCCATTCGACCATTTGTAAGCATACATCCTAGCAAGTATATCTTTTCTTTTCTCCAACCACTAGCGAGCACTACACCCATAGCGGGTATGTTTCCACCTGTCCATATCAAAGAGCATAAAACCCGTACAAGATCAACTTCATGGCAACTATCGAGGGGTAGCCTCCATTCGATCATTTGCGATCGTACATCCTCATAGGGTTTTACTCTATTTCTTTTTCTTTTATTTTATTTGACCTTTTGGAGCTTTCACTTTCCTCTTCTTTCGCCCTTCTCTCTTATTTTACTATTTTATTTCATCCTTCCATTCTGCCTTCCATTCAAATTTTCTTGCATGATAGATTGCATTGCATATTAGTTAGGATCATTCTACATTGTATTCACTATATTCATGAAAAAAATAAAAATAATAAACTAAAATTATAGGGTAATAATTGATGTGTCTTTTCTTTATTTGTCTTTTCCATGTCCATCCTTTTTTATTTTTTGAAGTAATTTGGCATTCCTTTTGAAACTCAAGTAGTCACCCTAGCCTTAGAGGCATTAATGGTAGTAGTGCCTCAATTTCCATGTAAATTTGTGGTGTTCAGGCTAACACCCCCTTTTGCACCGCCCCTCCATCTAAATCGGACCACCCCTTTTTGTGTTTGTTGCTTTCATCCTTATAAGTCTACATCTTTCTTTAATGCATTTACTTGGCCATAAATGCATTAAATATGTGGAAACATATAGACACAAAAAATTGATCCAAAATGAGTCAATTCTTCCTTAGATCCTTGACTAGCCACCCAAACTTGCTAAGTGCAAATTTGAGGCTCTTTTGCCTTCCCCCTTTTGCCTTGTATCCTAAGATTTACCAAATTCATGCTTGTTCTATATGGGGTATGAATTTGGTTTACATAATTCTTGCCTTGTAATGACAAGGTATGAATTTGGCATTCTAGGAGTTTTTCTCACCAAAAACCCACCCTTTGTCGACCCGTTCTAGGGTTGGCCTTTGCCCACGATGAAATTTCATTTTTCTCATCCATTTTGCCCTCCAAACCTCTTATAAATAAGGATTTGGATTTCCTATAAGCTTTCCCAACAAGTTTTTTTGAGATTCTAATTCTTGACTTGCTCATTGTTCATGCTAACAAGTGCTCATTTGCTCCAAATTGCTAATTTTATTATTTTGTGCTTTAATGGTGGCTGCCCTTAGGTATTGAGTGGAGTCTTGATCATTGGATAGATCAAAATTCTTGGAGTACCTCATACACCTCTTTATTGCTCCTTACCCTCTCCATCAACTCATAAGATTTTGTGTTCATGTTAGTCACTTTTTAAGTTTGTTTTTATTATCTTGTGCCCTATTTTTTATCGTTTCAAGGGCATATAAACCAAATTCATGCCCCATCATTACAGGGCATAAATTTGGTAAATTAGGGCTTGGGAGCAAGTTTTGCACCCCAAAAACCTAATTTCACATATATATTTCTAGCATTCTATTGTATTCATCCTATCTACATTTTATTTTACTATTGCATATCTGTTTCACTCTGTTTGTGCATGTTCCAAAGGCTAAAGATTAATTTTACTTTTAAAATATCAACTAAAAGTTCCAGGGGGGCTTGACTACTATACCTCCAAGATCAGTCTTATAGTGGCCTAAGTAGACCCCCAAGCACTAATCAAATTTTCTAGGGTTTATGAAGTTATTTTGTAGTTTTGAAGCTATTATAAATCTTGGAACAACCACAAAATCAAATAAGTTCCCTAATAGATCTTTAGGTTGTTTGGTGTTTGCTCTTGTTCATTTCTATTCAAAATCTAGATTACAAACAAAAGGAAAAATATTTGATTGAATCCTTAGGCATTTGAAAGAATAAAAGCATATAGAATGCATTTAGATTTTTAATATTATTTGTATATTTCCCTTGGACCCTTACATAAAGACTTTATTTTGCAATCCTAGGGTTAGACACCATTGAATCACATAATCATACTAGGGTCAATCCTTGTATTCTTGCATCTTGTGTGTCTTGCATTATTCTTTTCTTTTCATAGATTAGTTTAGAAAGACCAAAAAATAGGTGTATGCTTAATTGACACATTAAACACTGCCATCCTAAAATTAGAGTAAGCTCTAAAACTATTCTTGGTGAACCCATCCTTTCGTGTCCCTGAGTGTAGAGAATATAACACACCCCCATTGTTTACCTCAGTCCTTAGCAGATCCAACCAAGAATCATATGCGGTGGGGTAGTGTTTCCCCTCTACAAGATTTCAACATCCAAAATCCATGCAAGATTTCAATATTTGAATGTAATTTTTTGCCTAGGCTAGTCGACATCAATCATCAATGATCTGGAGGTCCTAGAGATCCATAGCTAGGTGTAAGAAATCCCTATGATTTAGACCTTTGTGATCCATCATTAATATCTTGAGTTATGTGTTTCCCCTTGGGCTATCCTTCCTATCATTTCTTTAATGTTGTAGTTGCTACTTGGGGAACTACATCTAGTTATGGGATTCTAGGATCAAGACCTGATCATCAACCCTTCCCTCAAGTTTAGTTGCTTTAGGTTGGTTTGAGGATTCTAGTGTTTAAATCCTAGATCATCCATGCTCTTAGCATGTTCCTTGGTGGAGATATCATTTAAAAATGTTCTATAGAGGTCCTAGGCATTGCCTTCTACTTGTGGAGATGGTGCCTAAATCTAGACAACCTTATCCTCTTGTTCCATCTATTGATTCTCTACAACACCCTTTAGGTTAGACCTTGTAGGGGCTAAGAAATCATGAAGCATAAACAGGGCTCCATGACTTAGAATTTTCCAAGGTGATTTGCTTTGGGCAGTCCTTCTAGCTTTAAGATCTTCCTAGGGAAGGGAGAGATTCTATGAACTTCTTCCCATTGGGTTGCTTTGAATGACCTCAGTATTTCCCCCAATTCAATCACCCAAAAATTTAAAGGAAAGCTAGGTCATGGATCCCCCTTAGCTAGATGGGTGAGTGGTCCATGGATCCTGGATGGGATACAATATTATAGAAAGTAGTATCTTTTTAGCTACCACTAAAAGAGCTTCGAGGTCACTACTTTCATTGAAGCTCTTCTTAACTACCATTGACAAAGCTTGATGACCAATTATTCGTTTGGTGATTTAATTGGGACTCATGGAAAAGGGAGCTTTAGGCTCATTAGTTGGTAGTAGTTGTTCCTCATTTCCTGCACTCTGGATGGTATTATAGCTTTAGCTACTTTGCAAGCCATAGGGGTGTTAGGCCTCTTTATTTTGACGTCAGGTAGGCACTCTAACCAAAATTACCTTTAGAGGTAGGATTTATCAACTATGATTTTTCACTACACCTATTCTAATTGCATTGTGAGTAATTTTCATTCAAACATAAACCTCTAGTGGATTTGCATCATGATCCATTTTTTATTTAAATATAAACCTTTAGGAGGCGTACATCATATGCCATTTTTCTTTGGAGACAAATAATAGAGGCTTATGTGGGGACTACATGTAACCATCACTTTTTCAAGTCTACAAGTGATGGATAGAGATTTTGTTAACCTTTAAACTTATTTTTTCCTCTTCTTTTAATTTTGTGATCTTCTTTTCAAACTCCTTCCTCAATTGCACAAGTTAATTTTCTTAATTTCCAAATTTTGATGGTAATGTACTTTAATGGCTTGAATTTCCTTCTTTTGCTTGGGAAGGGGAATATATCCTTGCTCATAGGATTCAAACTATGATTTATATTTGGTTGCTTCACCTCTAACAATTATCAATTCCATATATATGCTATTTTCTTTGCCTCACTCTTCCATCTAGCATCTTTGGCCTTGGTTAGAGTTAGCTTTCTATAATCAATGAATTTCTTTTGCAAGCTTATTTGAAGTAGGGTCACTAGTTGATTTTATTAGGACTATGAGACTAAAGAATCACTATTAATATATATAGGAGTTCATCCTATCTTATATGTTATTCCTCTACACTTTATTCAAAAGGTTCTACAAGATCTTAATTAGACCTATCTTTAGTGGATTTAAGAGGATAAGATTCTTCTTGCCACTCTAACTATGATGTTGCTCTTACTCGAGATTCCAATGGGTCAACAAAAACTTTTCTAGAAATCAATTTTCTCTTCTTCTCAGGTAATGGTGGAGGGGCCATAATTTATCTGTCTTTCTCTCTCACTATCAAGGCTTCCTTAGTTCATCTCTATTTCTATTGCTTCAGCTCTAAGCCCTTAATGTGGATCTTATAATTTCTACTTTTATATCTAATTCCATTATTTGGATTAAAATCAAGGAATTTACAGTTCATCTATATGTGGAGGATGAAGTAGATGGATCATATTTCTTGGCCTTGGATTTATGCTTCTTTATCTATTTAGGGATTTGTGGTGCTTATGGCTCTATAGTAGGTTTTTTATGGGTTCCTTTTTTTCCTTTATTTCTTCTTCTTCCCTAATTCCAATGAAACTTGCCCATGAAAACCTTATTATTTGCCTAGTTAAGGCGTCCTTCATATGAAGTTAGATAAACCCATGGTGAGAAAGACTAATTTTTTTACGTGCTTAGACTTTTTGGACTACTTCTCTAGGGTTTTCAATAAGAAATATGTGAGGTTAATCCTCTACACATGAAAAAATTAGGACATTTTATTAACTTGTTATGAGAAAATAAAATCATGGTGGCCCTCATAAGTAGTATACTTATGTGCATGCAACCTAATTCAAAGGTTCTGGAAATGATGTCCATCTTAATCACTTTGGTGTAATGTCAAACTCCTTGTCTTCCTATGGAATATTTTTCTGGTAGGCATCTACTTAAGGTTTACTCTTATACTAGTAGGTTTCTTAATCAATAGTATTATAGCATTATCAATGGATTTATGATTGAAATGTTAATTATCCTAATTTAGATCATGTTTCCTCTTAATATCATAGTAAATTCAAGGGTGATTCCTTCATGATGCTCTATTAGTGACTCAAAATAGGCCATTCTTCTTACATTTTTGAAAAATTGTGCCACTTGTATATTTGACCTCACTTTATTGGTGTTTAAGGATTTGCTATACTTTTGCCTATCCTCCGATGTTTGCAAATTTTATCTACCAAATGTCATTTCTATTTTGGAAATGATGCTAAACTTAACATTTTAATAACTCTGGGAAGTTATTGTAGCTGTCTCTTCATTCCATAGGTAGTTATTTTACACATGTCACTTACATGTCCCCTATGACTCACACAACTCTCATTGCCCAAGGTAATAGATCTAGTGTCTTATCATGTCATAAGGGATTAATGACTTGCATGTCATTTATATCTCCTACATGAAAAGTGTATAACTAGACTTGATGATGTGCCCTTGTGCATGCCTTGCTAACATCTCCTACCTAACTAATTGTGTTATTGTCCTTGAACAGTACCAGTTTGTGTGTGAAGGACCAATCAACAAGGTGTGAAAAGGTATGTTATAAAATAACATACATAAATCTGTCTTAACATCATATAAGTAGATAGGAACATGTAGGTTGTAAGAGATAAATGTTTTTAATTTCTGATACATGATTGAAAGGACAATTGCCTACAAGTGGCACATGTGGAAGAACATTAAAAAATAGAACTATGGAAAGCTATTGTAATAAAGTATATATGGATGATGGGTATGAAAAAATGACAATGCTCATAAAAGTGTCCAACTAAAGCCAATAGGAATGATAGAAAATAAAATATTTTTACCTGATTACCTAGAAATTTGATGATCGGACGTAATTCAAAGCAACATTTTAACACTTGTCTAGATTTTGTAGAATTTTTTCAAAGGAGGACCAACCAAAAAGCCATTTTTTGATCTTCTTTACCTTGGTAGTGCCTTATGGATCTTCACTACCAAGTAATTTTTTTAAAATGGGATATTAACCAATATGTTGATTTTTTTATTTTATCCCCCTAATAGTGCCTTCTAGGTTTTCATTACTAGTGTTTCTTGGTACATCCAAAATGTAAGCTATAAATTCATGCTTGGTTAATGGTTTTCTATGTCGACTTAGCCTATGAACATTAAATAGGAGAGGAATTTTATCTTCATTAATTGTTCATATCTTGATTGTTCCTTCATACAATATAGTGTCAATATCATAGGGCCCCAAACAAGATGTTATAGATTCCCTTTGAAGTCCACATACCTAGAATTGTAGAGTAGTGTCCAATATCCACTTTTATTTTTTATTTTTTGTTTAATAAAGTGATCATATTATTTTTTTCCCTATTACCTAATTACCTTTGTGTGAAAACATGCTTGTCATTGTAGCTCATCCAAAGCAATGAGTTGATCAAGTCTCTATTTTTATGATAGGGAGAGATCCATCCTAGCTTGAATATTTTCCAAAGAATTTTGATCTCAAACTCTATAGATAGAACTATTGTCTTGTCAAATACAAGCTCATATGATGTAAGCCCTACAGTAGTGTATCGTGTTGTGTGGTAGGCCCTAAAAAATTCTATAAGGTAGTTGAACCAATCATTGCAATGAGTCTAAAATACTTTATAAGATTATTCTCTAGTTACTTATTTGTTACTTCCACCTATCCATTTGACTATGGGTGATAAGGAGTGAATTTTGTATGGAAAATTTGATATAGTTTGATCAAAATTTAAATGATGTTGGAAGTAAAATATGGTCCTTGATCAGTAACAATTTCCCTTGGCATATTATATCTAGTGAAAATCATTTTATATAGAAATTTAGCCACTTTCTCATCATAAGCATACTTAAGTGACTTCACTTCTACCCATTTAATAACCTAGTTTGTATGCATATAGATGTACTCCTAACTAAAAAGTGGGTCAATGGGGCCCATAAAATCCAAACCCCATTTTCAAAAGGTTTGATTATTAACTATGGATACAATGACATCTCATATGATTGAGTTGGTCAATAATAACTTGTATGTAGGATTTCAGTAGTTATTTCCTACCAGCAAAGTGTCTTCTATAGAGCTCATTGTGAGAAGCCCTCAAGATATTATAAATATCATCTTCAAGAACACATTATCACATCATGTTATCAAGTATGGTCTTGAAGAGATATATCCTAACCCAAGTATAAGGAGCATTTTGCCTAATTAGGTAGTGAGTCTCTGTAATGACCCAAAAATCGATAACAAGAAAACACATAGAAAGTTTTTTTTTTACTAAGAAGAGGGATTCATAAACCCCTAATCGATTCCTACTAGGTCTACAATTCATATCCCCTAAGTTTCCTAAAAATCCACATCTCATCAAATACCCTTAACACAATTCCATCTGTGTCGGTGTATAGTATGTTTCCACAAATAAGTTTATCCTTCTCATCACCCTTGATGAGCTAAACTTATCACCTTCAGTCAATCGAAGGTATATGCCCATCACCATACCATACACAAGTCAATATGTGTAGGTATGCTATGTGTATTGTGAGTTAAGCTATCCATCTCATCTCCACGATGAGCTATCTTAACTCAGATGTAGTCTTTCCTACTTAGTTGTCAATATCCCTAAGGGGTCTTAATCCCTTAGGTCTTCTATGTTCACCCTAAGGGGTCTCAATCCCTTAGGTCACCCTCTAAGTTCACCCTAGAACTCTTAATTAAGTTTCTAATGTTTAGCAAGAAAGCAAGAATAAATCAGATACTAAATCTAACAAGATATAAATCACAACATATAAAAGACTAAAAGAAGGCAACATTCAAAAAGCAACAACATTTTAAAGGTAAAGAAATTCATACAAAACATAGATAAATAAAGTGGTAATTGGAGGTACACCTTTCATTAATCAATATTTATTACACAAGCATGGTAAACCTTCCATACTTTTAAATAATAATAAATTACATAAATTCATTAGGGAAATCTCCCCACATAGTTAAACTATTTGAGCATAAGTAAATCATTATAAGAAGAATCAAACCAATGCATTGGTTCCAACTACCTCCTTGGTCCTTCTCAGCTTTCCCTCGATCATTTGAGGATAGTAGGGGATTAGGGCACTCATGGTTCCATGATAGACATGATTCTAAATGCATTTACTTAATTCATTGCCAAATTGCAACTATACAAATTCAAACAAAGCATCTAACCATTCATTGCATAGTTGATATCATAAAAATCACCATCTTTATTTTCACCTCTCATCAACCATAGAGAGTTATCCAACTAATCAACTAGTCTTATAGGTTTTGCTTTGATCATTTTCTTTATAACCTCTATTTAAACAATTAAGGTCCCATACCCTTAACCTTTAAATAAACTAGGTTCCCTTTATTTCCACAATCAAAGTTACCTTCAATTCATAAAATAAACCATTTATTTTACTTTCACAAATCAAAGTCACTCACTTCAATTCACAAATAGTTAGGTTCCTTACTTCTACTAATTAAAGCCCCATAACTTTAATTAATAAAAATACATTAACCCATATTATTTTCACTAATCAAAGCCCCATAAATTTAATTAATAAAAATACATCAAACCATCTTATTTTCACTAATCAAAGCCCCATAACTTTAATTAATAAAAATACATCAAACCATCTTATTTTCACTAATCAAAGCCCCATAACTTTAATTAATAAAAATACATCAAACCATATTATTTTCACTAATCAAAGCCCCATAACTTTAATTAATAAAAATACATTAAACCATCTTATTTTCACTAATCAAAGCCCCATAAATTTAATTAATAAAAATACATCAAACCATCTTATTTTCACTAATCAAAGCCCCATAACTTTAATTAATAAAAATACATTAAACCATATTATTTTCACTAATCAAAGCCCCATAACTTTAATTAATAAAAATACATTAAACCATCTTATTTACTGCATGAAAACATTATAAGCTTCTCTAACTTTCCCTAAATTAAGCTTCCCTTAATTTATGAAAATGCTATAAATTTCCCTAGCTACTAAATTAAGTTTTCCCTACTTAATTTAGGAAACACAACAAGGTTCTTTAGCTAGCACAACACATCAAAGGTATCCAAGAACACGCGATTGCACGACTAAGGTGAAACCCCATGACTCACAACCTAAGGATTGTCGAGCTCCTCACCAGGGTTTTGATAACATCACAACTATGACCTTAATATGGAAACACAACGTTGGTTCTATGATGTAAGGAGTCCCTCAAGGAGTTACACGTGGCATCCAATCATTGCAAGGGAAGCTATGCAAACCCCCAACCATGTTTGACTCCCACAGAGGTTGACAAGGAACAACACAAAGTTTACTATCAACCAACCACCAACTAACATCTACGCTCGATGCCCCCTCATGGATGACGTCAGATAGGGAAGGTGAGAATGCAAAGGCATCGAGTACTAGCCTAGTTTAAGCCACTAGCTAGAAACCACACAACTCACGATAAGGAGGAATGCTCTCACAATGCACTCACAGGTGACAAAGGTTTAAACTACCATCAAGGAGGAGGTCCTCTCACTCGAAGGTGCTTGGGCCTGGTTCAACTTCCACCATGAAGTCAAAGGAAAATTGTCCATGGTTAACACTCTAGACATGGTAGGGAGTCATAGGCACTACTCACGTAGTCATGGTTTAGGTAGAGAAAAGGGAGCAACACAACTCCACTGAGCCTTGACAAAGGTTCTACTCTAAACACATGCTACTATCATCTTGGTAGACTAACACCACAGGGAGGTATGACCAGCACTAACAGGTTTTAAACAAAACACCAAGCATGGATCTTTAATATCAATGAGCGCACACAGACAAGGAAGTTAAGCCAACAACCAACCTAAAAAGATATCACTCCACAATGAACATCGAGGTCTTTGGTTCTTATTCCAGTAGCTCTCCTTTCTTCTCCTTTCCCAGAATCGTAGCTCTTCCTTCTTCTCCAAGAATGATCAACCCCTTTACTTTATTTCCTCCCTTGTCTTATCCCTCATAGGCCTATCTATCGCCATCAATTCTCTCTGACGTCCATGTGGTAGATGGGATGCTTTTCTTTTAAAAATATTATATTTCCAGCAAAAGGCTCTCCTTTTCTTTGGTCGACGATGAGTGGCAGGCCTCCATGAATGCATGATCTACCGCGTTCTAGAAGCCCCATGCTTCATTAAGAACAAATCTACCGCATTCTAGAAGCCCCATGCTTAATTAAGAACAAATCTACCATGCTCTAGAAGCCCATGCTTCATTGACTTAATAATAAAAAGGTTTATTATTCTTTTGAATAAGATTTTATCTATATATATATATATATATATATATATAAATACAAGTTATCTATCAACATAAAATAAATGAATTCCTTTATTATTGATTTAGCCTTTATTTTGAAATGAAATTCGTTAATCATTTAAAAATAATCTATCTTTTATTTTGAAATGAAATTCGTTAATCATTTAAAAATAATCTATCTTTTATTTTGAAATGAAATTCGTTAATCATTTAAAAATAATCTATCTTTTATTTTGAAATGAAATTCGTTAATCATTTAAAAATAATCTATCTTTTATTTTGAAATAAAATTTGTTAATCATTTAAAAAATAATCTATCTTTTATTTTGAAATGAAATTCGTTAATCATTTAAAATAAAGACTTGCTATATGAGTTCTCAAATCATCCAAGGATTCTTTTTATTGAGTAACATCATACCAAACATATTCAAGCATCACAAGGAGTTTTAAGATGATTGATTTATGCATAATTCTCAAACCAATGATGCAACCAACGATGAAGTAAAAGACAATCACACATATGCATCAGATAAAAAGGGAATATTTCCATCAACCTAGTCACCTATCTTAGCCTCGAGAATTTATGATAGCTACTAGGCTATCAATCTGGGGCTCAAGGTGGCTAGTTTTTGATGATTATCCCTAATTAAATGCATGCCTATATGAAGGTATCCATCAATGTTACCCTCGATTTGCCTTAATCATCACTTCCCCAACCTCAAGTACCCCCACTTCTGGTGGATGATTCTACTTCTTCCACCTATGAGTGTACCTGATCCTGCACAACTTGGCAATATGTCAGTAGTATCATGCTCTTTTAAATCAACTAATCATTGTATAGTTGGTTCAATTGCTCAACTTAAGTATTAAAGTATCACAAATTAATACATTGTTTCTTTGTGCCAAAAAGTCCACCAGGGAGGGTCATGACATCCTACCCCCTGGGACTAAATGTCATCCCGGGTGTTTCTAGTTTTCATAGAAAAAAAATTATTACATTAAATATTTTCAAATAAAAAAAGAAAAATATTTTTGCATATCCTCCACTTTTTCCTAAGTGGTATTTCTTTCAAAGAACTTGCCCACTGGACCTTACATTGCTCAAGAGTTCAATTCTGCATGGACATAGAATGAAACTCAAGAATCTTTACTCATATCACTTCAATAGCCTTCAGATTTGCCATATGCAAATTAGAAACATTCCACACATGTTCATTGTCAGTAACATATTTCCTAAGCAAAGATATGTGGAAGGTGTCATGGATATTTGAGAAATTAGGTAAGGCAAGTCGGTACACTAACAAAACTAATATTTTCAATGATTTCAAAGGGTCCCACAAATTGTAGATTCAAATTTGTGGATTTAATAACACTCTTCATTGGCTTAACCCTTAAAAATATCTTATCTCCAACTGAGTAATCTCTTGGAGTCATTTTTAAATTAGCATAACTTTTTTACCTATCAACAACTTATTTAAGTCTTTATTTGATTACCTTCAACTGATCTTCTATTTTTTTGACCATATTTGGTCTAATCACAAATAAATATTCTAGGTTGTCCCAAGACAATGGTGTTCTACACTTTCACCCATACAAGGCATCAAAAGGAACCATTCCTAGAGAGGAGTGATGCCCATTATTGTAGGTAAATTCTACAAGATGCAAGTAATCTTCCCAATGAGACTTGTGATCCATGTAGTACATGCAAAGCATGTCCTCTAGTACTTGGTTTACCCATTCAATTTGACCATCTATTTTAGGGTGGTATGCTGAGCTCATGTTCAATTTCATGCCTATTGCACAATGTAGAGACATCTAGAATTCAGAAGTAAACTTGGGATCCCTATCTAAAATGATCACCTCAAGAAATCCATGTAATCTAAATACCTCTCTAGCAAATATGTTAGCCACTACCTAAGCATCATACTTGATGTTTATGGGTATAAAATGTGCAACCTTAGTCAATATATTGACTACTACAAGGATTGCATCATGTTGTTACCTGGTCTTGGGTAACCCTACTATAAAATCCATAGATATAACCTATAGTTTTTGTATAGATATATCATGCGAATATAATTTTTCTATAGGATGCTTGCGTTCTACATGTACTTGCTAAAATTTGAGGTATCAAGTGATAAAATCAATGATATCCTTTCATGTTTTCTTGAATTTTGGCTCCTCTAGGATGAGAAAAATAAGAATATATATGGACTTCTTGCATTACTAGCTTTCTTAGATCCCTTGTATTTGGTATGATAACTCTACCTTTGTGGCATAAAAGGTCATCTATCATGATAAAACCCTTATTATTTTTGGATCTCTATTCATTATAGCTCAAATTTCTTGGCAATAATCATTTCACGCTTTCTCCTATATTACCTGATCCGTTAGACCAATGTGAATTCTAGTTATGGCTACTATGTGTTTACTTCTATGCAAGGCATCAACAACCTTATTCTATTTCCCTTTAATGTACTCAATCTCAAAGTCATACTCATCAAGGAATTCAACCCATCTTCTTTGCCTCGCATTGAGTATAGGTTGGGTGAATATGTACCTCAAACTTTGATGGTCAGTTCTCAATTCAAATGGCTTTCCAACCAAGTAGTGAGGCCAAACCTTTAGAGCATGCACCATCTGTTGGAATATTTTCAACATTGCCTCCTTAGTCCTAAGTATTAAGTCCTAGTATTTAGTTTTAGTTTAATGTTTTGATTTACATATTTCTAGTTAATTTGATTAGCATACATTGAGGTTTTGGCTTGGTTAATTAATGTTTGACCATAGTCCAAGATTAGCATGTTGTTAGGATAAGAGATATCTTTAAGTTAGTTTGTTGTGATAAGCTTAAGAGGATTTCTCTCAACCACCATGTCTATTTTTAGTTCTTTCAAGAACTATAAAACTATGTAATGCATTATTGATCAATAGAACAATTTCACCATTGTTTCTCATTTGGTATCAGAGCAGGTTCAAATGGATCAAAACCTATGGAGAGTGGCGTGAAGAGATTTGAAGCACGCACTTTGTCAGAGAAACTCAAGTGGCCAGCGCTCAGCAGATTTGCAAGGAAGAGCTCGAGTAAATCATTAATATCTCATGAATCCTGAGATAAGTATATCAGAAGTCTATAGGAAAGGAGTGGCTCAGAGCTAGGTGGAATATTGATGAATGGTGGATTGCAGAATGGCCACCATGTATAAAGAATTGGAAGTACCCAAATTCAATGGAGATAATTATGCTATTTGGAGCATAATGATGAAGACCTTCTTGAAGGCTCAAGACTTATGGGATATAGTTCAAGAAGGCTATGAGGAACCCTCTTGGAATAAGCTACAAGGTGAGGAGAGAAAAGAGAAGAAGGAGAAGCAATATGCAAATTGCTTAGCTCTTATGGATTTGAGGAGAGGAATGGAAAAGAATGTTTTTCCTCTCATAGCCAATTGTATATCAGCTACAATGGCATGGCAAGTGTTAAAGGATGCTTATGGGTTTGATGAGGATACCCATAAAGCCATGAGTGACAATCATGAAGATTGTTTAAGCAAGGAGGAGCCTTGCTTCCTTGAAGTAGTTTCTGAATTAGATCCTTTTGAAGGAGTTTTTGAAGAGTCTTGTAAAGACTCATATGAAGCCATGCTTTGTAATGGAGAATTATTATTTTTTGCAGAGGAAGGCCTGTATGTAGAAAACCAACAAGATGAAGAATGCTTCATGGAGGAAGCATATGTCGCTGAATTTTGTGATGAAAAGATAAGAAGAGGTGTGTATTCCTCAAGAGGACGAGGAGGAAGAAGAGGATTTGTTGTTGATAGAAGAAAAAGTGATTAAAAATATCTCATGGAGGAGATAAATGAAGAGTGTATTATGGATAATGCACCTAAAATTCTCATGGGAGAGAATAAAGATGATAATAGGATCAACCAAAATTGTTGGCATGTTGATGGAGAAGCAATGTTTATGGAAGACCATTTTCTTGAAGACCATTCACTTGGAATGGATGTATGCTCTCTTGACAGAGAAAATGAAGATCTCCTACAAAGAGAAGATAAAATTGTTAGAGTTCCTCTAAAAGGGGAGAAGAATGTGAAAAATGAGATAGAAACAGAAAATGGAAATGAGATTGCTGATTTTCTTATCGTAATGGCAAAGGAAACTTCACTCATGGATGAAGATCACTCACTTGGAGTGACTACATTGTAGAAAGAGAGTTGTCTTGAAAAGGCAACTATGTATGATTGCTTGAATGAATGGTGTTTCAACACACCAACATGGATTGAACAAAGGAGGAGAACTATTGGTGAAGAGTTGATGGTTGATCTTGAAGCACCATACAATGAAGGAGAACTGCTACAAAATAGCTTTATGGGAAGCACCAAATCTACTCATACTAAAGGTAATGTTTTTATGATTAATGATTTGTTTTTTGTGAGCAGGAATGAAAATAAAGGAGAATGTCTTCCAAAGGCATTATTGAGAGGTGATTGTCTCATTGAGACAACTTTGATGAAGATTCTTCTTGGAGAGAATACAATGATGGAGAACTTGGGTCACATGGATCAAAATTATGTGTTCAAAATTCCTTGGGAGAAGGATTCTTGTAAAGTCATTGTTGTGAGAGAATATTTGTGTGAGGAGCAACTTTATGTTGCATATGTAGTTGGTCATTATATGGCCATATTTGTTGTGATTTTTTGTGTGAAAATATGTGAAAGAGTTGTATGGTATAATCATCTATGTGAGATGATTAATTGTAAATACTCATGTGGAGTATTATTTAGTGTTGAATATGTAAAAGAATATCAAAATGTGAGAGCATGGTTTAAAGACCATAATGATAAAGATGTAAGAGAGTGGTTGTTGAAAACCATAAGAGGAGATACTTTTGTTGAAGGGGGAGCTAATCAAAAAAAGAAGGCACTCAAGCATTTGTAGGAAATCCCACATAAAGAGTGGAAGGAGTGCCACCATAAGTATTTTGTAAATTCTGATTTCTTGATTCAAGATTGGAGGAAACGTAAGAGAAAAATTTTCTTCCAACTCGTGATGCTTAAAGAACTCTTGCATGAGTATCTTTAGCATCAAGGGGGAGAATGTTGGAATATTTTCAACATTGCCTCCTTAGTCCTAAGTATTAAGTCCTAGTATTTAGTTTTAGTTTAATGTTTTGATTTACATATTTCTAGTTAATTTGATTAGCATACATTGAGGTTTTGGCTTGGTTAATTAATGTTTGACCATAGTCCAAGATTAGCATGTTGTTAGGATAAGAGATATCTTTAAGTTTGTTGTGATAAGCTTAAGAGGATTTCTCTCAACCACCATGTCTATTTTTAGTTCTTTCAAGAACTATA
This sequence comes from Wollemia nobilis, assembly GCA_028583015.1. Classification (NCBI taxonomy): domain Eukaryota; kingdom Viridiplantae; phylum Streptophyta; class Pinopsida; order Araucariales; family Araucariaceae; genus Wollemia; species Wollemia nobilis. The sequence goes on along the minus strand of JAQPPZ010017259.1, from coordinate 7,534,306 downwards.
AAACTATGTAATGCATTATTGATCAATAGAACAATTTCACCATTGTTTCTCAACCACTATAGCTAGCTCTAAATCATGAGTAGCATAATTAACTTCATGCTTCTTGAGCTTCCTTGAAGTATATACCACCACTAACTCCTCTTGAGAGAGTACTCCTCCTAACCCTTCTAATGATGCATCCATGCATACTAAGAAGTCCCCTTGAGGGTCTAGAATCTTCAGTATTGATGTGGTGGTGAGCTTATGTTTTAACATTGCAAAGGCAACTTCACACTTTTTTGACCACTTGAATTCCTTTCCCTTCTTCTGAAGGTTAGTTATCACCACAACAATCTTGGAGTAATCCTTTATATATCTTGTAGTAGCCTGTTAACCCCATGAAACTCCGTACTTCAATCACATTAGTAGGGGGTGGCCAATTCAGGATGGCCTCTATTTTCTCTAGATCCACAAAAATTCCTTCTACTGATATTATATGTCCAAGATATCATACCTCTGAAACATAGAAATCACTTTTAGCTAGATTCCCATAGAGTTGATTTTCTCTTAAAAACTCTAACATGATCTTGAGATGTTTATCATGTTCTTCTTTGTTCTAAGAGTATATTAAGATATCATCTAGGAATATAAGGACAAATTGGTCCAAGTGTCTTCTAAACACACTATTCATTAGATTCATGAACGCAACTAGGGCATTAGTCAGTCCAAAGGGTAGGACTATAAACTCATAATGCTCGTACCTAGTTTTAAATATCATTTTGTGAGTATCTTCCTCATGTATTCTTAATTGATGATACCCTGATCTCAAGTCAATCTTAGTGAATACCATGGCATATCTTAGTTGATCAAATAAATCTTCGATCCTAGGTAAGGGATAGTGGTTCTTGATTGTAGCCTTATTTAGCATCTTGTAATCAATACACAATCTTAGTGAACCATCCTTATTTTTCACAAATAAAACCGGTGCACCCCAAGGTGACACACTTGGTTTTATCAATCCCTTCTCCAATAGCCCTTGCAATTGAACCTTTAGTTCTTGCATCTCGATAGGGTTCATTCTATACGAAGATCTATGAATAGGTTCTGCTCTTGGCATAAGATTAATTATGAAATCAAATTCCCGTATAAGAGGAAGTCCAGGTAAATCTTCTAGAAATACATCCTTAAAATCCTACAAAATTGGGTGCTTTCCTAGCACCTCTCTCTTTTGATCATCTCCTACCTCATTTATTTTTACAACATACACTATCCCTCCTTTCTTGAGGGCTTTCTTCAATTGCATAGCCAACAACATCTGGGGTTTGAATACCCCCTATTTGCTATGAACCCTTAGTCTTCCCTTGCCTTTCTTAGAATACTCGATCCATATATCTTGGAAATTGATCAAGGCTTTATGGACCTACAACCAATCCATCCCTAGGATCACATCAAAGGCATGAAGCGGATCTACATACAAGAAACCTTTAGTGGTTCCACTATCTAAAGTAATTTCTGCCATTGGATAACACTAGTTTATTGAGTAGGTTTATCCAGAACCATACTCTACCTTCCAACCATGGGCCAAATATCCTGGCCTTTTTGACATATTCCTTGCTAAACTAGAAGAAATAAAACTATTAGTGGCCCCACTATCTATTAAAATTTTCACTTGCTTATTAAAAATTTTACCTTTTACAAGCAATGGGGTGACTTGCCCCTCTAGCTTTTGTTTCCCCGTTGCAGCATAGATCCGATGCTCAGGTTCCTTTCCCTTGGCATTGGATGAACTCGATCCTAGTTGGTGTGGACACTGATTGGCATAATGCAGACCTCTACAATGGTAACACCCATCCTTGGGTCCTTGCTTATTTTCTATTTTTAGTTCCCCTAACTTAATTGTTGGGGTTGAGGTTTGTGGCTTCTGTGATTGAGATTTAGCACCATTGGGGTTGTGGTTGTTCTTCTTCTGGAAGTTTTTCTTGAAATTTTTATTTTGCTATTTTATTTTTTAGATTTCAAAAAACTCTTGGCCTTCTAGCTTTGTTCATCTTCCCATTTCACAAACCCATCGCTATTCCTCTTTCTCAGTGCTTGCTGATCTTGCTCAGATAAACTAGCATAGTTGAATTGCAGGTGGGATTCTGATTTCTTTGCTAAGTCATATACTTTCTATAGCGATTTAGGCTTGTGCATGTTTACATCATGCTTTACTCTAGATTCCAACCCATGAATAAACTTGTGAACCCTCATCTTCTCATCATAGGTAGGTACATACTTAAGTAACCTGACCAACTTCTTATAGTATATCTCTACTATTTTGGTCCCTTGTTGTAGGCTAGAAAACTCCTCAAACTTTAACACATAGAAATGTGTGGTAAAGAACCTTTTCTTGAAGATCTTTACAAATTCCTTCCATGGAATATCAATAGGTTCAATTTTATTTTCCTCATATTGGGTTTCCCACAAATCTAGAGCAGCCCCTTCTAAGTAGATCGTGGCCCAAACTATCTAGGTTCTTGGGGAATAGCCCTTTACCATGAAGTAAACTTCTAACTCTCTCATCCAGGCTTCAGCTGCATCCCTTTCTTCTTCTCCATCAAACTTGGAGATACATACATTTTTCAGATCCCTAACTATTTCTTTTTCTAGAAGGGCTCTGGTTTGCAATTGCTCTATAGTTAGCTCATCAACTTGGTCAACCTATGAGTCTCTAGCTTGGAAATTTTGATTCACAATTATTTCCAACACTTGCATAGCAACAACCATAGCAATGAGGTCTTCTACCTCTCTCTTGGAATTCCCTGGATCCTCATCTTCGATATCTTCTTCAATATTGTTTTATCGAGTTCACCTAGGTGGAGGCCTCTCTTTTCTAGCCTTAGGTGGTATGCTTAACCTGGTTACAACCAAGGAAATATTAGGGTACAATTTCTCCTTAAACTGTATTACCAATTCAAGCCACAATACAGAGTTCTCTTGCTAAAAGCATCAATAATATAGCTAGGGCAGTATTCCAAGATTATGATGTATCATTAATACCAAAGCCCATACTAAGGTATCATAAAATTCATTCACCCTTGGGATTAGTTCCCATTAGATTCTATAAAATAGGGCATTCTAGGTCATCCCAAATTTATCTTATACTTTAAGCAAGCCTTCATTGGAGACATCCAAATCCCTTTAGCACACATAAGAAGCTCTATACCCTCATACCTAGAGCTCTGATACCAAATGTAATGACCCAAAAATTGACAACAAGAAAACACACAGAAAGAAAATAATTTTTTTTACTAAGAAGAGGGATTCATAAACCCCTAATCGATTCCTACTAGGTCTACAGTTCATATCCCCTAAGTTTCTTGAAAAGCCACATCTCATAAAACACCCTTAACACAATTCCATCTATGTCGGTGTATAGTATATTTCCACAAATAAGTTTATCCTTCTCATCACCCTTTATGAGCTAAACTTATCACCTTCAGTCAATCGAAGGTATACGCCCATCACCATACCATACACAAGTCAATCTATGTAGGTATGCTACATGTATTGCGAGTTAAGCTATCCATCTCATCTCCACGATGAGCTATCTTAACTCAAATGTAGTCTTTCCTACTTAGTTTTCAATATCCCTAAGGGGTATTAATCCCTTAGGTCTTCTATGTTCTAAGGGTTCTCAATCCCTTAGGTCACCCTCTAAGTTCACCCTAGAACTCTTAATTAAGTTTCTAATGTTTAGAAAGAAAGCAAGAATAAATCAGATACTAAATCTAACAAGATATAAATCACAACATATAAAAGACTAAAAGAAGGCAACATTCAAAAAGTAGTAGCATTTTAAAGGTAAATAAATTCATACAAAACATAGATAAATAAAGTGGTAATTGGAGGTACACCTTTCATTAATCAATATTTATTACACAAGCAAGTATGGTAAACCTTCCATACTTTTAAAGAATAATAAATTACATCAATTCATTAGGGAAATCTCCCCACATAGTTAAACTATTTGAGCATAAGTAAATCATTATAAGAAGAATCAAACCGATGCATTGGTTCCAACTACCTCCTTGGTCCTTCTCAGCTTTCCCTCGATCATTTGAGGCTAGTAGGGGATCAGGGCACTCATGGTTCCATGATAGACATGATTCTAAATGCATTTACTTAATTCATTGCCAAATTGCAACTATACAAATTCAAACAAAGCATCTAACCATTCATTGCATAGTTGATATCATAAAAATCACCATCTTTATTTTCACCTCTCATCAACCATAGAGAGTTATCCAACTAATCAACTAGTCTTACAAGTTTTTCTTTGATCATTTTCTTTATAACCTCTATTTAAACAATTAAGGTCCCATACCCTTAACCTTTAAATAAACTACGTTCCCTTTATTTCCACAATCAAAGTTACCTTACTTCAATTCATAAAATAAACCATTTCTTTTACTTTCACAAATCAAAGTCACTCACTTCAATTCACAAATAGTTAGGTTCCTTACTTCTACTAATTAAAGCCCCATAACTTTAATTAATAAAAATACATCAAACCATATTATTTTCACTAATCAAAGCCCCATAAATTTAATTAATAAAAATACATCAAACCATCTTATTTTCACTAATCAAAGCCCCATAACTTTAATTAATAAAAATACATAAAACCATCTTATTTTCACTAATCAAAGCCCCATAACTTTAATTAATAAAAATACATCAACCCATCTTATTTTCACTAATCAAAGCCCCATAACTTTAATTAATAAAAATACATAAAACCATCTTATTTTCACTAATCAAAGCCCCATAACTTTAATTAATAAAAATACATCAAACCATATTATTTTCACTAATCAAAGCCCCATAACTTTAATTAATAAAAATACATTAAACCATCTTATTTTCACTAATCAAATCCCCATAACTTTAATTAATAAAAATACATTAAACCATCTTATTTACCGCATGAAAACATTATAAGCTTCTCTAACTTTCCCTAAATTAAGCTTCTCCTTAATTTATGAAAATGCTATAAAGTTCCCTAGCTACTAAATTAAGTTTCCCCTACTTAATTTAGGAAACACAACAAGGTTCTTTAGCTAGCACAACACAACAAAGGTATCTAGGAACACGTGGTTGCATGACTAAGGTGAAACCCCATGACTCACAACCTAAGGATTATCGAGCTCCTCACCAGGGTTTTGATAACATCACAACTATGGCCTTAATATGGAAACACAATGTTGGTTCTATGACGTAAGGAGTCCCTCAAGGAGTTACACATGGTGTCCAATCACCGCAAGGGAAGCTACATAAACCCCCAACCATGTTTGACTCCCATAGAGGTTGATAAGGAATAACATAGAGTTTACTATCAACCAACCATCAGCTAACATCTATGCTTGATGCCCCCTCACAGATGACATCGAACAAGGAAGGTGAGAATGCAAAGGCATCGAGTACTGACCTGGTTTAAGCCACTGGCCAACAACCACACAACTCATGACAAGGAGGAATGCTCTCACAATGCACTCACAGGTGACAAAGGTTTAAACTACCATCGAGGAGGAGGTCCCCTCACTCGAAGGTGCTCGATCCTGGTTTAAATTCCACCATGAAGTCAAAGGAAATAGTCCATGGTTTACACTCTAGATGTGGTAGGGAGTCATAGGTGCTACTCGCATAGCCATGGTTTGGGTAGAGAAAAGGGAGCAACATAGCTCCACTAAGCCTTGACAAAGGTTCTACTCTAAACACACACTACTATCATCTTGGTAGACTAACACCATAGGGAGGTACGACCAACACTAATAGGTTTTAAAAAAAATACCAAGCATGGCTCTTTAATATCAACGAGTGCACATAGACAAGGAAGTTAAGCCAACAACCAACCTAAAAAGATATCGCTCCACAATGAACATCGAGGTCTCTGGTTCTTATTCCAACAACTCTCCTTTCTTCTCCTTTCCCAATGTCGTAGCTCTTCCTTCTTCTCCAAGAATGATCAACCCCTTTACTTTCTTTCCTCCCTTGTCTTATCCCTCATAGGCCTATCCGCCACCATCAATTCTCTCTGACCTCCACGCGATAGATGGGATGCTTTCCTTTTAAAAATATTATCTTTCCAGCAAAAGGCTCTCCTTTTCTTTGGTCGATGGTGAGTGGTAGGTGCCTCCATGAATGCACGATCTACCACATTCTAGAAGTCCCATGCTTCATTAAGAATAGATTTGCCATGCTCTAGAAGCCCATGCTTCATTGAATTAATAATAAAAAGGTTTATTATTTTCTCTTATATATAAATACAAGTTATCTATCAACATAAAATAAATGAATTCCTTTATTATTGATTTAGCCCTTATTTTGAAATGAAATTCGTTAATCATTTAAAAATAATATTTATTTTATTTTGAAATGAAATTTGTTAATCATTTAAAAATAATATATCTTTTATTTTTAAATGAAATTCATTAATCATTTAAAAATAATCTATCTTTTATTTTGAAATGAAATTCGTTAATCATTTAAAAATAAAGACTTGCTATATGAGTTCTCAAATCATCCAAGGATTATTTTTATTGAGTAACATCATACCAAACATATTCAAGCATCACAAGGAGTTTTAAGATGATTGATTTATGCATAATTCTAAAACCAATGATGCAACCAACGATGAAGTAAAAGACAATCACACATATGCATTAGATAAAAAGGGAATCTTTCCATCAACCTAGTCACCTATCTCAGCCTCAAGAATTTATGATAGCTACTAGGCTATCAATTTGGGGCTCAAGGTGGCTACTTTTTGATGATTATCCCTAATCGAATGCATGTCTATATGAAGGTATCCATCAATGTTACCCCCAATTTACCTTAATCATCACTTCCTCCAACCTCAAGTACCCTCGCTTTTGGTGGATGATCCTGCTTCTTCCACCTACGAGTGTACCTGATCCTACACATCTTGGTTGTTAGATTTTGATATAATGTGCAATGGGAGATAGCAATCACAAGATGCAGAATAATATGAAAGAAAGTAAATCTACGAGATGACTAAAATATGCTATAAATAGAAATGATATAAATGAATACAATGTAGCTATGGAGGAAATGAACACTCCATTAATAAAGCTATTAAACTACATTGCACCCATCACCAATATATGGTGATCTACACAAAATTGTGCTACTACCTATGAATATGCTCTAAGCTACTCTATTTGACTATGTCCCGAATCTATCTATTACAATGAGGCCCTTATTATATAGGAAAATAGGTTCCTTGGCCAACACTCTACCTAGCTGTGCAAGGTACAACTTGCACATATACAACTTGCACATTGACACTTGTGCATTTATTACATTGCATGAAGTAACTAGATAACTTCCCCCTAAAGTAATCTAATGTCCTAAGTATGTACCTTGGAAGATACATTTACATGACCAAAATGATGTAATATAATCTATTTCTAACACCCCATGTATTACATTATTTGGGTATTGAAGACTTTAGTCTTCAATATGGATCTTCTTCCATCAGATAATGGAATTTGTATTCTCCTTCGTTGCTTACTATGTTCAGGTTCAGTAGGTAATCTGTGTCTTCATATGATGCAAAGTAAGCTATAGATAAATATTCTTCTTTCAATTGACTTTGCATTGTATTCCTCATTTATCTGCTTTGTCTTCTTATTCATCTCTAGATTTGCCTTTGATTATGATTTTTGTGCTCTCATAGGTGGTTGTGCTGCTACTTGGTTCTTGTAAGGAAGATTCTCCTTTTCTATCTTAAATCTATACAAAAGTTTTTAAACAACCACTTAAGACATCATGATAAGATCTTGAGTTCATAGAACAAAAAGTGTTGATGCTGCATGAGGATTGAAATTTTTTTCTAAATATGATTCATTAAGTTTCAAATTCTTTTTGAGTAGTTCTATCAATCCTTTTTGTTCTATATTTTCAGCCTTGTAGTGTTTATATGTGAGATATACCATGTACAATATGCTCACAAAGTCTAAGAAAAGTGAAATGTCACTTTTTCCATTATTAATTGCTTCATTGAGATGGGCTTGAAGATAGCATTCCATAGTATCAAAATTATATTCTAAGGCTTCACTACGAATTGCTTTTGAATTTAGATCTAACCTTCTTTCCAATTTCTTGAGTAGATTCATGATCCCAAGTTTTATGGCACTAGCTTTTTCTTTTCTGAAGCAATTATTCTTATAGGCATTTTGAGAAGTAGACATCCTTATAGCTCCCTATATTAGGATATATGATCCCTAATTGAAGTATATAAGCTTGATTTGATAAAACCTTTATTAATCCTTAGGTTTGTAGGCTTCCTTATGTCTCCCTAGTAATGAGAGTATGAATACCTAATTTTAGGTTTTGTAGAAAGCTTATATCTTCCCAACTTGATAATATTTGATAGATATTATTATTATCAAGTTTTGTAGAATGCCTTATGACTCCCTAGTGATTTTTGGAATATGATATAGTGCTTTTGTAAAATATAGTTCAATTTATGGTTGATTTTGTACAGTTTTTGTAAAGATCAAAAATCAAATTTTCTAACACCTTATTACTCCTATTGAACTAAGCACTTTTCCAATTTTGAAGAGGTTTTAATGTTGGATTTATTTTGTCCCTTTTGAGAAATTTTTGAGACAAGAATATTATAAATTTCCAACCTTAGCAAAAAATCTTAATAACCTCTTTTTATATTCCTTAGGATTTTATTTAAGTGTTTCTAATTTCCAATAACCTAGTTTGATGTTGTAACCCTTATCACTCCCAAATTTGGAAAATTAGAACACATTAATATTTGCAAACATTAAATGGATTAATTCCAAGTAGTATCCCTTATTTCTCCTAAGTTGTGTTTTGCAAATATTAGATTAATTTCCCTAAGTTTTGCTTTCAAATAAAGATTGATTTCCTTTAATATTTCAACCTTAGAATATAACCTTATAACTCCCTTTTTAATGAAAGCAAATTAGATGAGGAAATTTTACCTTAATAAGGCTTTGTACCTTTATGAAATCGGATGCAAATGGTAGTAGTCTGTCCTTCTTGGGTGCAAACTCTTCAATGTGCTCTTGGATTCAATGCTTTCCTTTAATGCTTCCTTGACTCGTTTGATCGAGAGTGCTTCTAAATACTTTCGAATTGCTATCATATTGTTGTCAAATTGCTATCAGATTACTACCGAATTGCTGCCGAATTGCTACATTTTCCAAGGTCCAAGGCACCTTTAATAGGCGGTCAATCGAGTGACAAGTGTCACAACAGATTTTTTAACACTCCAAAGATGCTTCGGCTGTTTGGTGGAGACACCGAACTTGATCTAATGCTTGTGACAAGTGTCACCTTCACTTGAGATATTTTTATTCCCTCTTCGTGCGTTGTCCAAGAGATGTTTCTTCTTCAACGTATATGAGGCTTCTTTGCTGTAATGAATGTATGCTAGGCTTCTAGCTGTAAGTAACTCCTCTTCCACATGGAGTATGGGCACCAAGATAGTGTTGTAACATCTTCTTCGTGGGTATTTTTTAGGGTTCTTTTGGAGAATGACAAGTGGCACCTTCTTTCCTTTGCATGCCCTTGTCTTATCAATGCCTTCTTGAAAGCCTTTCAATGCATTTTTCCACCTTGTTCTTTGTTGTACTTCATTGATGCTGAGATGTTTCCATCCAAGCAATGCTTATGGTGGAGCTTTGGTGGAGATATGGAGGAGCTTTGGTGGCCCTTGAATGGAGTTCGAATGGCAGCACTTTGATGAAGACTCCATGATGCTCCACTTAGGTATTGAATGCTCCTTGATTTGGATGTATAGTTCCACTTTGCTTGCTTCGATTTCCTTTTCTCCTACACTGCTTGATTTCTCCTTGGCTTTGTGCCTTGTCTTTTGCAGGTTCGACCATCCAAGATACATAGAAGATGAGCCTATATGAGTGGCTCTTTGCTATGCTTGGGAGAATGCTAGATTTCGACCACCTTTGGCTGATTCAACCTGCTTATATTGTGCCTTTGAGGCACTTTCCAATCTACCCTTTTTCCTACGTAGAATGAGTTAGAGAAGTGCAACCCAATGTAACAATATTTGTAAATAAGATGCCTTTTGCACCCTTTCTTGCACTTCTTTTTGCAGGTCTAATATTCTGATTTATATGGCAGAATTTTTGAATGCAGTGTAGGGGTTTTGAGGTTGTCTCTTTGCTTAGACACCTTCCCCTTTTTTCTTGGATATTATGATGACAAATCCAAGCTTAGATAGAAGTAGATAGAAGCTCCTTATATGATGTAATTTTCTGCACTTTTCTCCTTGCAACTAACCCTGTAATGCTTTGGATTTGAGACTCACCAAGTCTCAATATTTGAAGCTTCTATTTTTGATTTTGGTTAGTTGTCTTCTTCTCCAAGTTTTGGAGGATTCTAACCTATTTTGGTGGCTTCACTTGGCCACTAAGTGTTGCAGATTTTTGTGCACTAATAGTGTCTTTAGACACTTTGACAATTTCTGATTTTGTGCCCTTCTCAAGAACACAAACAATAATCCTTTTGAGAGCAATAGAATAGTGCAAATGAATCTAATAAAATTTATTTTAATGCACTAAAAATTTCACCTTATCACTCCAATAAACTCTCAAATTAATGCACTTAATCAATTTACTGCAACTAATCAAGAATAATCTGAAATGAATCTTCAAGAGTTATTATACAATTTCACTACAATTAATATTGTAGGACTTAGTCTTCTTTTTATTTTTCCAAAGTAGATGATAGGTAGTTGATAGATGTAGTTCTGAAATCTAATCAACTCCTAATTAATGTGCAAATGAACCTTAAAAATAACTTTTCTCTTTTTGCACTTTTGAAGACTGTAATCCAATTTTTCTTCTTGCAACTTTAATCCAAATTAAGGTGCTTTAACAAATCTGATAAGTAATCCAATTAATGAATCTATTTGCACCAAAATTTGCTTACCTTTTTAAAAGCTTTTGTAGCTCTTTTGTCACTTCTGTAGAGGATGTGGATCTTGGTGTCTAAGATCACCAAGTTGTTACTTTGAGTAGGATCTTGCAGCTTTTTGTAGACTATCCTGAACAACTCCTTCACCAAAATATGATCTCGAACTTTCTTTCATGAGCCTAAGATTTGGTGGCTTGTTCTCCTCTTGTGGTCTCCTCCTTCTGCTATAGATTTGGAGAAGTCTTTGTCTCTGAAGCGGTGCCTTCTTGCTATGAGAGGTAATCTTCAAATCTCCTAGATTTGGTGAGCTTCTTCTATCTTCAAGTCTTCTTGTCAAATTCTGACTTCAAGCAGGATCTTCTTCTCAAGATTCTAAATATCTTGAGGTCTTCACTAGATTCTTCTTCTAGGATTTGGCACTCCTTGCCAAATTCTTCTTCTCAGATTTGGCACTCCTTGCCAAATTCTCCTTCTCTTGGGCTTGTTGTTGGATGGCGACAATTGTCCCAAGTCCTTCACTATCAGGGGCTTCTCCTTGGTAGTGGATTTCTCTAGTGAGTTCTCCTTTGATGATTTATTTAGTAAGGCTCTCCTAGCCTTTTACTAGATGCTCATTGAGACCTTCCCAAGGTCTTTGATCTTGCAACTTCTACTAGTCTTCCTTGAGACCTTCTCTTCAACCTTCTACTCCTAGAAGTGTTGGTGGTGAGATCTTCTTCTGGATATCTGATTTTGCTACTTGATGTGAGTATGACTCTCCTAGTCCTTCTTCTTCTTCCAAGATTGGAAGTTCTTCAATGAGATCTTCTCTTGATCTCTTCAATTTTGCTTTAGGTGTTGAATTGATTCTGAAGAAGATACTCTTCCTAACTTTCTTGTAGGAAGTTTTCCAACTCACTAAATCTTCTTTCCCTACAACAAAAATATTAGTACTAAAATATTAATCTGCTTCTGAATCAGATATTCTCTTCTAAAGTCTTCTTTAGGATCAAGGCTTCTGTGGCATTTTTTAGTATCTAGGCTTCTATGGCCTTTTTAGTATCAAGGCTTTTATGGCCTTTTTAGTATCAAGGCTTCTGTGGCCTTTTAAGTATCAAGGCTTCTATGGCCTTTTTATCAAGGCTTCTATGGTTTTTTGGTTTGTGGTTTTTAGTATTAAGTATTATGGCATTTTTAGTATCAAGGCTTCTGTGGCCTTTTCAGTATCAAGGCTTCTATGGCCTTTTCAGTATCAAGGCTTCTGTGGCCTTTTTCTGATCAAGGCTTCTATGGCCTTTTTTGGATCAAGGCTTCTATGGCCTTTTCTTCAACTGTGAAGTTCTTCAATCTAGCAATGGAGATCTTCAGTCTCCTAACTTCACCATGACTCTTCTCCAAAAGTCTTCTTCCATAGTGTTCTTCTCTTGCACAAGGAACTAATCTCTGCACTATGAAGGCACGCCGACCTTCGGGCAATGAAGTTGAAGTCTCCTAGCTTTCTATTGTAGGAGGAGTCCCAATCATCTGAGAATTAATTTTCTACAACAAAAGAAACTTTGGACAATAGTTAGAAAATTCTAGATATCCTGGATGATCTTCACTAGATGATCTATCAATCTAGTGGATTGAATGTTGAGTCCTAGTCTTCACGAGTTTTTCTTACAACTCTATGGAAAGACTCTAGTCAAATGTAATCTCAGTATTTTTGGAACTAAGATTTCTTTCAGTCCTCACTTGTGGCTCTCCCTAATTCTACCACCTAGACTCTTCTAAGAATTTTTGACTCAGGCTCAATAATAATGGTGGTTTTCCTATTGATCTACTATGGCTAGATCTACCATGGCTCTGATACCACTGTTAGCTTTTGATGTAATGTGCAATGGGAGATAACAATCACAAGATGCAGAATAATATGAAAGAAAGTAAATCTATGAGATGACTGAAATATGCTATAAATAGAAATGATATAAATGAATACAATGTAGCTATGGAGGAAATGAACACTCCATTAATAAAGCTACTGAACTACATTGCACCCATCACCAATATATGGTGATCTACATAGAACTGTGCTACTACCTACGAATATGCTCTAAGCTACTCTATCTGACTCTATATCTATATTACAATGAGGCCCTTCTTATATAGGAAAATAGGTTCCTTGGCCAACACTCTACCTAGTTGTGCAAGGGACAACTTGCACATATACAACTTGCACATTGACACTTGTGCATTTATTACATTGCATGAAGTAACTAGATAACTTCCCCCTAAAGTAATCTAATGTCCTAAGTATGTACCTTGGAAGATACATTTACATGACCCAAATGATGTAATATACTCTATTTCTAACATTGGAAATATGTCAACATTATCATGCTATTTAAAATCAACTAATCATTGTATAGTTGGTTTAATTTCTCAACTTAAGTATTAAAGTATCATAGATTAATACATTGTTTCTTTGTGCCAAAAAGTCTGCCAAATAGGATCATGATAGTCTCCTAAGGAAAAACATGGTGGGGTACATTTCCCATAGACAAGTTATTTACAATGCATGAAAACCATTGTAACTTGACAAACAACATCAAAGATGCTCATATGAAAATGTATCCTCAACAAAAAAATTGTCTAAACTATTTATAAGATTGGCAATAAAATTAGCAACGATATTCTTCCTTCCTTGCTTATCAAGTATTGTGATATCAATTTTTTACAATAACAATAACCATATAGTAAATATACTATTCAAAATAGATTTAATCATTAAATACTTAATTTCAACATGATTGGTATGTACAAAAATAGGATAATCTATGACAAAATGGTAAAAACATTTATTAGCATGTAGTACTGCAACATTTTATTTAAGTACTATATATTCAATTCAAATCCTATGAAGTTTTTACAAATGTAAGAAATGACATATATCTCATTATTTTTTGACCTAAAATTATCCCTAATGTTGTATTAGAAGCATATGTATAAATGTGAGATGGTAATTTCCAATTTGGATCTCTTGAGATAGGTGTTGAAGTTAGCTTATTCTTCAAGATATCAAAAGTTTTTAACACTTAGGTGTCTAAACAAATTCAACATCCTTGGTTAGAAGGGTAAATAGGGGTTTTACAATTTTGCTAAAGTCTTGGGTAAGTCTCATATAGTATCCTACATGTCCTAAAAAAAATTGAATATCCTTTTGTTTTTGTGAAGTGGGATTGTTCTTTATGATTTATATCTTAGCAAGATCAACACATGACTTGATTAGATACATGGTTTTCCAAGACTATTACCTTTGTATTTTTTATAAATAAAATAATTATATCAAATTTAGGATTGACAATTATGGTTCTATATAAATATCCTATCCTACAGGCTACTTTTTTTTTAATAAGCTATGTGTGGCTTCTATTGGGGGCCACTCTCATTACAAAAACAAAACATTACATTTCTCTCATTACATTTCTAAAAAGTTAATTAAATCATATCCAAATTTGTCTTTCTATCAAAGATATCCTTCATTTACCCTTCTATAAAAAATATTCTCCATCTTCCACAAACTGCTAAGTTTCCACAATCAACTCCTTTTATATCAAATGCCTTCAAAAATTTAAATTCTATTAATATGAAATTCAACACTACAAAGGCTAAAATATTTGCTGCCCAACTTCTATATCCAAAAATATCTTGTTTATAACAACCACACAATTTCTTAATATCTTTTTTCAGGGTTCTTATTCATTCCCCTAATATTCTAAGATGTTATTTTCATTATTATTTTTTTATTTTATTTGTGGGTTTAGCCCCACTTCTTGTTAACACTTCTGAAATTTGCTTTTATTTTCCTATATCAATATCCCTTTGTGTTTCTTTTTCTATTTGTTTTTGCCTCTTGGGTCTTCCTCTTTTTTTCATTCTCATCAATACTTTCATCTTCATCAATCTCTTCAATCTTCTCACACTGCTCATAGTAAGACTTATCATCTTTAGGTTTACCTTGTTTTGAAGGATCTGAAGTGCAAGGAATAACATTAAAAGTACACTCTTATTTATATTTCCTTGGAGACCCTAAAGTACAAGGATGCTCTTCTGTAGAAATTACCTTCTTATTCTTCCCTAAAAATCTAAATTGTTATTGGTTTCCTCCAACCTCATTTCTATATTATTCTGTTCTTGAAACCTTAAAGTGCAAGGGATAACGTATTTATCACTTTCACTTTTATTACCTAAAGAGGATTCTATACTACTTGAGGAAAATGAAGATGGTTTACTTGGAATAAACTTGATATTTTTTGTTGTCTTTGTTTTGGGTTTTATCTCCACATATTCTTTTGCACATTTAATTCCTTCTAAACTTGCCAATTGATATTGTCAATAGGATTTATTTACCTCTTCTTTTGGAGTGGAATATCCTTGATCTGATCTAGCTTCTATTATTGAATTATTTCCTTGCTTTGTATTGAAGTTTATCTCATGGATAGAATTTTTTGTCTCTTTCTTCATAGTTTTTACTTTGCAAACTCTTGCTATGTGTCCAATCTCAAAATAATTGTGGCAACGAAATGCAATATTTTCATAATCTACTTGTTGATCCTATTCTCTTGATTCAAATTTAATCTTAATGGATTGTGGCAAAGGTTTTTAAATCCATAGCAAAACATATTCAAGTATATATAGCATGATTTCTCTCCTTATTTGTTGGTCCTTCCTTGATGAATTTCCCTAGGGTATTTCCAATATTTTTCAAAACATCCATTTTATAAGCTGATATTGAAGTCCAAAAAATCTAAGCCACATTGCAAGCTTCTTAATAGTTTTTGTCTCAATTGAAAAATATAGTTTCATGGTCTCAAATAAAGTGCATCTCTTCCCATAAACCATGGGCTGCCAACCATTATTTTATCACTCATTTTTGAACTAGAAAAGATGATGAGGAAAACATCTTTAGAAATAAAAGTCACAAAATAATTTGAATTCAATTCCCACTTCCACTTGATCCAAATTTTGAATCTCCAAAAACCCTTGCCATGATCTATGAAACTTACATATTAGCCCTCTACTCTTAAGAATCATTATATCATGCTCAATCATCTCATCCTTGATACTTACTTCTGGTATACCATCTACTACCTGGATCAAAATTTCCATGTATTCGCTCTTTCACTTATCTCCATCTTGGGCCTTCGTACTCCCAACAAGGGTATTTTGATTTCTAGTTAGGGCATCCTAACTTCCCATTAGGGCTTTAAAAAATAAATTTTCTTCCACAATAGCTAATGGAGCTTGCTATTGGCTTACACTCCCTCTCGGTTCACACTCTCTTTGCTTGCACTCGCTCTTGCTCCCAGCTTGCACTCTCTTACCTCACACTTGCTCACTTTGAACTCCCTCCTGGTAGTGTCTCTTATTTTTCTTGGTGTTCCTTCACTTCAATAATTTTTGGAAACAATATTCCATGCATTCATGGTAAGGGTTCAAAGTATTGATGCACTCTAGATGAACTTACTGCTCTTTCATAATGATTGAATCCTGGCTTGCACTCCCTCTTAGTTTACACTCCCTTTTGGTTTGCACTCTCTCCTACCTCACACTCTCTCATACATTATGTAGCGACCCCGGGGAAGCGGCGCACCGTCCACTACTCTATTTGCAATTTTATTTGATCTTTTAATGTTTAATATGCATTAAATGAAAGGCGTAAAGAAGACATAACCAAAATACAAAGAAATAAATGAATGAATGCTTTGTATTGATATTTCCAAGATCCGATTACATATAAATCCCTCTACGGGATACCCTTCATTTGATACATGATTTTACACAAAGAGGGTAGAAGATGTATAAAATATCCCCTTGCAAGGGGTGATGCACTTTTGTAGGCTTCTCGATGATGCACATAGAACTGTATGAGGGCTTACAGATGCCTCCTTCTCCAGATCTGGTTCCTGGAGGGATCTTTGTGCTTCTGAATGTTGTGGATCTATCCGATGAACCTGTAGCCCTGTAAGCAATGAAATAACAGTACACACTTAGCTGTCCGAGATTGCCTCCCGGATGAGGTTGTTAGCAATAAATATGATAATGAAAGGAAATATGCTCAATGAATGAAACTAGTGCTATGAATGCAAGTAAATGATGCAAGTCTATGCTAATGATATGAAAACATGAAGAAAAATAGAATACAAGAAGCTAATACCAAAATCCTAGACTAGGCCTACGGGCCACTGTCCAAGACAATGGCCGCTAGAATGAAACCTGTTCTCTTACTCCAAGGCTATGGATATTAAGCTTGTTATCGATGTTGAAATGGTTGTCATTTTGTTCGGTGTGTTGAATACCTTATAGATGGTAAACCCTTAATCGGCTAGCACTTCATCGCTCCTCGAGGGTGCTCAGATCTACTCTCCAATATGATAGGGCTTCGCTACGTATGCTCTCCAAGAAAAGCTCTCTCAAAGAAGGTTGCTAAAATATGATAAAAGTCCCCCTTTGGTGCTCTTAGGCTTGCACCTTTTAAAGTGTGTGAAGCCCTAGGTCTATGTTCAAACCCTAGGACTGAATTCTTCATGCATACTGGATGTTAGCATGAGAAGTTTTGTCTTTTCTACCCTTGAGGGCCAGTTAACTGATGTCTAAATTGAGACTTGAGTCTCTCATGTAGAATGGTCATGAGGAATAATGCAAAGTTATCCCCGCTCGACTTTATTGCATGCAAACTGCCACTTTCTCCCGTGATTGGGCCGATTTGATGGCAAATTGCCTTTTTAGGGCTTAGCCACTATTGTCTGTAGTGACTAAGGTTTGGCCGCTGTCGTCTACAATAACTAAGGTTTGGCCACTCTGAGCTTCAATGGCTAGGATCTATCCACTCTAGTTCATAGCGGCTAGGCTTGGATGGGCTTAGAATACCCCATATGAGTGGTGAGAACCACTTTTGACACTTGGAAGGTCCAAGGTTTAGTCACATGATCTATGAATGTGCTCATGTGAGTAGTCTCCCTGAACATGACATGTTTTAGGTGTCTACAGATGCCCCTTTTTGTGATGCGTTGTGTGGAAAAACACAACGCAAAGCAAAAACGTAGACTGCTTAGGATGTATTATTATCATTGATCTGATCAACGATGGATGGGCCCCATCCTCGAATTATTGCTTCAACATGATTGAAGGCTTAATTTACCATAGGGCTTGCACATATTCACTTGCACTCATTCCTCAAATGCAATCAGGCAGATTTGCATAGGGCTTAGACCTGATCGAAGGAGGGCTACAAACTAAAAATGTCACATTTTGCTTATGAATCAAGCAAACAAAGGAAGTTTTGTAATAGTTACCTGCAATGATTCATAGGACGAATGCTATTTTGACATGATTGAGAGTTTTTTAGTTGAGGCCTTTGTGAGTTGACCAAAGGGCTTATGTAAGTTGACCAAAGGGCTTATGTCCTTTGGGGCATTTGTTAAGTTGACCAAAGGGCTTATGTCCTTTGGGGCATTTGTTAAGTTGACCAAAGGGCTTATGTCCTTTGGGGATTTTTGTTAAGTTGACCAAAGGGCTTATGTCCTTTGGGGCATTTTTTAAGTTGACCAAAGGGCTTATGTCCTTTGGGGAATTTGTTAAGTTGACCAAAGGGCTTATGTCCTTTGGGGCATTTGTTAAGTTGACCAAAGGGCTTATGTCCTTTGGGGCATTTGTTAAGTTGACCAAAGGGCTTATGTCCTTTGGGGCATTTGTTAAGTTGACCAAAGGGCTTATGCCCTTTGGGGCTTTTGTTAAGTTGACCAAAGGGCTTATGTCCTTTGGGGCATTTGTTAAGTTGACCAAAGGGCTTATGTCCTTTGGGGCATTTGTTAAGTTGACCAAAGGGCTTATGCCCTTTGGGGAATTTGTTAAGTTGACCAAAGGGCTTATGCCTTTTGGGGATTTTGTTAAGTTGACCAAAGGGCTTATGTCCTTTGGGGAATTTGTTAAGTTGACCAAAGGGCTTATGTCCTTTGGGGCATTTGTTAAGTTGACCAAAGGGCTTATGTCTTTTGGGGCATTTGTTAAGTTGACCAAAGGGCTTATGTCCTTTGGGGCATTTGTTAAGTTGACCAAAGGGCTTATGTCCTTTGGGGAATTTGTTAAGTTGACCAAAGGGCTTATGCTCCTTGGGGCATTTTGTTTTTGACCAAAGGGCTTATGTTCTTTGGGGCATTTTTTTAGTTGACCAAAGGGCTTGTGCCTTTGGGGCTTTTTATTTTTTACCAAAGGGCTTATGCTCCTTGGGGATTTTGTTAAGTTGACCAAAGGGCTTATGTCCTTTGGGGCATTTGTTGTGACCAAAGGGCTTATGTCCTTTGGGGCATTTGTTAAGTTGACCAAAGGGCTTAGTCCTTTGGGGCATTTAGTTGACCAAAGGGCTTATGTCCTTTGGGGAATTTGTTTAGTTGACCAAAGGGCTTATGCCCCTTGGGGATTTTTGTGAATTGATTGCTTAACTGTTTGATTTTTTATTAGGGGAGGTATGATACCAGTAATGCCCTAGTTGATGTTTAGAAATATTTTTGTTTTGATTTTATGTTATGGATGTAATGATGGATGCTATGCCTAGATAATGATTTGATTTTGCTATATGTATGTAATGTGTTGGTGACATGTGCTAGCTAGATGATGGATGTATGCTTTAGATGGTATGATCTAGATGATGATGATGGATGCATATGTGGATGCATGTTTAATTTTGGTGTATTGTATGCATCTAACTCATGTTGTTATGATATGGTAAATGAAATGTGTGAAATGCATTATGATGGTGATCTAATGTACATGAACCTATATGCTTTAATCACTTAAAACATAAGAAATGCATATGATATGATTTTAACAATCTAATTGGTGACACCACAGAAAGTATAACAACCATGAATGTCAATAATCATTCTTATCATAAGAATTAATTATTTAAGCATCCATATGTGAAATGTAATGGCATGGAATGTATGTGCTTTCTTGATAAGCTTATGTAATTTAAAGGATTCAAAATAGTTAGTGGTCATGTAAACATCATTTTTGACATCTATCCGATATCTAGCCTACTTTGTTAATACCCCTTAATTCATAAAATCTCATAAATATAATTGATGATGTGATTGATGATATGATTTGTTGCTATGTAGGAATTTTTGAGGCTTTTCCTGAGACTCAAACACTCTAGTTACCCTATCAACAACTATGTACTGACCATACAGGACTTTTGAAAAGCGAGGCTTTCATTATGAACCTAGATATTCATTATCCCTGTGTGTGCAAATGAATATATTTAGATAGAACTCAAGCATTTCCTCCGATGTCAGGCGGGATTCTTTCAGCCCATTGCTAAGATCAGGGATCCTCAAGTGTTCATCTGATCCTTATGTTGGACTTAGTTGGATTATACCACTAGGCAGTATTGGGTTACCCAAAGCTAGCTCATCCACATGCAAACATTGGTCTATACAAATGCAAGAAGCTATTGTGGTAGACATATCATCATGCGTAAGGATACCACAATTTCTAAGCTGGCTATACACCAAACGGGGATCACCTTCCAGTTTTGTACAATGTTGAGAATTCTAGGGATTCAAGCTCCATTCCCTTCTTTTCTTCATTTTATTTGGGATACTTGCTCATGTTTAGTGATGAAAATCACTGTTTATTTTTTATTGATTTTTTCTTTTTGAGCAAGGGATTCATGTAGTGATGATAATCACTATTTGCTTTGTTTTTGTGCTTTTTGAGTACTTTGAATTTGTGCTTTTGGAATCTTGAATTTGTGCTTGGGAATCTTGAATTTGCACTTTGTTTTAGGATTTTTGCTCATTTTGATTTAAGCAAGGGATTTAATTGGGTAGGGCGAAGCTTGTCCTTTTGCCAATTCTCAGCACCTTTAAACCGGTTGCACAGGGGGATAAGCAAGGAAGATCCTTTTCGCTTAAGGTAACCTAGACCACTTTTGCAGCTTTCATCTTTCCCTTGTACCAACTAGGATTTTAGTGTTTCAATTAGTGATGGGATCCTGAATATCTAAGGTATTATCATAACTAGACCTTACCCTCTACTAATCAAGATGGCTTTCTACAAAAGTTGATAAGACCACTAGATATGGTTGAATGACTAGGAAACCTTAGTATATTCCTTATAGCAACATGATATGGTTGTGTTGAAAAACATAGTTACACACATGGATGAATGGATGAAGATGGATTTGTGTATTATTGTGATTGTGATACAAATGTGGCATCATTTGCAAGAATGTGATCATAACATATGCAAATGCAATGGATATGCATGTTTGATGTAATGCAACTATATGGATGCAGATGTAAGATGCAAATATTTTTGTATTTTTTATGCTTTCAATTGTTTTTGAGTTTTGATTATTTTGAATGTTTTTGAATTTTTGATTTTAAATTGTTTTTATGCTTTTATGTTTTGCTTTTGACCAAAGGGCTTTAAGATGCCTTTGGAGCCTTTTGTGATTTGATTTGACCAAAGGGCTTTAAGATGCCTTTGGAGCCTTTTGTGAATTGACCAAAGGGCTTTAAGATGCCTTTGGAGCCTTTTGTGATTTGACCAAAGGGCTTGAAGATGCCTTTGGAGTTTTTTTGTTTGATTTGACATTGGCATTAAGATGCTTTTGAGATTTTTTTGATGGTTTTTTTTGAATTGGTTGATGCTGAGATTTTATTAATTTGAGAAAGTTTTTGATTTTATATTTAAGGGATAAGATACTTGATTTAGGCTTTTTATTAATTTGACCAAAGGGCATGAAGATGCCCCTAGAGCATTTTGTGATTAATTTGAATTTGACCAAGCGGTATAAAGATACCCTTGGAGCATTTTTGGTTAATGTGACCAAGTGGCATGAAGATGCCCTTGGAGCATTTTTTATTAATTTGACCAAGTGGCATGAAGATGCCCCTGGAGCATTTTTGATTAATTTTGACCAGGTAGATTTTTGATGAGATTTGACCAAGCATCTTAGATATGCCCCTGGTGCCTTTTGTTTTTGGATTTTACTATTTTTTGATTTGTTTGTATTTTTATGTTTTATATTGTTTTTGTATTTTATGATATATTTGAATGTTTTTGTATTTTTGATATATTATGGGGGGAAGGTGTGATACCTTAGATACCCCCAATGTGTGTGCTACTCAATGAAAGTGAGGAAGGTGTGATACCTTTAGAACCCTCACTTTGTCTCATTGAACTTGATGTGGATGATGGGGAAGGTATTTTACCTTTAAGACCCCTAGTGCACATGTTGTCCACTATAATGTAATCAACTTGCTTAGGAAGAGTGACAGAAATCAACTCTCCCAATTGGGGCATGGACCTCTGTAGGGTGCCCCTGTCTTGATGAGATGAAATGAGTGAACCATCTGTGTGGAGCTCATTTCATTCTAATAGGTCTTGGACCACATTCTTGAATCCATTGCAATTGCAAATGTCATGGCCCTCTATTCGATGATAGATACAGTAATGGTCCTCCCTATAACCCTTGGGTTTAGCTCTGTTTGGGTCTAGAGGCTTTATGTCGGGTAAGGTGATGACCCTAGCTTCCTGTAGCTTTTGAAAAATATCAAACATAGACTCGTTTAAAGGAGTCCAAATGCATTGTTGTTGCTTTGATTGTTTAGCATGCTTTGGCCTAGTATGAGGACCAAGTTGAGCCCTAGGTATGTCACTTGCTGGCTCAAGGGGCTCTTCTTGCCTTTTTGATGCAAGTGATGGATTGCTGACTATGGTCACTTGTTGGTTGATAATTTGAAGTTGCTTTTTTTGAGCATGTTGTGTACTATGGCTTTGAAACCTCGACATGATTGAATATCATGCCCATTTTGCCTATGATATAGATAGTGTGACTCTTCCTCATACCCTCAAGGTTTAGGATGATTTGCATCTAAAGGTTGCACCTCTAGTAGGGTGATGGCATTTGTGGCAATTAATCGATTGAAAATTGATAATGTAGGCTCAGGCAATGAGGGATACTTGTTCAGCTTTTGAGGTGGTCGAGTTGGTGCTTGCTCTAGTTGAGGCTTTTCCTGTGGCTGCATAGGAGATGGTTTGACCTCAGATGAGGGTTGCTTCTGTAACTCTAGGCTCTCAAGTTGGTTCATGATAAAGTGCAATGCCTCATTTTGTTTCTCCATTTGTGCCTCTATATTATAGAGGTGATTTTGCATATGCTCCAATACTGATAAGGCTCTCATGTGTATTTCTAGTGATTGGTTTGAAATACCATTGTCTATTGAAGGAGGTGCTAAAGATCCACCAGGTAACTGTAACTCACCCATTTCCTTCCTTTGAGTTGATGTGGAGGCTTCATGATGATCCACTTTGATAGTGGTATCCACATGCTCATGTTTATGACTTAGTTCATGTTTCTGTCTTACTTGGTGGTGTTGAACTGTGTCAACTTGAGTATCCCCAATCTGATGTGGGAGGGAGCACTTGTTTTTTCTCTTGATGAGGCAACATGAGAAGTGAATCAGGGGTGACTAAAGCCAATGGTTTTGATCCCTTCAATGGGGAAGCAACATCTGATTGCTCCACATCTTGTTTTATCTACTTTAGAGACACTTGGTCCTCTGTCTTGCTATTGACCATTGCCACAAACTCTTGAGAAGGCACTTTTTCTTGTGTCTCATCGACCTTCTTGTAATATTTGAATGGCTCAGGATCATGGGGGACCACATACACTTGTCCTTGGTGTATGAATTTTAGATTTTGGTGTACTATGGAAGGCACACATTCCATATCCCTCATCCATGGTCTACCTAGAAATATGTTGTACTACCTCTCACCTTCCAAGATATGGCACAATGTAGGTATCATCTTTATCCCAACCTGTATAGGTAGGATTATTGTGCCAATTGTTGGGGAAGTAGCATCATTGAAGGCCCTCAATGTAAATGTTGTGTCCTTAATGTATGAAGGTGGCAGATTTAAATGCTTCAAAGTTATAGTTGTGATGATGTTGATGGATGACCCAGTGTCAATCAAGACTCTCTTGTACGAAATTTGATTGATGCTTACTATGATGTGGAGCGGAGGATCAGGTTCATCTTGAGAGATTGTCTTAATCTCCTGCCTATGAAAGGCAATCATAGGGTCCTTTTGTAAGTGCATTGAACTTATTGTTGGTATGGACTGTGATAGATTATCAGCTTTAGTTGACTTTTTTGGTATGTTGGGTTGATCAAGGCATATTTTGCTTCCTATTGTAGTATTGATCACACCAATAAAACCCTCTTCAGGTGGGGCTATGTGCACCTCATTGACGTGCTCAACTTGATTGTTGTTGGCCCCATGATTGGGGAGAAGATTTTTGAATATGTTGATGTTTTGCAATTCATTCTTATCCAACATATCCTGCACTATATTCTTGAATGCAACACAATCCTGGATATCATGGCCATTTTTTCGATGGTAAACACAATAGAGATCTTCCCTATACCCCTTAGGTTTGGGGCAATTAGGATCTAGGATGCGCTCCTTAGGCAAGTTTAAAACCTTGGCCTCAAGAAGGTGGTTGAAAATTGATGCCAAGGATTCAGGCAATGGTGTATAGTTGCGAGGGGGTTGTTTCTATTTGCCCCTACCTTGATTCTTGTTGCATTGGTTGTAATGCACAGTTGGAGGTTGAGCCTGATAGTTTTCTTGTTGTTGGCTCTGTGCTACTTTTGGAATGTTTAACACAATCTGGTTGACGTGTGCAGGTTCGGTCTATTGTGGTTGATGTTGCATGCTCTCATTCCATTCTTTCTCGCTATGGAGCTTTAGGTCTCCTTCTTCCAACTTTATATCTTCAATAAGCTTGGCTTGAGCCAAGGCTTCTTCGAATGTATCATACTTTTGTAGTTGCAATAGTAATGAGATGTGCTTGGCATAACTTTTTGTGAACATTCGGATTAGCTCTTCGATCGGGATGGAAAATGATAACTTTGCCATGATTTTTCTCCATCTATCCCCATAATCCATGACTGGCTCATCATCATACTACTTTAGGTTGGCCAGGTCTGAGAGATTCACCTTCTTCTTAGCACCAAAAGAGAAACGTTTTAAGAATGCATTCACTAGTTGTTCAAAACTGGATATGTTGTGCTTGGGAAGTTAGTTGAACCATTGGGTGGCAGCACCCAAAAATGTCATAATGAAGGTTCTTAGCATAAGAGCATCATTGTCTTCTAGATGAAAGCATGCATTGATGAAGTTGGTGACATGCTCTTGTGCATCCTCTTCACCCTTAAATTTTTCTAACCTAGGCATCTCAAAATGCTTAGGATATGCGAGGCTAGGGACTGATGGGCACAATGGTTGGTTGTGTATTTTACTCAGTGTCGGTTGGTGCCCAACCGTATCTTGCTTCTCAAAGGATTTGATCTTTTCAGTGAGTTCTTGGAATGCCTTTGAGGCAAGGAGTTCCTCTTCTTGCAGGCCCACTCATGGTGGTAATGGAGGTAACCCTTTATCCACTTGACTTGTTCTATTCTCTTCCCTCCTAAGAAGGGATTCAAGATGTGTCTGATCCTGATTTATCATGTTTACCCTTTCCCCACTAGGTTGATTTTGTTCATGATTTGAGTGGTGGTTTCATTGTGGGCTTTCTTCTTGCCTAGTGCACCTTTCTTTTGGTGAGTCAACACGTTTATCTCTTTGATGATCATTACCATTTGCTTGTAGGTTGATATGAGCTAGTTGCTCAGCTTGTTCTCTTAAATATTGCTCATGTTGGTACAAAATCCTTTCTCTTTGTTTGTCATGTTCGAGAGCTTCCACTAGCTCTCACTCTTTGTGCAATGCATTTTCTAACCGTCACATGTGGTCATATTGCACTGTCATAGAAGACTCATGTTTGTCTGATTCTATTCTTGTGGTTTTGATTCATAGATTCCTCGAAGAGGTTTCTATTGTGTCTTTGCTCTTGCTAGCTAATGTAACTTGTTCAGTGTATTGTTGAGTGTCTCTATGATCAGACTCTGTATGAGACTTGTGGGGTCGCTTTGAAGCATCCCCAGGTTGAGTGGTGCGTTTAGCAGTCACGCTTCGTGAGCTTCTAGATGTAGAATATTCTATGGCTATGGTTCTAGAAGTCGGTCTTGAATAAATTTGATCCCACTCATCCAATTGATCTTGGAGCATTTGTTCTCTCTGAATTGTATGTGACCCATGTGACTGATTTGATCGGTTTGTTGTGTTGGGTCTATGACTCCGCAACTCCATGCGAGGGTTCTTGCCTATTTCAAATTGCACAACAAGGTCAAAAACTCTCTTCCCTCTATCTTGCCCCTCATTGGGCTGATTTGAACTCTCAGTGTAATGAGATGTGGTGGGTATGGAACTTGATTCCCTCTCTAGATTGGAGGTCTTGCTCACCATGGGAGGTCTCCCGACCATAATTTTTGTTATAAAATTTTTGACTTCCGAAAAATGTTGTGGGTGTCATATATCAAAATTATCAGTGTGACGCATTGATCACAATGAGCTATAACTCCAAAATTTGAATTTTGGGTCAAAAATTTGTATTTTTGAAATAATTGGCTAACTGGGGCCCGTGGGGAAATGCCCACTTTTAGGAATTTTTGAACCGTGAAGAGTTAGGACTCAAAATTTTTGGGAGAGGTGCCCTAGGGGCTAACTAAGACAACAAAATAAATTTGGCACTTTTTGGAGTTGTCTAGCCCACTTTATGACTATTTTAGTGTAGTTTTTCCCTATTTTCAGCCTCGAAAATAGAGTAAAAATAAAACCAAAATAACTTTTTCGTTATAGCTCCGATTTGCATGATTCTCGATCCGTTGGATGTAGAATAAAAAAGTAGATTTTTTTTTTTCAATAAATTTCCCTAAAAATTAGGGTTAGGGTTTGGTCCCAAATAACAAAGAAACACACAAAGTAGACAATATGATTATCTCTTTTATGGATTAAATGTGTGTCCTAAAACTTGTTTCTAGTGTGTTTAGATTTGTTGTTGCTCTTGATTTGGATTTAGAATGAGGGGACTCATCCATAGTGGGAACCAAGAACACCCATGCCAAACATGATTTTCTCAAAAAGAGACTAGGGTACACCACTTAAATCCCAGTGGGGGGTTCGCCTAGCTCTTCCACTCTGAACCAATGATTGTTCCAATAGTGGGAGATAGTTTGAACATAAGTAACTAGTACCACTATAAGTAAGTGCCTTACTCCATTCTAGGATATCTAGGGGGCAAGCCGGTGGAAGGAGGTGAATTCCAACGTCATCGGATTGAATTGGGGGTTGGTGATGAAATCCAACTCCCCAATGTTTAAAATGATACGTGCGAATGTGTGTGATTATTTTTAGATTTTGAAATAGAAAGTAATGCATCAACCAACATTCATGACTACTTTCCTACAATACCTAAAAAGAACATTTCATTTTCAGACAAATGCATCTATAACTAGTCTATATGATTTTAATGCACTCTCCTATTTTGTGATGAAAATAGCCACTGATTGGGCCACATGCAAGCAAACAAAAACACAATGGCCTAGCATGCTGGAGACTAGGGTGGACCTTACAGGCAGAGGTCCACTATTCCTAGCAATGCCTAGAGGAAATCTAAAAGAAACCTAGGAAATGCAAAATGCAGTTTTTATTTCTTTTTTCTTTTATTTTCCCTAATTAATCTATGTTTATGCTTGCTGTTTCTAGAAATCAAATGCAGATAGAAAATCAAAGAAATATAGGGAAGGGGTACCAACCTTGAATCCCGCTCAGATGATAGAAATTTTGCCCTCTACTGCACTTCTCTTTTGGTCGTGATCAGAGCGACTAATTTATAGGCGCTGTCAATAGGAGCGGCTAATTTCTGGCCATTGTAGACCATAGTGGCTGATTTTTGGCCACTGTAGACCATAGTGGCTAATTTTTGGTCGCTGTAGACTAGAGCGGCTAAAACTACATACAAAAACCTGAATTAGTAAATTGGTAGAAAATAAAAACTTGGTGGGGGTCCCACCGTGATCGCCATCTGTAGCGACCCCGGGAAGCGACACACCATCCACTACTCTATTTGCAATTTTATTTGATCTTTTAATGTTTAATATGCATTAAATGAAAGGCATAAAAGAGAGACATAACCAAAATACAAAGAAATAAATGAATGAATGCTTTGTATTGATATTTCCAAGATCCGGTTACATATAAATCCCTCTAAGGGATACCCTTCATTTGATACATGATTTTACACAAAGAGGGTAGCGGATGTATAAAATATCCCCTTGCAAGGGGTGATGCGCTTTTGCAGGCTTCCCGATGACACACATAAAACTGTATGAGGGCTTACAGATGCCTCCTTCTCCAGATCTGGTTCTTGGAGGGATCTTTGTGCTTTCGAATGTTGTGGATCTATCCGATGAACCTGTAGCCCTGTAAGCAATGAAATAACAGCACACACTTAGATGTCCGAGATTGCCTCCCTAGATGAGGTTGTTAGCAATAAATATGATAATGAAAGGAAATATGCTCAATGAATGAAACTAGTGCTATGAATGCAAGTAAATGATGCAAGTCTATGCTAATGACATGAAAACATGAAGAAAAATAGAATATAAGAAGCTAATACCAAAACCCTAGACTAGGCCTATGGGCCACTGTCCAAGACAGTGGTCGCTAGAATGAAACCTGTTCTCTTGCTCCAAGGTTATGGATCTTAAGCTTGTTGTCGATGTTGAAATGGTTGTCATTTTGTCTGGTGTGTTGAATACCTTGTAGATGGTAAACCCTTAATCGGCTAGCACTTCGTCGCTCCTCAAGGGTGCTCAGATCTGCTCTCCAATATGATAGGGCTTCATTGTGTATGCTCTCCAAGAAAAGCTCTCTCAAAGAAGGTTGCTAAAATATGATGAAGGTCCCGGATCCCTTGGTGCTCTTAGGTTTGCACCTTTTAAAGTGTGTGAAACCCTAGGTCTATGTTCAAACCCTAGGATTGAATCCCTCATGCATACTGGATGTTAGCATGAGAAGCTTTTGTCTTTTCTATGTTTGAAGACTAGTTAACTAAAGTCTAAATTTAGACTTGAGTCTCCCATGTAAACTGGTCATGAAGGGGAATGCAAAGTTATCCCCGCTCACCTTTATTGCATGCAAACTACCACTTCCACCCGTGATTGGGCCTATTTGATGGCAAATTGCATTTTTAGGGTTTAGTCGCTGTCATCTGCAGTGACTAAGGTTTGGCCGCTATCGTCTATAGTGGCTAAGGTTTGGCCGCTCTAAGCTTCAGTGGCCAGGATCCAGCCACTCTGGTTCATAGCGGCCAGGCTTGGATGGGCTAAGACTACCCCAAATGAGTGGTGAGAACCACTTTTGACACTTGGAAGGTCCAAGGTTTAGTCACATGATCTATGAATGTGCCCATGTGAGTAGTCTCCCTAAACATGACATGTTTTAGGTGTCTACACCTTACACTCACTCCCAACTTGCATTCCTTCTTGGCTCACAATTACCCTTGTCTCTTCTTTTTCTCGGTGTTCTAGCTTCAATAATTTTTGGAAATAATGTTCCACATGTTTATGATAAGGGTTTTAAGCATTGATGCACTTTGGATGGACCTATCGCTCTTCTGCCATGATTGAATCTCAACTCACACTCCCTCTCTGATCTCATTAGCTTTGGGCTTGCACACTCATTCCCAACTCATGCTCGCACTCCATGATACACTTACTCTTGGCTTATGCTTACACTCACTTGCACTCTCACTTATGGTTGCACTTACTCACACTTGTTGCTACACTTACTCCAGATTGCACTCATACTTGCTACTACACTTACTCCCATCTCATGCTCACACTTATTGCTGCACTTAATCCTAGCTCATTCTCACACTTGTTGCTGCACTTACTCCTAGCTTGCGCTCCATATCCTACAGTCTACTTTTGATCTCATAGATTTTTTTAATAAAAAAAAATTCTTCATGTATAAAGAGAAGCTTATGATACAAAATTCTTACCCAATTCCCATGGGTAAAATCAAAAGATATGATCTAACCATTGTTTATCTAATCCAAGTTCTCTCTTGTTCTAGACTATCCCATGCTTTGTGAAATAAGTAATATATATAATATGCATTACTACTAAAAAAAATAAATTTCTTGATCCACACAACACATAACACAAATTACATAAAAAAAATTGTGACACCAATAATGTGTAGAACCATTGAGGTGTATCACCCTTGATGTGCAACATTAATGATGTGTAGCATTAATGATGTGTGGTACCTACGATGTGTAGCACCATTGACATTTAGCCCCATTGGAATGTAGATCTAGCAAAATAACTATAATTGTGTGTAGCATCAAAATCTATTATACTTTTATCCATCACTCTTGTACTATTTTGTAGCTCATGTGAATCATGCTACTCTTTCACCAATAAATATTTTTTTAGCAATGTCAAAATATCCTATTTTGGTCTTTCCATGATCCACTTGAACTCCTTTATTGGCAAGTTGATCAACCTTGTTGTTAAAGTTTCTTATCACATGCATAAAACCATGGAATTGAAATGGTTGTGTATTTCTTGATTCTCCTATAGAATTAGCATTAGATTTGATATTTTCATATTTCTAATTATCATTTTAATGACCATTTTTAAATCTCCATATACTATCAGTTTTAACTGCTCTTTTTGCCTAGAAATTTTCAATCATCTATTCAAAGTTGAAAACTCTACAAATTTTTTTTATTTCGCTCCTAATTCTAGAGAAAATTCTACCAATACTCTCCTTGAGTCATTCATTATAATCTCTCCTACTCCTACTACTCCTAGATTCTTTTTTGATGCACCATCAAAAAAAAGATAGTATGCTTGAGTACTAAATCTTAGGGGCTCATCTTTATTACTTACCTGCTTGGCTAAAACAATATTTCTATAAGTTAAACTATTCCTTTTTAGCTTTCACCAATGAGTCTTCATTGTCAATCCTACTTCTATTGGATTGCTATGCTACATGAAGACTCCCCAAAAGACTGCATATTTTTTTCTCAAAATATTATTATATTTTGAGATTTCCATATAATGCCATAATACAATTCATGGTAATACTTCCCAAATTAACATTATTATCGATTTTTCATATTTGCAATAATTAGTGTCCCATTTAGTTAGAAACTCCCCGAACTCTTAATTTTGGAATGGATATCAACTCTAAAGCCCAATGCTTGCCACATGAAGTTCCAAACTTGGTTCTAAATTTCACATTGAATGAAAAAATGTTAAATATTTTTTTCTTGCTTCTTACATAACATACATACTAATGACCCATGCATACCCCTTCTACTTAGATTTTCAATAGTAAGAATTGCTTTGTGAGTTAAGATCCACATAAAATGATCAATTTTTGGAATGGATCTTACACTCCATAATTTTTTCCAACACTTGCTATTTGGAATTAAGTGATCATATTTATCAGCCAATAGCCAACTGTATCTTTGTTTGACATGATATTTTCTTGTTTTATTTATTGGTCCCCATATTATCTAGTATGGTTCATATTTGAGTCTAACATCTCTTTCTCTTAATAACTTGGCAAGATTTTGATATTCATTCTTCAAGTATCCTGATTCAATCTCCTATTCCCCCTAATTTTTGACTTGGATTCTAGCCGTTCACTTTGAGAATTATTAGTTTTTTTAAACATTGAATATTTTTCCATACCTTTGCTTCTAAAAAAATCTCTTAGGTAGAGTATTTCTAGATATATTCCTATTGGTAGCATGGTATTGATTGCATATGTCCACATGTTTGCTTTTTTCCATCATCGACGAGCCATAAACAACCTTTTCTAAAATAGGATAGTGTTGCACATATATTTGACCATGTAGTAGATATTTTATCTTAAGTTACATTAATTATTAGTATATGTTATGGCGGGTTTCCTCCAAGATATTTGTTCACCATGATCTTGTTGATGAGTTGCTTTCCTTGATAAATCTCCATATTAGTTTAGCTCCATACACCTTTGGAAATAAGGACAAATGCTTTATTCCTAAGCCACCCCATTTTTTGATATCCCGCTTAACCAAATGGAACTTCTTTATTTCTTGATTTCTAGCACTTTTCCACAAAAATGTCATTATCTTCTCAAATTTCTTAATCACCCCTACTCGTGTATGAAAAAATGACACTATTTCCTTTGTCATTATCATATAATATTTTTTATCATTCAGAGAGAGATTGGTATTTTAACACATTTGGAATACTTGTTTGAGATTAGTTATTACCTCCTCAAAAGAATTGTTGTGAATAATAAAATAGTCCATGTAAATTTCCATGAATTCTCTAGTTAAATCAAAGAAAATACTAAGTACTATTCTCTAGAGGTTTGTAGAAGCATTGCATAAACTAAAAAATAGGATCCTATAGGCAAATGTACCCCAATGACAAGTAAAACTAGTCTTGTCCTATTCTTCAAGAGCAATTTGAATCTAGTTTTAGCCACTTAAGTTGTCCATAAAAGAAAAATACTTTTTTTCAGCAAGGGTATCTAGAACTTGGTCAATAAAAATAAGTAATTAATAAAAAAAATTAGTAGCCTTGGTGATCTCTTGGTAGTTAATATATATTCACTATTCCCCTTCCTTTTTAGTTACTACTATGACTAGGGTAGAAAATGGGGTAAATAAATATAACATTAAAAATGTTTGAAAACTTTTTTTCGTAATAATTATTTTCAAAGTGAGATTCATCCTCCATTGGGGTTTTCTTATAGGTTTCTATAATATTAAATGTAAATATGATGGGTAAAAATTCTTAGATGGATCCTTTTCATATCTTGATAAACTAGAAGTAGATTTATTTTAAGTAAGCATGTTATTTAACATGCTCTCTTGCTTAGGAGTCAACAAATTATTGATAGTAAGATTTTTCCAAGTGTAATTTCAATAAAATTGATGAGAGAATATTTCTCATTGTTAAGAATTTTTTTCACACTACAAGTGTGGGGTAGAAGTTGATGAATAATGGTGCTTTCTTAAGGTTTAATTTTCAAGAATCATGTCTTGTATAGGACATCCATTATAAAATTAATTTTGGTTTAAACTTCTAGGGAGATATAAGTTTTAGAAAAATATTATCAAGTATGGTGTTCTCATTTATATCTTTCAAAGCATAATACTTTGTAAGAATGGTATGGATAGTTGTCTTATCATTTCTATTACAATCAACCCATTTAGGATCTTCAAATTTTTAAGTTGGTTTAGCTAGTGGAAACAAAATCAAGACTTTGGTCATGGATATATTTGAAAGGTCATGTTTCCTAAATGATAACTAAGACAGGAATTGATTATAGCTAACCATGGTCTTCCAAATATTAGTATATATCATTATAGGTTAGTATTTGATTTTAATACCACAAAATTAGTGGGGTGTTCCAAAGAAAGAAAAATAACTACATCCTCTACTATTACTTCAAAAATCATAGTTGAGCAATCAACCATCTATAAAACTATGGGAGTAGGACTAAGTCTTAAAGGTATAATTTATCCATTATTTCCTTTGTCATTACATTATTTGCTACTATAATTGATGGGCGTCATTATTGTCATCATTTAATTTTTAATATTTTTCAAATCCAAGGTGGTGTCCAAGGCTATCTACGATAGAAGGCTTGGGTAGATTACAATTCTGAAATTCAGATTACAAGCATTTTTTCAGTGAAATAGATGTTTGTTTAGACTTTTTGGTGTCACACTAAACCTAATATATAGAATGAAAACTAAATTAACTTGCAAGAATTTAAAATTGCTTCTAAGACTTGAAATTGAAAACTAATTATAGTTGTAGAAAATAGAATTATAGAAATGTAAATGTTGCTAAATCAAATCCTAAATTACAGCTACAAAATTGAAATGATAGAATTGAAATGATGTTTGAAAAGGAAACACACACGCTAAAAACAATTTTCAATGTCCTACTATAGGAGGTTGTCAGGATTCTACTACAGTGGTTGACAATAAAATGAAGTTACTAAAAAACTTGGTAAATTTGCTAAAACAAGAAAAATAGGGAAAAATAGAGTAACTGCAATTTTATGCTACTTATCAAATTACAAGAATAGGAAAACAGGGAAAACATAGGTCTAAGCTACTTTTTTAGCTAACACACATATATGCTACATAAGAACACAACTAAAAACATGAAATCATCACATTAACTCAAAACAGGGGTTAGTACATTCAATCGACAAGAAATGTGAATTAACAAGCATTCTACTAAATTTGCTATAGTAAAGTTATAAGAAGAACCTATCATCAATTAGTCCTCCTTCTAGGCATAAAAGTAGACCTTGCTTCCTGATATAGAAGAAGGTGGGAAAGTACTACTAACTACTTAAAACTCACACTTACTCATGAAAAAAAGATGATAAAAAGAACTGCACTTTATTGACTATCACAAAACATTACAATGCTACAGGAAAAATCCTGTTATTGGCTACAAACCTATTACAACATCTATTTTTACTATTAGCTCAACCATTAAGGGAGCTCTATTATTTATACTATTCTATTACATATGCCTCATGCACAATATCATCTACATTGCTATATTTTAGTGATTTGCTACCAGAATTACTACAAACTAAGTCTAAATCAAGATAAAGTTTGTTGTAATAGGTGTTTATTGGCTCTTGTATGCATCCTCAATGGTGGGAGTAAGTTGGAATAGGTTTGAAAAAGTATATTATACATGTCCTCATCTCAAAATACCTTTTCTCAATCGATTTGGGTGTAATTCTCCTTGTTTGGACTAAAACAGGCTTTTTGCCTTATCATTCCAAAGCTTCTTCGAAATATCTGGTAGTGAAATATACTTTATGCTCAACTATGATCAAAACAACCAAAAAAGTAGTTTTAACTAGATAGGACATCTGCCCTATCCTTCATAAGATATTTCCAATCAGTTTTGCATGCTCATGCTAACAAATTCCAAGCCATGCCATTCATTGATAGTTGGCTGGAATTTGCATGGTTGTTTCCTGCAGTTTCTAGATTTTCTGCACAGTCCTAAGAATTTGGTTCCATATCACAATTTAAACTATTTTGAAGGTGTGAAAAATATTTAAATAGCATTAGGAAGTGATAAACATCAACACAAATCATACTAGTATCTAAATTATGTATTTTATTCACTAAATAACAGTGCAACAATGTTGCACAACTATCCCTGCCTTATAGATGTTATACCCTGTTGCTATCCATTTAGATCATGTGGGAATGCATCCAAGTGGGTCAGAAGTCTTCTTTGATCTCCATGAACACATTCCAACCATTTTCCCATGCTTTGTTTGACAACTTCAAGGTGCTCTTGTAATGTGATAGCTTGCTGATTTTTCCATGCTACACAAAACCTATCAATGCCATGTTTTGTAGTAGAGACTTATTTTGGCACCATTTCACCTCAGTAACTCATTTTAGGTGGGAAAATATTTAAATAATATAATGCAGTTATAAACTTCAGCACTCCTTATCATCTACCATTTTTATTATGCATTTTTCACTTAACTAATCATGCAAAAACAGTCATAGAAATGCTGAAAATAGTCAAAAACAGGGGTACAATGCTCTTGACATAAAATCATGTAAAAAATTAACAAATAATATATTTTAATCAACTATTTGGCATTTAAATTTGTTATGTTTTGTAACATGGCAATTTTTATATGTCAAACATAGTGTAAAAATGAGGTATTTCTAGGCCTCATCATCCCCCCCAACTTGAATTGATGCATGACCCTCATGCATCCCAATAGGCCATAGCAATATGAAGATTTTATCCTTTTGAACAACATATTTTGCCACTTGAGAAATTTCTACAATTTTTGAGAAATGATAAAGATGCTGCAATTTCTTAAATTGTTGCAATTTTTTGAAAATGTTGAAAAATCTGAAAGTACTACAATTTTTGAAAAATGTGATGTTGAAAATATAAAACTACTGTAATTTCTAAAAAATTATTGAATAGTTCAAATTACTTACCACTTGAGAAATTTTTCCTTGTTGTACTACACTAAGCATGTTGTAATTAAGCACATGTATTTCATTTTTTCTTGCAACTGCAATTTTTTTAATTTCTATAATTCCTGCATTTTTTTATGGTACTCTTTGTTCTGTTCTTGCAATTGTTTTTCAATTTTTTTCATTTTCAACTTGCAATTCTTTGATTTCTACACTTTCATCCTTCAATGTCAGTTTCTGCAATTTCTATAGTTTTGTCTCTTTTTCTACCCTTCCACAAGTTTTAGTGCTGGAAGGTACCACTTAAAGGCTTGATAGCATGTGATTCATCTTACAATAGCCTCATTTTATTTTTCTAATGGTATCATATCTAGCAGATGCACTACTAGTGGTGGAATTTTCTGTTCTGACAACATTTCAACCAAAATACCTATTTCTTTTGTTTGCACCTTTGAAATAAAACTGATAAAAAATTGATTTTGAATATGCTTGAGGGATGTACTTACTTATGATGGAATGATCTAAACTTGAGGGGCCTAAATCTATGATATGATTTGCTCCTATGCTGTTCTGCATCATTTTTAGGGTATTCTGGCATAGTTTCTATCTCATTCTAAAGATTTTCGAAATGAGACTGTGTCATTTCGGAGCTAACCTAGGATGTTTCGAAGCTTCGTTCAAAAGTGCTGAAATGGCCTCCTGTGCAAAATTTAGCTGCAGATTCTATTGTAGGCCCATCTCTAGGGTATGTGAGCCTTCCATGAAATCAATAATCCTTTCTCTATCTCTCTGTTTAGATGTTTTTATTTATTTTGTATGTTTTTCTATTACATGTAGTTAAAAAAAAAATTAGGTGCATTTTCTAGATTATCCTCCTCAAATCTATGAGGTAGTTATAGGGTATCAACTTGCATTTCTCCTTCTAGAGCCTGACCTGCTAATTTAAATAGAATTTTTGCAATGTCTATTCCAAAATCAGGTTTTTGTAGATAGTTCCTCTGTAATAGAATGTTTCTACTCTTCTTATAACCATTTTTAATTTCTCATGCAACTAAGGGTAGAAGGGGGTGCTTCTTGATATGTTGAACAACATGTTCCATTTTTTCTAATTTGCCAATATTTTATAAAAATTTCATGTCAAATACTGATTATCATACACTAAATGTTAAATGCTTACTACGATTAAATTCAAGAAACACATACCTTACTATTCTAAAAATTTATCAAGCACCTTACAAACTATTGCTTTCGATGATTTTTAGCAAGTTATCTAAAAACGTAAACATAACACATGTGCAGTGTGAGATTTGTACAATGGTGGAACAATGATAGGTAGATCAAGAAGACAAACATGTTGAAAATCAGTTTTCATGTAAGCCTTAATTTAGTAGTGCCTCCAAAAAGGTTTTCACTACTAAATTATTCATTTTTTTCTTTTTTATTTTTTTCATATTTTTTATTTTTATTTTTTTCATCTTTTTTTCATCAGAAGAGGCTACCATTTCTGGTTTTCAACCAACTTTTGTCCCTTTTTTTTAGGTTCTTCAATGAGAGAGAATTTCTCTCATGAGGCTTCAATGTGAGAGAATGTCTCTCATTTTCATTTGGATAGGAACAATCCTTATTTTACAAAAAACACATTAATTGTTTCTGTATGAAAACATATTTTTCTTCTTGAAAGCAGCAGCAATGATGCACCCTTTCTTTCTTTGCCTCCTTATTGCTAGAAATGAAGTATTGACTTCATTTTTCCTCCTCCATACTAAAATTGATGCATATCCTCATGTATCCTTATTTTGTGGGACATGACTTATGCTGTAGTTTTTTCCCTCTCTTTTTTCTCTTTGCTTTTTTTTTTTTCTTTTTCTTTTTTTTTCTCTTTTTTTTTTTCTTTTTTTTCAAGATTCAAAAATATGATCATTTGAAATATTTTTTAGAAGAGGAAGCATCTTCTATCATATGCAAGTTTGACTGTGTGAAATATCGAGCAAATTCCACCTTTGTTAGCGACTTATGGTACAACTGTAAACAATGTCCATTCACCACTAATGTCCTCCTTAAATCATCAACCAAAGAAAGTTAAACAACTTCATTCTCAAAATATTCTGGTTTTTTCCAACTACTCCTAATGTGATCATCATGCCACATTTTCCATTGTTGAATGAACTCTGTTTAGTGAAGTATGTCCAACCACAGTTCATCCAATGCATTCAACTACAAAATTATTTTATTTTGTACCTACAACTTAATGTCAACTTCTAAAGATGTATAAAGTGTTAATAAAGCATTAGGATGTTGGATCAATGCATCAAACAATTTTTATTTTTGGGCATAAGTCAACCAAATATTGATATTCAAAGGTTTTTTTGGTTGTGTTTCAATTTGTTTTAGACTAGAATTAATTTTATGCATTAATAAATTAAGAGAGCAATGGTGTGGTAGAAAAGAATGGAAAATCTATGTATCTTTATCAAAAACAATTCTTGAAGGAATTAAATTTTATAAATGACAATGACAAGAGGAGAAATAATGATGTCATCCATGTGGTAAATGAAGGAAATTATTTTATATTAAAATGTGTGATAAATATTCAAGATTTTGTTTTTCATCATTCCATAGTAATTGCTAAATAGTAATTGGTTCATATTTAAAATCTAAATTTGGAACATTTTTAGCAAAAACAAACTTTTTGGATGAACCCAAATCTTCTACATTATCCTTTACAACTATGGAGGCAAAAGTTGAAATGTTCTTTTCATTTTCCTTATGTGATTCAAGAAAAAATGAAATTCCTAAACAATCATACTTAGGTGGAGTAAGTTTTCCTGTAAGCAAGTCTACTAATTTTCCACCTACTTGTATGGTTTCAGGATATATTTTTTTCTTTTTTCTTGGTTTCTTAAAACATAATCCTTGAACAATCTTATTAATGATGGGTACATATTTAATAGCTTGAAGTAAATGGATTGTAATAGTTAAATTTTTTAACATCAAATATAATTGTGAAGATGCCATTTTTGATATTTAAAATTGTTCAAGATATGATGCTTTCTCCATTAAATCATTTTGAGAAAAATTTTCTTTTTCTTCTTTTTGTTGTTTCAATGTAGATGAGTTTTCATGTTTATTTTCTTCAGCTCCCATTTCTACATTGATAAGTGGAATAGGTTCAAGAAGAGATTTTCATGAACATAACTGAGTGTTATCATAGTCATTCACATTTATTATGACTGTATTTTCTAATTCAACTATAGAGATAGGGGTTGTCTGTTTAACATTTTCTGGATTGGCCACAGGTTGAGCTAAAAACATAGGCTGTTTTGCTTTTTGTTTTTGTTGTCCTTGAGAGATATTATGGGTATGAGTAGGAAGCAAATTTAGTTGTTGTTTTTCATACTGTTGTTGCCCTTTGTACAATTTTTTTTGTTGTACCCATTGATGTCTCTACAATTTTGGTTGCAACCATGGTGGATGTTGTTGCTTCTATTGTTGTTTCATCCATCCATGTTGAGACCACTCTTGGGAATATGCCCATGGTGGTTGAATCCAATGTTATTGAAATAGACCTGAAGCAGACCATGGCATATACCAAGGATTATTTCCCCAATGTGCAAGAAATTGAGAAGCATTATGATATAGAAATTTAAGAAAATTATCTACTTATCTTTGTACTACAAAATTGAGTTCTTTCATAGGTTGAGATTGTTTTTCAAAGACACTTTTGAGTTATGGTAACAAATTGCATTGATCTGTAGGGTGTCCTTTTAAAAAATGCTACATGTAGCAAATATAAATGTTTTGCTCAATCATGAAGAGAGTGTTGCTTCTCACATATTGAATAATAGATGGCTAAAGATTCAACATATTCATTTTTTTAATCTATTGTTTTATCAATATCAGCATTTAGATTAGAAAAATATTTCATGAATTATTTCAAATCATTTGTGTTAGTAAGTTCATTTTTGGATTCTTAATTCTCGTATTTAAAGTTGTGATACTTAGATAACTATTTTTTGAACACTTAAGTGAGGTGAGAAAAGACAAGGACCAACTAAATATGGAGTAGCCTTGGCATAGTATAAAAAAAAAACCTCATAATACACATAAAATGATGGTGGGAGGACATTGTAGAGTTGAAGGTATACAAAAAATAAAGGGAGATACCAAAAAATGAGGAGTATGTGGTTTCTTTACTAGCGAATGAGAAGCAGCAATACTAGGGTACCGAGAATGGGGAGGAGCAAGAAACTAAATATGATAATTGGAGATACACAAAATAAGTGAACCCCCTAGAATAATATATCTCTATAACTATATTTCATCGAGGTGATTCTTTTGTAACTATATTCTTCCAGGACGTAGGGCTACTTCCAAGGCAGACAAATTGCCAAGTTTCAACATATTGTTTATTCTTTCTATGCCTTTTACATTTCTTAGCATTATTAAATAGGCAGCCCGTAGGTTGTTTATACTTCCTTTTATAGTTCTTTATTTGCACTCTCTAGTTCATCTTAGATACTGAGACTCTCGTATGGTTCTGAAAGGATATCTTTATTTATATAAGACCATATTGGAGTAGGAAAATTTATCAGTTGACGATTGTAGAATTATACCTATGGATTTTGAAGATATTCTTGTAGACACCAAAATCTAGCCATTCATCATCCATTCGTATCCTCAAATCATAGCCATTCATTATATATATATATATATATATATATATATATATATATATTTAATATATATAATATATTTATATTTATATATTTAATAAATATATATGTATTTATGTGAATAAATCCTAGCCATCCACCATGACTTAATCTCAGCCACCCATCCATCTTAATCCATGTCACATGCTCAAGTTTAATCTCAACCCTTCCTCATGTTTTAATCTCGACCATCCATTGGTGTCATTGAAACCCTAACATGATCAAGGGTATATTATAAAAGATGATTCATTTTGATGAATCAAGGTCCAAAAATTTAATATTCGAGAGCATCTAAGCATTCTATCCACTCCCAAACCCTAGCCATTTTTCTACCATATTCCTCCCTCATCGTTGCCATCGCACCTTCCATTTCTACCATCGTAAAACCCTCATGAACTAGATCTGGTTTTGCCTCACTCCCATCCACCCTTAAACACCTCCCAGAGTTCGTAGAATGCTGTTGAGCATTCTTGGAATATTGTTGGGTATTCATAGTCCTCCTAGAATACTTCTGGGTATTTATCATAGTTTATTTGTAGTCTGTAAGCCCTCGAGTGCTTTCGGGTATTTGTGCAACTTTAGAACATAGAAATAGGAGCATAGATCAACATCATAACTATTTTATTGATAAGGTAAGATATTCATTTGCATATATTTATATTTTTACATTTTATTTATAGTTTAATATTGTAGCACTTAGGGTTTTATAGGTTTTTATCATTTATAGGGCCTCACACAGTGGAGCCCTCATAGGTGCTATTAACCCTCTTGGTGTTTTTTTCTATTTGTAGGTGCAAGAACTATATTTTTGGAAGTTGTTGTAGCTAGGGTGGTCCTATAGGGATACACAAGCCCACCCGCACACTTGTTTGGAGCAAAATTCGATGAAGACACACCATTATTCTTTGTAACTAGGGTTTAAAACCCTATATTTGTAATAAAATATCAAGAGCAAAATAAGAGCACAATTGTAACCCCATATTTAGGGTATATTTTTTGTACATTGTGGAGATCTAGGCTCCCCCAGTCATATATTAATTTTTATTTTTATTTTTGTGCAATATTGTGTTTGATTGCTTTTGGTACATTGCTGTTATTGGTGTTAGTCATTTTTTTGCTTTACAAAATGGTGATCATGGTGGGACCCCCAAAGGGTTCCTCATTTTGATTTACCTTGTCACTGATTTATGTTTTTGTTTCTATTTTGTAGGTTTCTAGAAGTTTGATCATGTGAAAATCATGAAAACTAGGGTTTTTGGGAGTAGTAGAGTTCGATCAATGGTCGCATGGATGCCCTTAGCATTTGAGGGATGCCCTACAGAGTCTAGGAGATGCCTCACAATGTTCAAGAGACTCTAGTCTATGTTTAGGAGAGTGGGGAAGACATACGTAGGCTTCTTGGTAAGCCTGGTTCAAACCCTAACTCCATTTTTTATTTTTTTTCTTTTTAATAGTGAAATTAATAGGAAAACATCTATTTTCTATTTTAAAAAGTAGTTGCATTTTTCATTTTAGGCATTTGCATCTTTCATATAGTCTGCATATAGGGTAGAGTTGCATTTATGCATTCATTGTAGTTGCATCATCACATTTGATTCAGATTTCTATTATTTTATGGTGTTTCACTTGTTATTTTGTATGTTGTTTGCAATTGAAATGATAAAAGCATAAATAGTTGCATATTAGGGTTAAAGGCTTCCATTTTTGCTTTTCTAATCTGGAACAAGTTCATAATACTTGAGTATACTCCCACTATTGGAATCACTTGATGATTCAGGGTGGAAGAATTGGGTGAACCCTCCACTATTGGAATCACTTGATGATTCAGGGTGGATCTTAAGTGGTGTACCCTAAGTTATTTTGAGGAACTTGGTGTTAATGTCCTTGGATTCTAGCTTAGACAGGTGAAATAGGGTGTTTTTAGCATTGAGTGAACATTATAGACAACATAAATTTTAAAAATGAATCACACACTTTGCACGTCACACATTTAACAATAGTGAGTTGGATTTCATCACCAACCATTGTTCGAGATTGGCGATGGTGGGCTTCATCTCCATCCATCATCTCACCCCATAGAAACCATAGTAACCCATGAGCAATATTTCTGGATTTCATCACCAAAAATATTCTCATTTTCCATCCATCCTAAGAGTCCACCTTGCATATTAGCTTAGGTTTGCACATTATAACACACAAAACCATAAAAAAAATAATCTATTGCAAAACATAGGATTGAGTTGCTTGTTTGATTCTGTGTGATTTCCATTGCATATTTTCTACACATTCCACACATTCACCATCCCCAACCGACTCATTAGCTTATGGT
The DNA here is from genome assembly GCA_028583015.1 of Wollemia nobilis. Lineage (NCBI taxonomy): Eukaryota > Viridiplantae > Streptophyta > Pinopsida > Araucariales > Araucariaceae > Wollemia > Wollemia nobilis. The sequence goes on along the minus strand of JAQPPZ010017259.1, from coordinate 7,491,321 downwards.
TTCAACTCAAAGCCAAGAAAATATTTTGAGTCAAGCCTCTATTAGCCAAACCACTTCATCCATGGAGTGTTCCACATATTTCCCTACCACTTCTATGGTTAATCCTATAAGTGTGATACATATAAGTTATTCTAGTTTATCTATGGGACCCTCACATACTATGTATACCTCAAATACTGATGTGTTGCATAGAGCCATCAATACCCCCATTCTAAAAATTGAGCCATCATCCCCTACCAACCCTAACATCACCTACATAGATATGGGTAAATTTGGAGCTTATCTAAGATCCACTAACCCTATTCTAGAGCAAATCAATAGCCCATCTAGGCATAATCCTTCTTCTCAGTAGGAACTTGCCTACTCACATCCTTCTAGCTTCAACCAGGTGTATACCAACCCTCTTTTTGAGGCATCATCTGCACCTTCCCATCACTTGTCTCTCCCACAACAATCATGTGGCCAAAACATTTCCATCCCATATTCCTATACCACCACCTATGGCAATCCATTGTATGAAGCACATGTCAATGTTGCTTCACAAATGCTAGTCTCCATTTCATCCAATGTCCCCCATTCAGTTGCAATCCCTATTGCAACCTATCCTCCACCCACCTCATCCATTTCCACCACACCTACACCATCTACCTCAGAAATTTCCATACAACAAGCATGGCAACACCTCAACAAATTGCTCATGGGTCAACAAGATGCTCATTCTTATCCCCAACAACAAATACAAGTGGTAGATTTTAAGCCCTAATCTATTCCAACCCAACCTACCTTCTTTACCTCAAATCCATCATGGGTATCACAATATTCTATGGTTTCCATCCCCACACCTCCATTAGCCCACACCCATTCCATTCCCATAATTCAACACATTCATAGTCCTCAAACCTCATCTCCATTCCATCACCCATAATAATTCCCTCATCAAGCCCAACATCATCAAATGCAATCTAATCCATCAAACCATCAATATCTCATCACACCCCAACATTTCACCACTTCATCTCCACATAATCACCAAGTAATTTAGGGCTTCCACATACCTAGGGAAGACCCTAAAATTTAGGTAATGCAATAACATATTGATAGCTTGATACAACACACTCTTGGTATGATGAACTAGAAGCCTACCTTAAGATAACTAATCAATCAACCCATTCACTTTTTGGTACCATCACCACCATATCCGATAGATTTTATAGTGCCAAAATTTGATAAATTTAAAGGGATTGAGGACCCTAGAGAGCATGTAAGCACATTTATTCACTCATGCTTCAGAATCCAAGATCAAGATGCTTTAATGCTCAAAACCTTTCCTCAAAACATTGGGAGGAGATGCCTTGGATTGGTATAACCATCTACCTCATCATAATATTTATACATTTGAATAGTTGGTAAACCAATTCCTAGAAATATTCTCCCTCAATGTTCGTAAGAAAATCACACTGTCTGACTTGTATAACCTTAAGCAATTTGATGATGAGTCAGTCTATGATTTTGGCAACCGTTGGAGGGTCATTATCACAAAACTACCATTCTCCCTACCAATGGAAGAGTTAACTCGAATGTTCACCAAGAGTTGCTTAAAACCCATCTCCTGGTTATTGCAATTGCAACAATATAGATCATTTGAAGAAGCTCTTGCCCAGGCTAGCATAATTGAGGAAATAAAAATCCAAGAAGGTGTGCTAAATCCTAAGAAGAAAGAATGGTAGAACAAGGGCCAATCAAAAGGAAGTTATTCTGGCCAATCTAAGCCAAATCAAGTGAATCAAGTGGTCATGAGTCAATCGGTAATGGCTCAACAACAACAATCAATGCAACAACAACCACAACAAATTTCATATCAAGTGGTTCCCCCACCCCAAAAAATTCATAACATAGTTCCAACTATGGATAATCATCAATGTCAATAATCTATTCGACAAAATCACCATTACACACCCTTGTCTGAATCATATGCTTCCATATTTCGTAGGTTGTATGACACAAATCAACTTGCCTTACCTGAGGTTAAACTAGATGATCCTACCAAGTATAGCAAAAGCTATAGGGAACATTTATTTTTCCCTTATCATCGATAGAATGGGCATGACATTAACAACTGCTATCAATTCAAAGATATAGTGCAAGACCTAATTGACCTAGGGGCCATCAAGTTTGATAGTCCCTTGGCTCAACAAAATCAGAACCTTGGCATTTATCAAACACCACTTCCTCATCATGAGGAAGTGCAACCAACAATAGGAGGGTCAAACATCAAGACTCCTCCTAATCAAGTCAACCATGTGCAACAATACCAAGGTTTTGTGGGTGCTATTCATGTAGTCACCCAAGGTCAACAATGCACCAATCAATAAAATGCACAATAATAGACTATCCAATCTCTCATAGCACCTCAAGCAAGTGTGTCTCCTCAACCTACCAATTCATCATCACCCATTCAGTTCTCCACCAATTCTTCCCAACCAATTCACATTCCAAGTCATCCATATCCACCCAATCATATTTCCAATCATCCACAAAGGCCAATCATCTCTTTGAGTAGTTAGCTAACCACTAGCCTTAAAATGGCTTCAGCCAAACTATCTATTTATGAGCTAATACAACAATCTCCCCCACATCATGAGGCATTAATGGAGATTCTAAAATCCATTGAACTCCAATATTAGGATACTAATACCTTTAGCAATTTTTTGGGGAATATCTGAACATGTGTGGAGCCTTCCATTATATTTTATGATTTTGAAATCAAATCAATATCATCAGAATCGATGGACCCTCCATTACACATTATGGCTCAAATTGATAGGAAGCCATTCAAATGAGTTTTGATTGATATCGACTCCTCCATCAATATCATCACCACCTCTACTCTTCAACATCTTAATCTTCCACCATCTCATATAACCAAATCCACCTTCACCTTGAAAGCATTCAATGATGCTCTCTGTTCCATAGTTGGCACTATTGTTTTACCCATCGAAGTGGGGGTAAAAATATTGCATACAATGTTCCACATCTTGGAAGGATCCATGGCATACAATGTACTCCTTGGATGCCCTTGGATTAGGGAAATGAGATGTGTCCCCTCTATACTCCATCAATGTCTAAAATATGTACATGAGGGATAAATTCATTGCATACCAATGGATGTCAAACCATTTAAGTATTGCAATTTCATCTCAAATCCCTATGAATCCACTCTTCCATCCACTCATATTTTCTTGACCCCATCAACCACATCATCCACCACACCATCCATCTCTTCATCCAAATCTCCTATTCTTAAGGAGCTCCCCATCACTACCCCACATCAAGCTTCCACCTTCATGCCCCCATCCTCATCACCATCGACTACATGTACATGTGGTCAAGCCCAATCCACATTGTCCACATCATCAACATCAACATCCCCCATCATTATTCCCTCCACATCATCACCCATTCATCAAACACCTCAACCAAATCCACCTTCATCCACATTAGTTGATGTCTCACAAGTTGAATTAATGGATTGTGAGATGCCATTCTATCCCACACCTCTCCCATTATCAGAGCCACAAGCCAATCATGAGCCTTCCACATCCACCTCCACATCATCCCAAGTTGTGGTCCACCTCACTAGTCCTAGTATTGGTGAATACATGGTCCAAGATATTACTGTTACACCACTTAGCATCCAAATTGCTAGGGATTATGGTCACCCATGTGACCCACCCTTATCCATAGGAGTGGTGTACAACATGGGTTCAATGCCTAACAATATCAATTTTATGTATGGGGGGATTGATTCATCATCCAATCCATCTTCCCTAGATGAACCCAAACAACCAACCCTTGCCAATATACAACACATGTCAGGTTTTCCATCCTGATACTTTCATCGAGTCAATTGGTAAGGATATGGCCTAGGATGACATGAATAAGGAATGCATGAGATCATTGATACTTCATATCGAGAAGTGCATGACCATTCAGGTTTAGGCTATCACTCTCATTCTTCCACTTCTTTTGAACAAGATTTTCAAAATCTCCATTTGAATTCAAAAGAAGAAACCCATCACATCGATGACTTTGAGGAGGAAATCTATGAAGAATACGATGTTATATCGATAGCTTCTGATGAATCTGATGAGGAATCAACACCCATCACTCCATTCATCGAATATGATGAGTATTACCTCATAATGTTCCCCATCCATCAACCCATATTTCATTTTCTCCTCCCTAGGGAGTGAGCTGAACCAACTGGTGAACCACCTCCACTTCATTGATCCACCTCATCAAACAATTTTGTAATATATGTACATAAAAATAAAAAACACATAAAAAAAAAAAATCATCATTGCATTGCATGTGCATGGCTTTTTACCTATTGCATTTATTTGTGTTGCTCATTGTTGTTCAGGTTCCTAGAGTTCTTGCATCAGTTCTAGTAGATAGGATCTATCCATCCTTCACATTGCCAACCACCAGTTTCCCCTTTAAGTTAACATGAATCCTATTGACTTATTCACCCCACTCCATAATCCATATGATTTGGCAAAGCCAATTCCAATTGACATGAGCCTTATTGATATGGACCAGATTTCCTCACCTCCATCCTTTTTTAAATTCATCCTTTCTAAGGAATTGTTAAGGGCTTCAGCCAACTACATTCCTCCATCGCCTCCACCTTTACCTTCACCTTCACCTTTAGATCCTGAGGTTTTCCAGGTAGACATGGAAGAGACTATGTCAGAAGAGTTTGATAATATCATAGATGACATTCATCTGATCCCAATACCCCATCATCTTGAGGAAGGTTCTCATATGTCCATTGAAGATACCATCGATGTGAACCTTAGTTCAGATGTAGACAATCCTCAAATCATCAAACTTGGAAAAATTTTATCCGTAGATGAACAAGAGCAATTAATTGCTCTCCTCAAGAAGAAGAAGGGTATTTTTGCATGGTCCTACAAAGACATGCCTGGTCTTGACCCTAACTTGGTTGTCCACAATCTCACCTTGCACCCTGATGCTAAGCCGATCAAACAAAAATTGAGAAAGATGCATCCTACCATTGCCCTCATGGTCAAAGAAGAGCTTCAAAAGCTTTTAGATGTGGGTTTCATTGAACCCATTGATTATCTTGAGTGGCTTTCAAACATGGTACCCATTCGTAAACCTAACGGGGTGATACACATTTGCACTAACTTTCGAGACCTTAACAAAGCATGTCCTAAGGATGACTTTCCTCTACCAAACATTGATACTCTTGTCGACACTTGCATTGGCCATGAAATGCTTTCTCTAATGGATGGTTTTTTAGGATACAACCAGATTCGAATCAATCCTGATGACCAACACAAAACAACATTCACTACACCTTGGGGGACTTTTTGTTACAAGGTGATGCCCTTTGGCCTCAAAAATGTAGGTGCCACTTATCAACATGCCATGACATACATCTTCCATGATTACATGCACAAGATCATCAAATATTATGTGGATGATCTCTTGGCAAAATCTAAAACTCGACAAGAGCACATTGGTGTCTTGGAAAAAGTCTTTGATCGACTTCTAGAGCATAATGTAAGGTTGAACCCCAAAAAGTGTGTCTTTGGTGTCACCTCAGGCAAACTACTAGGATTCATTATCTCCAAAAGAGGCATTGAGGTGGACCCAAACAAATTCAAGGCCATCATGGAGATGCCTCCCCCAAAAAACTTGAAGGAATTGTATAGTTTACAAGGAAATATCCAATCGATCCATCATTTCATTGCACAACTTTCTAATAAATGCAGGCCATTCAATCACCTTCTACAAAAGGGGGTGATATTTTCATGGATAGATGAGTGCCAAAAAGCTTTTGATGACATCAAGAAATACCTGGCTTCTCCACTAGTTTTAACTCCTCCTCATTTGGGGGTCCCCTTCCATATTTATGTTTTAGCAATGGACTTTGCATTAGGGACAATGCTTGCACAAAAGAATGAAAACAATCGAGAGCAAGTTGTCTACTACATTAGTCAAACATTGGTAAGCTATGAAACTAGATATGCTTACATGGAAAAATTGTGCTTAGCAATGGTTTTTACCACTAAGAAACTCAGACATTACATGCTTAGTCACACCACATATGTCATAGCTCACGAAAATCCTCTACGTTACATGATGTCTCACACTTACAATAACACCCACATCACAAAATGGATAATGCTTCTCACTAAATTTGATCTTGAGTTCATCAACCAAAAATCCATTAAAGGTTAGGTCATAGCTGATCAACTTGTGGAAGCTCCACTTCCTAGTGATCAACCCTTGATTATTGAGCTCCCATATGATTCGGTATTCACTATCACTGAACAAGAAGAAGATGTCATTCTAGAGGAAGATGTCGATATCACACTATTCTTTGATGGTTCTAAGTGCAAAAAAGGTCAAGGTGTTGGAGTCATGTTTCATACACCACAAGGGGTACCTATTCCCCTATCTTTCAAACTTGACTTCCAATGCACAAACAACAATGCAGAGTATGAAGCCTTAATATTAGGTCTTCAAGCAGCCATAGCTATGGGCATAAAGTGTATCAGGATATTTGGTGACTCCCAACTTGTTGTTCATCAAATAAATAAAGAATACCAATGCAAGGAACCAACAATAAAGCTTTACCATGAAGTAGCAATGACATTGCTCACTAAATTTGATTGGTATGAAATCGATAGTTTACCACGTTCGACTAATAGATTTGCAGATGTGATGGCCTCTCTAGGATCATTGATTCCAAAGAACTTCGTAGGAGAGGTACAACCACTCATTGTCACAATGATCTCTAAATCTACAATTGTCCATGTTGAATCTAAGGATGAGAAGGATATTTGCTTTATCCATACAGAGTCGTATGAGCCTTGGTCCAACCAAATAATAGCCTTCCTCAAGTTTGGAACACTCCCATCAGATATGTCATGGACTACTAAATACACTTTCAAGCAAAAGGTAGCTCGTTTTACTCTCTTGGGGGATATGTTGTATAGACATGGTTATGATGGAGTCCTCCTTCATTGTCTCAAGCTTGTAGAGGCACAAAGAGCCATAGTTGAAGCTCATGATGGTACTTGTGGTGGTCATTTTAGTGGAATGGCCATTGCAAAGTGTATTCTATGCATGGGTTACTATTGGCCCACCATGGAACGTGACTATTGCACTTACATCAAGCATTGTCAAAAATATCAACAACATGCTAATTTAACTCATGTGCCATCACAAGCATTACAACCTATTCAAAGCCTTTGGCCCTTTTCACAATGGGGTCTTGATTTGATTGGAAAAATCTTACCTTCTTCCTTGGGATAACATACATTCATCATCATGACCACTGAATACTTCACAAAGTGGGTTGAGGTAATTCCTCTAACTAGTATGATAGGACCTCGAATTATGGAGTTTATACTTCATCATATCATCTATCATTTTGGTATTCCCTCAAAAATCATCTCTGATAATGATAAGTCTTTCAAAAACAAGGATGTTCAAGCACTTTGCAAGAAATATAATATCCAACATAGTTTCTTGACTCCTTACTACCCATAAGATAAATGGACAAGCTGAGGCTACCAACAAGACCTTAATTGCTATTCTCAAGAAACTAGTCAAAGAAAATCATTGAGATTGGCATACTCAAATCCCCTTGGCATTATGGGCTTATCAAACAAGCATCCACATGCCTACTAGGGCAACACCATTTTCACTGGTCTATGGAGCTAAAGCAATTATACCTCTTGAGCTTGAGATCCCCTCATTGCGAATTTTATTGTAGGAATTCATAGATGATGATACTGCTAGACAAGCATATTTTGACCAACTCACGCTTCTTGATGAAATGTGGGTCAATGCTTTAGAGCATTTATGAGTTTATCAGGACCACCTAAAGCATGCTTACAATGCCAAAGTTCATCTATGTGAATTCCAAGTAGGAGATCTTGTTCTTAAGGAGAATCAACAAAACACCAATGCATTATCGCACCTTCATGATAAATTCATGGCTAATTGGCTAGGTCCATACATTATCACTCAAAAAGTGGGTCAAGGAACTTATAGGCTTGCTATTCTAGAGGGAGTCAAAGAGCTTAAACCACTTAACATCATCCACTTGAGAGCATTCTATGCTTAATGTGATTTATATATATGTATATATACATGGCTAAAAAAAAACAAACACAAAAACAACATGCATATCCACTGCATCTCATACATTCATCCCACATTCACATTCATTTACATTTTCACACATTTCATTTCATATTAGGGGTCATTTATTCAGTTTAGATAATAATTGATCCAATAAATTTTTGTTGCCTTAATCAGGGGCACCTTCAAATCATCATCCATTTCATTGCACCATTCCATAAAGTCAAATTATCATTTGCAAACCATATTTCCATAATCCCTAGGTGTTTTTGATCACTCAACCACTCCTAGTGTTTCTAGCAACCTCCAATACATGTCAAGTTTTCTTTAGGACCAAGACACATTTTCACTAAGAAAATCTTGAGTTCTAGGAATTGACTCTAACACTCTTGAACCAAACACAATCACACATCTTAAAAACATCTTGTGTCAAAGAGGGATAATACCATGATTGGGTTGAACCTCGAAGTAAAAAGGGTACTCCTTGCTTGTCCCATTATGCACATAGTCCAAAAATAAAAAATAGTGGTTTTCACCACTATCACAATCACTTCCAAATAAAAGAATGAGTAGTAAGGATAGGGTAAAATTCTCATCACACTTCGGTTGAGAATCTGATTCCCCAAAGCTCTAAATATTTTACACATCACACACCATAGATCCTCAAGTTGTAAGGATAGAACTACATTTCTATATAGATGGTTAGGTAGTCTGAATCCCCAAAGCTTAGAGATCAGATTCTTGGACTATGGAGCTAATCTCCACCAGGGCTATAGATGCTTGACTGGCAGTGGAGTATGCTCATGCATGGTGACACGTCTCTCTTGAAGAGACCTCTGACCACACATAAGGACAAACTAGCTTCTTGGTCTCCTCCATGATAGGTTTCATCTCAATTTACTCAAGATGGGTTAATGAACTCACTTGCACACACATTGGTTCTTGATTACCTTGAGTCATTACCATACTCATGATTTGGTAAATGAATTCACTACACACACATTTGGTCTTAGAGAAATTAGATAGAATTTAGTGAGTTTGTTTGATATCACTAGTATGTCTGAGTCTCTAAAAAAATCAATTTTCCATATCAACATCCATATAAATCCATATCATTACATGAGTCTTCCATTTCACATGCCACAATTTTGGTGCCCCTGATTAAACAACAATGCTATAAATGGTCAAGTAAAATCTAAACTATGAATGATCATTAGAGCATTAATTCATTTGCATTCATACACATTATACATTAAATCATCCATCACACATATACAAATACATTCACACATGCATTTACACATAACACAAAAAGAAAAAGCCATGTATATATATAATCACATTTTACAATGAATGCTCAAAGGCTATATACAATGGAGCACCAAGGCTCATATACAAAAAGTGCATCTAAGCACTAGCTAATACCTATAGGTAGACCCCTATGACCTTGATGGAGCCCTAGACCTAGAGTCACTATGCCTAGAGTCACTATGCCTAATAGAACCTACTATAGAGGAAGAGGGTCGATCTGGCAGCCCAATGTGGTGCTGCATCAATAGATCCTCCAACTCCTAGATGTATCCCTCTCAGGATCAAAGGTATAGTATATCATACCTCTGATGATGGTCCCTCTATGCTAGCTCTACCTAGAGCCTCATGATCCTATCCTCACCTCCACCTATAGCCATCTGTACCTCTAGCTCTACTCGTAGTTGAGCTATCTTTGCATCCTACTTTATCTCTACATCTCGCTCTACCACCATCTATTAGAGCTGATCCTACTCTACCTCGAGCCTCAATCCACTCCTCCTCACTCTAACCTAGAGGTCTCTCTAGAACCTCCTCCATATCATCCATACCATCATCATCACCTCCAATATCTAGAGGTTTCTCTATTGCATCTCTTACCCATCTCTTGCCACTTCTAGATCTATGATATCTCTAATGATGGGGAGTCTCCTCCACCTTAACCTCTACCTCATCATCATCCCCACTATCCTCATCCATTGCTTAACTAGGTACCCATGGTGGTTGTAATGAACCATACATCATACTCAGTGGTAGTCCTTACATCATCCACATCTAGGAGATCTATCTCCTCATCATCCTCATAGGTCACCCACCATTCCTCCACATAAGGTAGACTCATCTCATCCTGATGATGCCTGTATAACACTGGTGCCTTAGGTATCCCCTATCATAGCCTAAACTATCATAGCACCTATGAGAACTAGATCAGCTCCACCTCACTCCTATGCCACCCAACCACCCATCTAGCCTATTAAACTCTTCATAGTTGCTCCCTATCACTAGTCCAACTAGCACCTCACCATGGTCTCCAATGCACCTGATCAAGTGTCAACCCTACCCATAGATCTCTGTACTCCTAGCTAGTATAGCTAGGATGACTTAACTGAACCTCCTCAAACACTCACCATCTCAAAGCATAGGGTTTCTCCCCATCCCATGCCTCACTAGGTAAGCCCATAGGTTAAGCCACACTAAAGTGCTCCTAACCCCAACACTATAGTAATACACTACAACCTAACCCCTTTTACCCTTACCTCCTCACCTCGTATAACTCTAAGTATATCTGAGCTAGTAGAGTAGGTACCCATGCATACACCTGAGGCTCATCGATCATATCATACACCAACCTAATCATGTTCCATGGGAATCGATAGCTAGTGTTGTTAGGTACCACTATGTTGGCCAATAGGAACATGACCAAGGTGGGCAATACCTCCAACTCCTTCTTGGCATACATGACCAAGTACATGATCCCTCCACCCTTCACACTCACACCCCTCCATCGATCTCCAAATATCTAACTCATCTCATGCTCCTTATCATGTCCAACCTCAACATGTAACCCCTCCACTAGCACTCAAAGAATGTGGTATACATCCTCGAGTGTCACTATCACCTCACTAGTAGGGAGCTAAAAGGTCCCCCTATCTGGATCCCATATCTCTACCAAGGTAGAGAGATACCCCTCATCATCCCTCACCACATCAATCTATGTAGCTCCAACTAGCCCCATGATCTCCAACCACTCCCAATGCTCCTCCTATAGTGCCTTTCTCACCCCTGGTATGATGGGTGAGAACCGATGTCGAGCCTCCAAGATCCTCAACTGTAGCACAACACATACACAATGCAAACACATTAATATCACATTCATTGCATAATAAATAAAATTGCACAAGTCCAAACAAGAGTGCCAAGGGCACTTACCTCAACCACCTGCATCTCTACTCCTATTGCCACATCCACTCCCTCCATCACCATGGCCTTCACTCCACCACACTCCTTCACTCACTCACTCTCCTTCAGATGTAGTTTCTAGAACTTGTGAATACAAGAATGAAATCAATTTGACCCCTATAGCCCTTTTATAACTATTTTGAGTGCACTCAAATGCCCTTGGGTATTTTCCAGGTGCACTCAAATGCTCACCAACATTTGCAGCATGGTAGACGCTTGCCCGCGTCTATCCAGACATGAACATTGGTAGGCATTTGACCTCAAAATATTGCAAAAGGTGTCAAAAGGGCCTCAAAATGTAGCTTACCTCCACAAAATCACTCCATATTTCATCCATGCATTCATTTCATCATCATATCATGTTTTGTGAAAGCCAAAATCGATTTGGGCACTTAATTTTTGCTTGCGACCAAAAGTCACAAAATCACCTTACAAACTTCAAAATACCTCAAAATGGTCCAAATTTTCACAAAATGACCACATTCATCATTCTAATCATCCATCTCATCATTTCACCACTCTTTGTGATAACATGGATTGATTTGGGTGGTTAACTTTTGTTTACGACCAAAAAGTCATAAAATTGTCCAAAATTGCTTTTAAAAATGCTCCAAAACAATGCAAAATTTCACAAATTCATGCAATCCAATCATCAATGCATTCTTCATCAGCACATTCTCATTTCAAATCCATCAACCATTGCATTTGCATTAAAAATTTTCCAAATTCACCTACAATTTCAAGTGAACCTCGTATCTAGTGGTCTACTCTACTCCCTTGGTGATTGCAATGATTGGTTGTCCATGCAATTTGGTAAGATGAGTAAATCACCATAAGGACACTTGCCCATCATCATTCAACATCCTCTTGTTCAAACACAAAATCATTTTGGGTTACTCATTTCTCAAGTGAGACTATGCCCAAGTTAACTTGCTCAAAAAGTTATCATTGATGGCCTTGTTCATGGGGCTTGAAACATGGACAAAATCACATCTCAACATTTATTTTACATTGACAGTCATCATGGAGATAGGCCCTTCCTAGGTTGATTGGTTCCAATTGAGGGAATTATCCTACAGTCACTAGCTGACCCTCCAAGGGTTGACTCTTTTTATTTTTGTATTTTCATCACTTTGCATTTCAATGATGCCAATTGGCATGTTTTCCAATAACATGGAATCACCCCAAACTTGGGGTAACTAAATTTGATTTTGAGTTCCCACATCGGGATACATCATTCACATCATACATCATACATTTGGAAAAAATCCCTTTTCTATTGGGAAAAAATAGAATTCATTTACATCATTCATCATACATCTACATTTGGAAAAAATCCCTTTTTGTTGGGACAAAAATAGAATTCATTTACATCCACACTTGGCAAAAATCCCTTCTCTATTGGGGAAAAATAGAATCAACCACTTGCATTATACAAAAACCCTTTTCTCCATTGGGGAAAAAATGACATCAATCATTCATACATATTTACATCATTCATATCATCTACATTTACATCATACACTTGCACTTACACCATTCACCTACATCATTACCCATAATTCTATCAATTGGCTCGTGAGACTCATTTTTCACTCATTCACCAATTGAGGGGGTAAGCTACACCAACAAATTCTTTATCTTCAAGATCTTCTTTGTGCTCCAAGGAAAGAAAGTTGCTTCACCACACCAAACCAGGTGTCTCATATTTTTGCACCGCATTGTGTTCCATGCAACACGATACAAAAAGGGGCATCTGTAGACACCAAAATCTAGCCATTTATCATCCATTCGTATCCTCAAATCATAGTCATTCATTATATTATATATATATATATTTATTTAATATATAATAAATATTAATATTTTATATTTATATATATATTTAATAAATATATATGTATTTATGTGAATAAATCCTAGCCATCCACCATGACTTAATCTCAGCCACCCATCCATCTTAATCCATGTCACATGCTCAAGTTTAATCTCAACCCTTCCTCATGTTTTAATCTCGACCATCCATTGGTGTCATCGAAACCCTAACATGATCAAGGGTAGATTATAAAATATGATTCATTTTGATGAATCAAGGTCCAAAAGTTTAACATTCGAGAGCATTTGAGCATTCTATCCACTCCCAAACCCTAGCCATTTTGCTACCATCTTCCTCCCTCACCGCCACCATCACACCTTCCATTTCTACCACCGCAAAACCCTCGCAAACCAGATCTGGTTCTGCCTCACTCCCATCCACCCCCGAATGCCTCCCAGAGTTCACAGAACATTTCTGAGCATTCCTGGAATGTTGCTAGGCATTCACAATCCTCCTAGAATACTTCTGGGTATTTCTCATAGCCGATTTGCAGTCTACAAGCCCTCGGGTGCTTTCGGGCATTCGTGCGACTTTAGAACACAGAAATAGGAGCATAGATCAGCATCACAGCTATTTTCTTGACAAGGTAAGATATTCATTTGCATCTATTTATATTTTTACATTTTGTTTATAGTTTAACATTGCAGCACTTAGGGTTTGTAGGTTTTTATCATTCAGAGGGCCTCACACAGTGGAGCCCTCATAGGTGCTATTAACCCTTTTGTGTTGTTTTCTATTTGTAGGTGCAGGAACCACATTTTTGGAAGTTGTTGCAGCTAGGGTGGTCCCGTAGGGATACACAAGCCCACCCACACACTTGTTTGGAGCAAAATTCGATGAAGACACACCACTATTCTTTGTAACTAGGGTTTAAAACCCTATCATTTGTAATACAATATCAAGAGTGAAATAAGAGCACATTGTAACCCCATATTCGGGGTATATTTGTTGTACATTGTGGAGATCCAGGCTCCCCCAGTCATATATTAATAAAATATTTCATTTTGTGCAACATTGTGTTTGATTGCTTTTGGTACATTGCTTTTATTGGTGTTATTCAATTTTTTGCTTTACAATTTTGCTTGCTTTGAATTGGTGTTTGCATGTTGCTAGTCTTAGCCTATATGATCCATGAGATTTCATCTTGCTCATCAACTTTACCCATATGATTAAGGACTTTCCTTATTTTTGCCTCTAAATTTTTATAAGCTCTTGGATTTGCAGTACTTTCTCCATGCTTAGGACATTAGGATATTGAGGTGAAATAAATAGTGCCATGATTCAATTTACTTGTATGTTGTAATGTTAATATAAGCTATGATGTTCGACTCCCTTTTGAAATTTGTTTATCTCCTTAGATCTCCTAAAATATGTCCTTGTAATCTCGGTTGGCAATGTCATGGGAAATCAGTACTATGATGGTTTGGTAGATTCACTCCTCATTGGTGCCACATCTAATAACACTCTCCCAAGGTAATATTATTCTAATTTTGTTAGGTCTCAGGGAATACATACATGCATCAAACCATAATTTGATACTTTGCTTATCGATATCCAATGAAAATTATATTTTTGATCCCCATGTTGAGATCTAAGTCATCGTAGGGGTTTGTCACTCATGCACCAATACTCTCATTGGTGAATCAGTGAAGGGAGCTTGTTGTTGATGATGAAATGAGAACAAGGCCTTAACTTGTGCTATCACCATTTGGTTGATGTGGTCATTGATTGATTAGTGTTAGGGACCTTTTATCTATGATGAAGGAAAAACGACTTAAGTCATGGATAACCTTGGAAAATATGACTATATGCATTAGGTGGCCCTAGAAAGGATTTTAAAATACTTAGGTCTCATGGAGATGATAAGGTGTTTCTATTGCTAACCACCCTGTACCATCATTTATGAACATGTGACAAGAACTTCAGATGAGCAACGAAGAGACCTTGGGTACATGGGTTGTTAACAATTTTGGTCTTCAAAGGACTTGACAAGGCTTGATTGGCATTATTTTTTATTGGCCAATGAGGTCGCTGATATGTGAGTGATGGAGGATTTGCATTGGCAATGGTCTTCAACTTCTCAAAATATCTTTACAAGGTTCAAATGAAAGTATCACACTTAATCACTCATTAGCTAGGCTATCACTGATTAATCGATGATAGGGAAATCATCAACATTGGGAACACATTAGCTTTATGAACTTTGGATGATAATTGCTATTTTGAGACTGTGGCAAATACCTTGGTGGAAGTGATGGAGAAATAACTTAGGAATTTATTCAACTAGGGCTCGAGGAAGTAATTATAGAATTTTTATTTAGGATATTTGATAACTTTAGGTGATACTTACAACTTAGGTGTGACTACAAAAGGGAAAACTCATTTGGAATGAGACCTAGACCCTTAAGTTGTAATGAGAACTTTTACGACCGAATTGACATAGTTGCTAATCGGTTGGTATGGTCACAAATGCATGATTGATGAGGGTTCTACAATGGTGATCGAGGAAAACTTGCAATACTTTAACTAGAACTAGTGTCGATTGACTCAAGTGATTATTTTGGATTAGTATGGAGGGTTACAATCCATGAAAAAGGGAGTCTTTACCTTTCTTGGTTAGCGTGATCATTGATCAACTTGGTGCTATTGTCAATAGATCAGCTATGGATGATTATGATCAATGATGAAGGTTAAGAGCTTAGATTTTATAAATTTTGGGGACTAACTTTAGGACTTAGACCATGGTGATGACCTTTGGAAATAACAGAGGTATAAATGTGGGCAAAAATGATGAGAAACCTAGAAAATATCAAAGGTGATGGCATGAAGACATAATGATAACTTGAGAAATGCATTATATGGATTAATATGTGATGAAATTTTTGGTCTAAGACCCTAGTGATGATGTGAATGAAAATTTGAGGGTTAAATAAAATGGTAAGGGTGTATCAAATGATATGGAAAGGGCTTTATGAATGAGATGGTAACATGGAATGGGATGATGACAGAGAATTATACACCTTGATAAATTTTATTTGAAATCATAAGGACAAGGACTATATCATGGACTTATTAACGACTCTCAAAACTAAAGTTCTCATTATAACTTGTTAGCATAAGACTTTGGACTCAACAACCCCATAACCTTGTTAAATTGACCAAGACTTCCTAAAATCACCTAGAATTAGATTTTGAAATTCTTTAAAAAGTTAGGGGTATAAAATAGGTTGGGATTACATGATCCAACACTAGCTCTGACTGGGATAGAAGACATGAATGATACCAATGATATATGAATGCTTTTGAGAACTCTAAAATATTTGGTTGATCATCATAAACTATAAATGAATTGAAAAGTACAAATCTACCTAATCACCTAAGCTATGAAAAAAGAAGTTGAAAAGATGATCACATCTGACTAACCACCATTCCTAATCACCTATCGACAAAATAAAATAACCAAAACAAAAAATGACTTTATTTACCTAGTCACCTAAAACCTATAAAATGAAGAGTTTATTGTAACAAACCATTTTGAAAATAACAAATAAAAATTTCTTAATAACCTAAGGAACATAACATACTTTTTGTTGTTTGGAAAGCATTTTACAACTCTAACTCCCCTCATGAAGAGGGTTGAAGATCTTTAAATGATGGCCATTCATAGGTATAAGCAGTTTTTCACCCTTCATACCTTGTAATTTGTAGGTATATTGGCCAATCTTCTGTGTAATCTAATAGGGATCTAACCACTTAGGCTCAAATTTCTCCTTTTCTCCATACCTATAATTTTTAGGATCCCAATAAATCACAATATCACCTTCTACAAAGGGCACTCCTTTTTATCTTTTGTTGAATGACTCGGTTGTCTTTAGAGCTTTCTGAGTCATCTTTACCAAGGCTTCTCTCCTATTTTTCTCCAGTTCAACAATCTAGTCCAAGATTCTTTTCAAAGCATCTAGTTTCTTATGGTCTTGAAGAAGTAAAGTCAGATTATATTTTTCTACCTAAGGATACAACAATACCTTTTCTACATTAAACAACTCATAAGGTGCTTTTCCAGTGTCTCTTTTCATAGCAAGCCTATCTTCCCATAGAACATATTTCAGCTCACTATCCCAACTTCTTTTATTTTTACCAAGTGATATTTTAATCCTAGTGGTGAGGTTTTTATATGAGTACTCGACTAAGCCATTTTATTAGGGGTAGTAGTTCATGGAATGGGCTAGTTCTATGCTATATTTAGCACATAACTCTATCATATCATATGAAGTGAAGTACTTTCCATTATATGTTATCAACTTCTTAGGTACCCCAAATATGGTCAGAATATTTTCTTCTAAGAAATTGATAATAACCTCACTTGTTGATATTTTCAATGGGTCTTCCTCTACCCACTTAGTGAAATATTTTGTTGCCATAATTATCCACTTATGACCTCCCAAATAATTTAGCTTTATTTCTCTTATTAGATCTATCCCCCACTGAGTAAATGGAGCTTAAACCACTACGGGCTTCAAAGGCATAGTAGACAACTTCTTTTTGACATAAAAAATATGACAATTTTGGAACTTTCTAATAAACAAGTGTATATCTTTGAACATGGAATTCCAGTAGTATCCTGCTATTATAATGCTATTTGCTATTGCTTTTGGTGCAAAATGCCCTCCATAGAATCCAGTGTGAAACCTCTTAATGACTTCTAGGACTTCTTTCTAAAAAAGGCATAGCAGTAATATACCATTTGGATACCTCCAATATAGCTTGTTATCTTAGATATAATACCTTCCTATTTTTATACTCCTCATTTTGCTCTGTGATAGACCTATTGGAAATGACAAGGACTACAAATATAAAGTGATATCCTTATACCAATTATCTTCAAGGCTATCTATTTTTTGGTTCTATTGTGCATTACCTACTATGACTATATTGTTGATGTCTTCTCCTCCCTTGGTGGCCATAAATTTAGCTAGACCTTATCCTTTGATGGTTTTTACTACTTTGAATTAAACATCATGTTATTGTAACTTAACCATCCATCTTGTTGACTTGTTGATAGGCTCATTTTGAGTGAATATGTCTATTACTGTAATGTTTGGGATGCAAGCTATCACTTTGTTTGCTCCAAATATACCCTTAAAGTGTTCTAATACCTTTATCAAAGAGAAAACCTATTTTTCTATTATTGTATACTTCAGCTGGGCTCCTTTAAATTGTGTACTCATAAAAGCTATAGTTCTCTCATTCTTTTCCTGATATTTCTAAGATAGAATAGCAACGATGGTATCTTCTGAAGTAAGGGCATAAATAATGAAATTCTGTGAGTAATCAGGATAGGTCAGCACAAGAGCTTGTGTGATCACATATTTTATGTTATAGAAATATTTCAAGTTATCCTCAATCCACTTAAAATTTCCATCCTTCTTTATCATGTCATTGATGAGCTTCATGATTTGAGCAAAATTTGGAACAAATATGCGAATGAAATTAATTTTTCCAAAAAATGACCTAACTTCTTTTAAGTTCTTGGGAGGATGGATCTTGGCAATTGCCGTAGTCCTCTATATATCAATGCTAATTCCTTACTTGGAAACCACATGTTCTAGAAAATTTCCTTGGGTGGCTCCAAATATGCACTTCTTGGGATTCAAGGAAATGCCAAATTGTTTGCATCTTTCAAAAAATTGAGATAGATGCTTGAAGTAATCTTCTAGATTTTTGAAGAATATTATTATATCATCCATATATACCACCACTATTTTAAACATAAGGCCTTTGAAAAAATCCATCACTCTTTGAAATGTTGCTTTGGTGTTCATGAGACCAAATGGTATTCTAAGGTATTCAAAGGTGTAAATGAAGTCTTATGTCTGTCCTTGGGATTCCCTTGAATCTGATTGTAGCCTAAAAATTCGTCCAATAGTGACTGAAGTAGGGGAAAAATAGTGCACCTAATGATGAAGCATTTATCTCTAATTGTTTATAAGCATCTATCTCTAATTGTTTATAAGCATCAAAATGGAAGCATTTAAGTAAGCATGGAAAGATAACCAAAACACACAAAATGAAGTGAAATGAAAATTTCTTATATTATTTTGATTGATCAAAACCACTATTACATAAATGTCCCCTTGAGGGCTCTATATTGATACAATTGTTACAAATTGGTGCCCAAGGATCAAATCCTCAAAGTAACTTGCGTGCACTTCCAATGTTCTTCCTCGTACCCACAATCGAAGTGGGTGGGCCTACAATGCTGATTATTTGTTCTCTAATATTGCACTCCTTCCTTGTACATTGTATAACCTATGCCTATACACAAGGAAACAAGAATTATTAAATAGCAAGCGCATATATTGAAAACATGCAAACCCCACAAGCACTAAAAGACTAGAAAACATGAAAATGCAAGATGCCTATCTAAAACAACTCAAAATTTCAGAGGTGTGTAAAATAGATGGTTTTGGGAAGATTTCACCAAAAAAATAATATAAATTGCATCCGATGATGTGTCGCATTCACAGTGTGCTTTTCAAACCTACAAAATCCAAAATAAGCAATTTCTGGCTCTAAACATATCCAAAATGCATGAAACTTGGATAGAATACATAAAATGAGATTTTAAGAGGACCAATGTGGTTAGATTTGCAATATCAAGCACATATCCCTGTGCACATTTCGATGGACCCTATAAGCCTATAAAAACTTAAAAATGCAATATCTCACTCAATATAGCTCCAAATTGCATGAAATTTGGATAGTAGCTTCATGATACATCCTAGAATATGCCTATAAAAACAATAAATAAATCATGCATGAATTTGTATTCATTCCAGGGGAATGAATAGAAATGTCACAATTTGGAGGCCATCCTGGGGTGAAACGACCATTAACTCTGATGACTTTTTATCACTAATTCCACTGTGAATTGGTCCAAAACACTCTCAGGGGTATTGTAATCAAATTTTATGGTGAAATTAACTCAATTGGTTTGGTTTTGTAAATAAATTGCACCTCTTGGATCACTCGCAAACCTCCTTCGCTAGGTAGATATTTTGAGGGAAAAGGGGCACAAAAGGTGAGGGGAAATCTTGACAGCACTCTGTTGTTATATCTTAAAACTCCTATTTATATATTGTGTGGAAAATGGATCCATTTTATAGCCAAAGGGGGTATTTGGGCAAAAAGGCATGCATGGCAAGAGCCACCATTTGGCCTAAGTGGGGCATGCATTGGAGGGGGAAGATAATATCCTTGTTTTGGACTCTCTCATGCAACATGTCATAAGGATTCTATACTCTTAAGTTTTGCATACTATCATAGGTAGGATAAATGGTAGTTTTTGGGTGCCATTTTTCCAAATTTAACTTTTTGGGAGTCAAACCTTGTGGTCATCCCACCTAGGGATGACTGCTTTGCCACCATCCCTAGGTGGGACAACCATTAAATGTGATCATCCCAAGGTGATATGGTCATGCCTATGTGGCTCAAAACCTCCCAAAATTGGGATAGATCCTTCAAATAGTGATTAGGGCCACTATAAAACCTCTGAGGGTTGCCCAAGGGGCCATATGATGTCAATTAACCAATGCTTTTGATTGCCTAATCATATTGACATGATTTTAGTGTCTACAGATGCCCCTTTTTGAGATGCGTTGTGTGTAACACAATGCTAAGTAAATATAGATGACTAAAATTCTAAATTATTAGGATTATTCAATAACCTAACCAAATTTAGATGTCGTAATCATGAAAAGAGCATGCGTTCTTGAATCCTTTCTTCTGACGAGATAAGGATTCAAGAACAAGTCTAACCTTTCCAGTAAGGTTAACTTGATCTTGGACATTGTTCAGTCATGAAGAGGCGAGGCCTATAATTCCTTTATGTTTCCAAAATTCCAAGCATTTATTTAATTGAAATTTGTGCTTGTTTATTGCCCCAAGCAAGAACGTGGTTGTCTTTGTCAATGATTTGTTGAACGAATGCAATTTGCATGATTGAGTGTGTGATTGTTGATTTGATTATGAATTTGTTAAGTATGAATAACCTATCAAGCAATGATTCAATGAGGGAATGACCAGTGATAAAAGCAACAAGTCACTTGACACATATGACTTTGTTAGGGTTCCTTTGATTTTACTCATTGAAAAATGGAGCATTTTGGAGAGGATTTTGGTGACTTTGTTGATGTTTCATGGGAGAAAGGAGTCAAAAAATTCATTCTTGTGAGGTGGTACAGCCACAATGGACTTATTAGGGAGTAAATTAAGGAATTTTACATTTATATAGAAGCAATCTAGTTTCATATTGATCCATGTGAAATTTTGACCAAATTTGAGCTGTTTGTGTTGGGTTTTGGACCCTTTTTGGTGCACTTTAAGCTTTTTTTGTTCAATTTTTTTGTGGCGTCCTAGGGTGGGATGGTGGCATGTTTTATGGCCATACCAAGGTGGGAAATTTGGCCAAAAGTATGCTTATACCACCCTAGTATGGTAGTGGATTTTTTGGGCCTATATAAGCCTAAATTATGAGTTTTAGGCTCATTTGTGCATTTACAACTTTGCAGTTTGAGAGGTGAGGAGGAGTAGAGTGATTATATGTAGGGGAGTGCTATTAAAATCATCCTACAATCACCATGAGCTACTGTGCAAACTCAGACAACGGTGGAGCCGATGTGAGACGGGTACTAACTGACTGTATTACTACATTTTCCTTATGTTAGGAGTGAAATTGTTGCTGTTATTTGATGTTTTTGATTTTTTTTAGGTATAATACACTAAATATTAAGTAATTAAACCTAATTAGTGAGATTCTACCATATTTTATGCTTTTTTAAAATATTTTTATGCAATTAGATTGCCTTTTCTTTGTTAATTTTTGCATTTTTAAACTATTTTTGGTGGCTTGGAAGACCATTTTTGGCCCAATTTGGGGGTCGTACCTAGGTGGGACGGCTAGGTGGGATAATTAGAGGTTTTCCATAGGTGAAATGGTCACACATTTTGGGGTCATCCCTGGGTAGGATGACCACAAACTGGCCTAAAAAAGGGGCCTTTTTGGGTTGTTTTTGGGTGTTTTGGGGTTATTTTGGGGTCATTTTGAAGCATGGTGGATGCTTGTTATTGACTTTCTTACCTCTAACAGGTGGTGAAGAGTTGGTATTGAGTTTAAAATATATTTGAGACCACTAGATATGCATTGATAGAGGCATATTGGAAATGACTTGATGCCAAAGGCCTTAAGCAGGTGACACGGTTAGAGCCCGTGGTGGGCGACCGTGCTTATTTGACTGCACTGATTGACTTATGGGACCCATGCACCAACAAATTCCACCTACCAATATGATGATGATGCTTGAGTACATCTATCATATTTTATGTATTTTGATAGAGGGTCGATTGATTGCCTCTACGCACCGCGATCTAAGAGATACAATGTTGGAGAAGTACTTTGGCAAGGACTCGGATGTGGCATTATAGGACTACATTAGTGGAGGGATACTAATGGGGTTTTAGTATAAGGCCATGGTATTGGGTGGAAGGCATGTTTTCCTAATGATACTTATCTCCAATACGCTACTACCATACTCATCAAGAGCCAGGTTTCCCTAGAACCTATTAGAGCTAGTGTTTGCTTTGGTGAGGTGCACTGTGGCACAACTACTAGTGATGGCGTGGGGTAATACACTACTAGTACAACTATATGATGAGCTATATGAGATCCACTCTCATGGGTGGAAAGTTTTAGGATGAAGATTTTTACTACAGTGTTGGGGATAGTAGCACATAGTTGTGTATCAACCATAGGTATTACTGTGGATGACCCAGGCATAGCTAGCGGACAGGGAGATAGGGTATGGTGTCCTATGGTAGTAGGATTAGGAGGTAGGGTAGAGTTGTTACTTTGTAGGTGATGTAGACCACTATGCATATTCCTTTGCATGACTTCAGGTATCACAAGTGCTTTAGAGGTATTAAAGATATTTCCCAACATGGGTTGGTGATGAGGTACAACTTCATAGGGTGAGGCGAGGCAAGTGGATGGTTGGGTAGTACAGGATAGAGCAAGAGTACTTCCTTTATGCTCGGGTTATGAGGTAGTTTGGAGTAATTCAGGGACTACCTAGTGAGCTAGTGGTCTACCGACAGCGTAGGGATGAGAGGACACTGAGATGGCCTACAATGGAGGTAGTGGGAGAGGAGGTAGATCTTATAGTAGACATGCCTTATGTGGATGATTTTGGGACTACACGAGAGTATGACTCATGGTTGGTGATGCGCTAGTGGTAGGGCAAGGAGATCCTATGGGGTGATACAATAGGGGTAATAGAGGAGGCTTAGCAGAATGCTCTTGATGAGGACCAAGAAGAGGTGGGTGTGCAACATGGTCTGTACCATGTGGTAGATGAGGAGGAAGACCTCCTAGATTTGGGATATCAAGGTGACTATGGGGAGTATGATACTAAGGATCAAGGGGTGTAGTTATAGTAGGTCGCACAGGATGACATGGATACTGAGCTATGGGAGGAGCTGACTAGGGTTCAATGGGAGAGGGATCTCCTTTAAACACAGGTGCAAGATGTCTAGGCAAAGATGGCTATACAATGGGTACAACTGATATCTTGAAGCCCTCGATGGGAGGAACCTAGTAGTGGGGTGATGGTAAGGCTACAAGAGGAGATGGTACAACTCCAAGGCTTAGTGGATACCCACTAGGTACGATGTCGATAGGATCGGGCCTTCACAAATGAGCTAGAGGATGAGGTAGTGCACCTTAGGGGATGCATACCAAACCATCCATTTGCTAGTGGATCACAGCAAAGTCAATAGAGTGGTACAAGACATTCTTTAGCTAGGATGGAGGTACCTAGATTTGGATAGAGGGTAAACATGGTAGGTGGTAGCGGGTATGGGAGTTCACAACAAACTTCGATTGCAGGTGGGAGTGTGAGTTATAGCACCAGTCCTGCATGACCATGGTGATTGAGGCTCTGATGGCTCTTTTTTTTTTTAGATTTTTAGGAGTTTGAGGTTTGAGGACCCACTTTATTGTAGCCTACAGGTAGTTTGAGGACTATGATGTATATTTTTATCCCATACACATACACACACACATATATAATATTTTCTGTGGTTGATCCTCATGTGTTTTCATGTTGCTTTATGAGATGGATGTAATGTACCTATGAGATGTATGCAATGTTTCTACTTGCTTTATGATATTGTGATGGATGTTTTATCATGTATGCACATGTTTTTGTATTATGATGTTTTTGATGATAGTATGTAGATGCATGGATGCCTAATGACATAGATGAATGATTGATTTGGATTATGAAATGTGGGTACTATATGACATACTATGTTAGCACCATAGACTATATAGAATTCATCAATTCATGTGTAATGTTGTCATGAGACTATGTAATGGATTTGTGAAAATGTAAATTGATATATATGTTATAAAATGGTATGGAGAATAAGATATAGAATATCCGTGATGTTTTCATGAGACTCAAAAACTCTAGTTAATTGATCAAAAGTTATGTACTAACCATGCAAGACCTTTTGACAAGGTATGAATCTGCTAGGATGACCAAGATATTCAACATTCTTGTGTGTGAAAGTGAGTTCATTTTTTAATAAGCACAAGGTTACCCTAGTGCCAAACAATATTAATGCAGCCCAACTGTACTGAGGATCACCCTATGAGTATCACAATCCTAGGTTTTGTATGTAGTTGGATTAGACTACTAGGTAGTATAGGCTACCAAAAGCTAGCTCATCCACATGCAAACATTGGTCTGCACACACACAAAAAGCTAATGTGATAGACATATCATCATGTATAATGATACTGCCATTGCTAGGAAGGCTTGATGCCACCAAACCTGTAATGAGGATCACCTAATGGTTTATCAAATGCTGATAATTCCAGGGATTTAAGTTCAATACTCCCTTCTTTTCTTAAATGTGATTTCAAGGATATTTGCTCATATATAGTGATCAAAATCACTGTTTATTTTTGTATTTTTTTCTTTGAGAAGGGGATTTGGGGAGTGTTGATAACCACTATTTATTTTGCTTTTGATTTTTGCTATTTGGAATTTTTCTTATTGATAGTGGTGAGAACCACTAATTATTTTGGGGAATTGGGTAAGGAGGATCTTTTCCTTTTGTCAATTGTTAGCATTTTTGAATCATTTGCACAGGAGGATGAGCAAGATAAAATTTTCACGTAAGGTAACCTAGACCACTTTGTAGGTTTCATATTTTATTGTGCAAAACTTGGATTTATAAGTGAAATATGTGTTGGGATTTTGATGTATACAAGGTACAATATAAGCAAGGCTCTACCTCCTAAAAATCATGATAGCTTTCTACAAAATCTAAAGAGAAAACTAGAGATGGTTGAGTGACCAAAAACCCTAAAGAAATTATGAATGAAGGGTGCTCCAGCCCCATCCTGCAGCAAATAGCTCCTCCAAAATTTAGTCCAAACCAGACAAGAAGTTCAAAAAAATCTCCCATAGATTACAACAGTGAAAAAAGAAGGTGAATTTTTGAGGCTGAACATTATAGAATCATGATTGAGAATGAGATTGCCAATGGGAAACAAAGGACACTTATTCCTCAAGTTATCACAAGCAAGGATGATAACAAATCCAACAAACCTCCTCCACCTCAGGGTAGGGGGAGAGGGAAGAACTCAAAGCAATCCAAATGAAGGTTCTCTCATGGAATGTGAGAGGCCTTAACGACCAACCAAAATAGAGGGTGGTCAACTTATTAAGGAGAGAAATTAATCCTACAATACTATTATTACAAGAAATAAAAACATATGAAGCATTATCAAGATCAATAGCAGGCAAAATTTGGAAGTAAGGGGAAGTGGCTTTCTAGTAGGCGAGAGGAGCATCAGGAGGACTTATGGTGATTTGGGATCCTATGAAAGTGGAAGGTAGTGTCATTCAGGTATATGAAAGTGTCCTTAGTGTGCTCTTTCATGATATAGACAACAACTTGTCATGGATCTTATCAAATGTGTATGCACCCAACACATTGCAAGGAAGAACAACCCTATGGGAGTATCTGAATCACATGAAAGAGGCCTTCTAAAACATCCTGTGGATGATAGAAGGGAATTTTAATACAATGCTATACCCTTTGGATAAGAGAGGAGGGACAAACCTACCATCCAGGAGCAGGGAAGAGTTCAAAAAGTTTGTTAAATCAAATTATTTGATGGACATTAAGCTTAAATATGCCAAGCACACCTGTAGTAACCAGTGTGTGGGAAGTCAACTCATCTAGGAAATATTGGATAGGTTCCTACTGTCACAGGAAGCAATTATAATTTTTGGAGAATCAAACCTCCACTCAAATCCTAAGATTACATCGAACCATAGTCCAATCCTTCTGGATGTGCAACAATCCCACTCCTTCAGGAGGCCCTTTCATTTTGAGTCAATGTGGATAAAGCATCATGACCTTAAGTATAGTATCAACCAATGGTGGTAGCAAGCCTTCCAGGGTAGTCCCTCCTACAATCTTTCCCAAAAGTTGAGGATGGTGAAAGACAACCTCATAAGATGGAACAAGGAGGTTTTTGGAAATCTTTTTGAGAATAAGAAAGTGGTGGGTAAAATACTAATAGCCATTGAGAAAAAATTCAAAATGGAGATGGTGACTAGGAAACCAGAATAGAGGAGAGAAACACACTTTTAGAATACCATAACATATTGGCCTATGAGGATATGTATTGAAGGCAAAAATATAGGGTGCTATAGTTTAAGGATGGCAACCATAATTCCAAATTCTTTCACGTCACTACTCTGAGAAATAGAAGCAACAACAAGATCAAGGAACTAACCAAAGAGGATGGTTCCACCACCCAAGACATCCATGGAATTAGATATGAAGTTGTGTCTTACTTTAACTCCCTCCTTGGAGATGAAACCCAATGCCGGGTAAGTGCCAAAGAGTCCTTATTGCAATGTATTCTAAAAATTATCAATAGTGAGACCAATGGAAAACTAATAGCACCATTTTTAGATGAAGAAATTATATTAGCCTTATTTTCCATGGACCCCGATAAGGCTCCAGGTCTAGATGGTTTTCCACTTAGATTATTTCAATATTTTTGGGATATTATAGGATCATATGTCTACTCCACCATCCAGGAATTTCAATCCTCAAAAAATATCCCATGAGGCTACAATTCATGTTCATAGCCCTAATACTGAAAGGACCAGTCCCCAAATCCATGGCAAACAACAGACCAATTAGCCTTTGCAATGTAAAATATAAAATCCTCACCAAAGCTATTGCAAACTGCATGAAATAAATTCTGCCCTCAATAATTGACCTATGCTAGGGTAGTTCAGTTCAAGGGAGGTCAATCCTTGATGGAGACATTACAGTTCATGAAGCCCTCCACTCAGGAAGGCTACCTTTTCCCTCAAGTTAGACATGAATAAGGCTTACGACTGCATCAATTGGTAATTCTTGAATGCTATTTTTTTAAATTTGGGTTTCACCCTCTAGGTTAGACTTATTAGAGGATGCATTTATAATCCCTGGTTCCCAGTTCTTATCAACATGACGACAATAGGTTACTTCCAAAGCTGTAGAGGCCTTAGAAAAGAAAAGGGGATCCCATAAGCCCCATGTTTTTTATCATCATGGTTGAAGCAGTCAGAAGGGAAATCAAAGCTACCTGCTCTATAGGGTTTATATCTAGAATTAAATCTACATTCCTCACAAATATAGGCATGCATCAGCAATTCATGGATGACACCTTAATGCTGATCTTGGCTTCTTTTGAAGAGGCCAAAACTATAAAGCACATCGTTTAGCTTTATGAGGATGTTGTAGGCTAGAAGGTCAATTCCAACAAAAGCAAAATTTATTTCCTCAACACCCCAGTTCCCAAGAAGCTCAAGATAGCCAGGATTTTGGAATGCTCCATATCCAATCTACCTACTTTTTACCTGGGCCTTCCTCTTTTTACAATGGCTCTAGTTGAGTCAATGTGGAACAATGTGCTAGAAAGAATCCAAAATAAACTAACAAGTTGGAAAGGACACCTGTTGTCCTAGGTTACTATGGCCTCGCTCTAGAGTATTCCAATATATTTGTTATCCGTGTTTAAGGCACCAGCCAGGGTGTACAAAAAAATTGAACAGTATCAAAAAAACTTCCTTTAGTCAAGATCAGAAGTAAAACAATGAATTCACCTAGTTGGATGGAACAAGGTTTTCCAACCCAAAGATAATGGAGGCCTGGGTCTAAGGAAAGTCTCTCATATCAACACAATGTTATTAGACAAATAAGCATGGTGACTGATGACCAATGTGGAGAATGAATGGACAACGATAATTAAAAGAAAATATCTCCAAGGAATAAAGTTTCTGAGCAACACTATCCAAGGTAGAGGATCAGCATTCTGAAAAGTCATCCTGACCAGCAGAGACTTAGTCCATAAAGGAATGAGGTGGATAATAGGAAATGGATAGAAAATTAGCTTCTGGTAAGACAAATGGGCCAAAGAGGAAAATCTTAGTTAGGATCCCAACTTAGTCTATCTAAAAGAGTACACTGATGAGACATTTGGGCCAAAGGTGGCAGACTTTATGAGGTAGGATAGGAATAGACTCAGATGGAGACCAATAAAGTTTCAAGGATTGGAAGTACAGTCCAAGATGCTTGAGAGTATTTTGCGATAACAGTTCATACATGTAGGAGTAGAAGAAGACCACATAAGGTGGGTGACTACTAAGAGTGGATAATTCATGGTTAAATCAACCTAGAAGCTACTACTTAATCCTGAGGATCCCCTATTTCAAACTTACTTAGTTTGGACTAAGAAGCTGATTCCAAATATATCCTTTTTTTTGTGGCTTGTGATTCAAGGGGAAATTCTCACCATTGATAATATGCTAAAGAAAGGAATGATTACACCTAATAGTTGTTATCTTTGCAGGGAAAAATGGGAATCAATTTATCACTTATTCCTTGAGTGTCCTATATTTGTCACCATCCTAAATGGGGTATTCCAAGCCTTCAATATTTCTTGGGTTAGACCAGTTTCCATATATGAGATTTTCTAGCAATGGCCCAATATCTTTATCATCTTGAGGCTTATATTCATGTGGAATATTAGTCTCCATCACTTCCTATGGAAAATATGGTTAGAAAGGAACCATAGGGTATTCAAAGAGTCAAAATAGGATCCTGTGTCAATCACCAACAAAGTCCTAGCCTTTGCAAAATAAAATGTCATCACTCATCCTTTAGTGGCACAACCGATTCCCTCAATTGAGAAGCAATTAGCCCAATCCTTAAGTATTCTCCTTGAAGACAATTCTAGTCCTAGGCCCAACCCTAGACTAGATTCTAAGTGGATCCCACCCCCTGTTGACTGGCTCAAGCTAAATTTTGATGGCGCTGCCAAGGAAAATCCTCGTAGAGAAAAATCAGGAGTGGTAAGGGACCATCAAGGTCACTTGGTGTTGGATTTCTTAGAACAACTTGGAACGAAGACCAACAATGAAGCAAAAGCTAGAGCTCTTTGGTGAGGACTGGATTTGATGTAGGCGATTCAAGGTAAACTCATCATGGAAGGAGATTCACTAAACATCATTAATATAATGAAGAATGATAGGGAATCTCCTTGGAGGATTGAAGCTTGTATTAAAAAAGCTAGGATCCTATTTGGAGTTAGAGGTTATAGGGTGGCTCAAAATATTTTTTGAGAGTCCAACAAAGTAGCAGACAAGTTGGCAAACAAAGGAGTTAACACTGATGGTCTTGTCATGTGGACACAAGGGGCACTGCATGACATGGAGGAAATTATTCAAATTAAGTGTAAATGATAGGGACAAAGTGGATCACGAGTGAGTGGATCATGATCATATAGCCATTTGGCATCCCTACTGGACATTAGAATCATGCCCAAATTAGTAAGTGTTCTTTTTGGTTAGCTCGACTGAGTCAGCCTGCCAGGTTTATAGGAGGAGTCAGCATTGGAGAATGTAGAAGAAGGTATGGGCATCAGAGGCACGTTGGAAAAATAGGTAGTAGCTTCCCAAGGAAAGACATCCATTTTTGGATGTGGTTTCCAGGTGAGCGAGCGGAGGCTCTAGATAACAGTCATTGTGGATTCGTCATTTTTGAAGGACATCATTTTTTGCCAAGAACGCTTGTTCAAAATGCTCCATGATTATCAAAATAAGGGAGCCCAAAAATATTATAGCTTGGCACATTTGCACATTTATCCTACAGATAGAAAATGCCAAGTGGCCAACCATCATGGAAGGCAATTTACGACACATACCTAGACAAGGCACCTTTAATAATGAAGATCCAATTATGAGTTACAAGGGCACCCAAAGATCTCACCACCTTTCTATTAATTGCAAGTGTAGGGAGATGTCGAATGGTCTTACTACTATGTCTTCGGGTTGGTAAGCTATGAGGGTTATTGAGGCAAAGTGTGAGCTTAAGGAAATCATGACTTACATCAAGTCGAGCATGGTGGTAATGGAGCCTTTGGCTCAAGCAATTCTCACTAAGATATGCTTTACTCAGTTCTTCAACATGTTCTTGAGTGTGGAGGAAGACATAACCCTCACTATAATGTAGTCCTAGGAGGATGGTAGGGTGGAAAATTGGGGGCACAAAATTGTCATTGATGTTAGTCTGCTTGCCACCATCATGGGGTAGACGGTCAAGGGGAGATACATCCATAGGAAAAAACACAACTGGGAGGTGGAATTGCATGAATTTAAGGATAATCCCAGAATCTTCGAGGCAAATAATGGATTGACAAGGATGGATCTACCTACCCTGTGGAACTCTATAATGAAAAATGTGATGGAGTTCATCACAGCTGAGGACCCTGGCAAGGTAATCCTTAGTTTCCACAATGCATTTGTGAAATTTTTTCATGATGTTAATCCCATTAGCATCCCCTAATTCCTGCTAAATCCCATGAATTACACCATTAATTCATGTTGTAGCAATAAAGGTTCAACCCTAAAATTGCATCAAGGCCTGTATAAGGTTATCTATGAATTTGTCCTAGCTACATCCCCTCAAGCTGAACCCCCTACCCTTCCCCAAGCTGAACCCCTGTTATCCACCATGCAAAATGTTCCAGGGGTAAGGATAGCCCTAGTCTACCCAATCCTAATTCTGCATCTTCGACTAAGATGAGAGGGTGGGATTTGGCCATTAGAGGAGGAAATGCAAGGAAGAAGTTAAATATTGAGGAATCAGAGGGACCCACAAGATCCTCTCTGAGGTTGAAGAACAAGTAGGTCCAAGGTAGCTCAAAAACCCTCAAGATTGACTTTGAGGAAGAGGGTCCCGACCCAAAAAACTTGGTCCTCAAGTGCTACGTCCTAACTTCTTTGGCTAACATCATCCAATAGATGAAGGAGATCCTTGAGGTGCTAATGACAATATTTTTCAACGAAGGGCAGCAGGGCAATAAGCTAGTGGAGGCTAATCTGGATACAGACGACCAAGAGGAGGACAAAGATGATGAGTAGAACATGGATGAGAACATGGAGGACTAGCCTCCTCCAATATGATTCTGTATGTAGAAGTTTTGGTTTGGCAAGGTCAAAGTCATTCATTTTAAACCAAGTTTTTTTTTCTATCCTGTGCAGATGTTTACTAATTTTTGGGGTTTGTTTTTGAATGGATATCCCGAGGTCTGTAGGATGGTTTTTTTTTTTGCTGGGGCTTTATCGGTTGTTTATGGTATCTAGGTGATGGGAGTAAATGTCTATTTAGGGTTTTTCAGGCTATAGGGCTTCAGTATGGGCATTGGACTAATAAGGCTAGTAGGTTTAGAGGACCGAGGGTCCTCAACAAGTTAAGGATCTTGCACCTTAGCGTTATGCTAATTTTTGTACAAAGATTTTGGGTCAACCTGTAAAACTTGGTATCAATAAAATATTTAAATTACCAAAAAAAACCCTAAAGACATTCTAGAAAATATGGATAGGTGAAGGGAATGGACACAAATATGGAAAGTGGGAAATGTAAGTGGAAATGATATGTGAAATATGAAATGATGTGAATAATGTCTTGAACAACATTGATTTTGAATGATGACTAATGTACAGTATCAGTGCTAGACATGTATGAGCAACTCTAAAATTAAAAGTGATTGTGTAATGCAATGAAATGCAAGGTGATGCAATGCAATATTTTTGTATTTTCATATTTTAATGATGTTTTTAAATTTTTGATTGATATATATGTATGTACATGTGACCAATGGGCTTATTGGGTGCCATTGGGGCATTTTGGATTGACCAAGCGGTTTGGAGATACCCTTGGAGCATTTTGGGGTGACCTATATGGTCATAGACCATCCAAGAGTGTTTTAGGGTGCACCTAATGATGAAGAACAATATGCATCTATCTCTAATGGTTTATAAGCATCAAAATGGAAGCATTTAAGTAAGCATGGAAAGATAACCAAAACGTACAAAAGAAAGTTAAATGAAGCTTTCTTATATTATTTTGATTGATAAAAAACATAGTTACATAAATTTTCCCTTGAGGGCTCTATATTGATACAATTGTTACAAATTGGTACCCAAAGATCGAATCCTCAAAGTAACTTGTATGCACTTCCAATGTTCTTCCTCGTACCCACAATCAAAGTGGGTGGACCTACGATGTTGTCGCTTTGTTCTATGATATTATACTCCTTCCTTGTACAATGTATGACCTACACTTGCGTACAAGGAAACCATTATTGTTAAATAGCAAGTGCGTATATTGAAAATATGCAAACCCCACTGGCACTAAAAGACTAGAAAACATGAATATGCAAGATATATATCTAAAGTACTCCAAATTACTCAAAAATTCATAGGCATGTAAAATATATGGTTTTGGGAATATTTCACAAAAAATAGAATAGAAATTGCATTTGATGACATGTCACATTCAGTGTGCACTTTTCAAACCTGTAAAACCCAAAATAAGCAATTCTTAGCCCTAAACATATCCAAAATGCATGAAACTTGTAAATAATACATAAAATAATATTTTAAGAGGACCCATGTGGTTAGATTTTCAATATCAGGCACAGATCTTTGTGCACCTTCCGATGGACCCTACAAGCCTATAAAAACTTAAAAATGTAATATCTCACTCAATATAGCTCCAAATTATGTGAAATTTGGATAGTAGCTTCATGATACATCCTAGAATATGCCTATAAAAAATAGTAAAGAAATAAAGCATTAATTTTTATTAATACTAGGGAGAAAAATAGCAGTGTCATAGTTTAGGGGCTATCTTGGGGTGGAACGACCACCAACTTTGATGACTTTTTGTCACCAATTCCACTATGAATTGGTCCAAAACACTCTCAAGGGTATTGTCATCAAATTTTGTGGTGAAATTCACTCAATTGGTTCAATTTTGTAAACAAATTGTGCCTCTTGGATCACTCACAAACCTCCTTCACTAGGTAAAGATTCTGAGGGAAAATGGCATAAAAGGTGAGGGGAAATATTGGTAGCACTCCATTGCTATGTATGAAAACTCATATCTGTATATTTTGTGGAAAATAGATCCAATTTATAGCCAAAGGGGGCTTTTGGGAAAAAAGGCATGCAATGGCATGCATTGCAAGAGGTACCATTTGGCCCAAGTGAGGCATGCATTGGAGGGGGAAGAGAATATCCCCTTTTTGGACTCCCTCATGTAGCATGTTATAAGTATTCTACACCCTTAAGTCATGCATGCTCTAATAGGTAGGATACATGATAGTTTTTGGGTGCCATT
Organism: Wollemia nobilis; assembly: GCA_028583015.1. NCBI lineage: Eukaryota > Viridiplantae > Streptophyta > Pinopsida > Araucariales > Araucariaceae > Wollemia > Wollemia nobilis. Next base: position 7,457,168 of record JAQPPZ010017259.1, on the reverse strand, counting down.
TATCTAAATTTGAATTTTTGGGAGTCAAACCTTGTGGTCGTCCTACCGAGGGATGATCGCTTTATCATCGTCCCTCGGTGGGATGATCATGAATTGTGATCATCCCAAGGTGGGATGATCATGCCTATGTGGCCCAAAACCTCCTAAAAGTAGGGTATAGCCTTCCAAGAGTGGTTAGGACCACTATAAAACCTTTGAGGGTTGCCCAAGGGGGTCATATGATGTCAATTATCCAATGCTTTCGATTGCCTAATCGTATTGACATGATTTTAGTGTCTACAATGACATTCTAGTCGATCCTACAACTACATGTAGCAATTGTTCCATGTTCAAGAGTGGATAATTATATTTTAATGAATTATTATTCAAATTCCTAAAATCAATAGAAATTTTGATATCACCATTCTTCTTCTTGACATGCACCATATTAGCTATCCAAGATGAGAATTTGAATTTCCTAATGATCTTGGTATCTAAACATTTTTGGACTTCCTTTTGCATCACAAGGTGTAAAGTCATATTGAACTTCCTTTGTTTCTACTTGTGAGGCTTTGTACCTTCTTTTAGGGGGAAAATATGAGATATTACTATAGTGTTGAATGTTCTAAGATCATCATAACTCCAAGAAAATGCATCTATATTATTTTTTATATAACTTATGTATCAATTTATTTCTTTCTTTTCCAAGCCTTGTTGATATTTACCATCTTAGGTTGTGTTTCTGTTCCTATATTGACTTTATTTTCTTTTTATTCTTGAAAACATACCTATGAGCTGTATCAAAGTCATCAAAGAGACTCTCCAGAGAAACTAATCCTTTTGGGATCTTATTTGTCTTTAATTGTATCACTTCCATAGGTTCTCCAATGATATTTTTCAACTTCTACTCATCTTCATCATAAAAAACATCAAAATAATGATTTTGCATAGTCATAAAATCTTGGATATCAACATCATCCTAAAAAACCTATAAATATACAATGTTATCTGGTATAGATGGATGGTAAAAAAAAATAATAGAAAATATATCCATTTATTCAATTTCTATATCAAGGTAATTTGCACCAGATGCATTCACAAACAATAAATTTTCCATGTGATTCTCATTCCTAGGGATATAAGATATGTTGAAGGCTAGGAATTTATCTATTTCATCCTAAACTACTTGTTTATATTGTTTTAACTAGGGATGTTTTGTTTGATATTTTCCTTTAATTTGTTGTATTATGAGCTCTTCATATCCATAAACTATTAAGTAATTTATTCCTAATTACTTCACCTTCTTTAGACCTAGCAGATTCAACTACGTTTATTAGTGCATGGGAATTCTAATTGATAGGGTATCCCTAGATAGTTCCCTTTTACACCGGTGAGGTTTAATCCAACCCATGCACCAACTTGAGATTTGGCATCATCAAAAGTCATGGTCCATGTTTCTATTGTTAGCACTCTAGTAGATTCAACATGTATTTCAATTTTTGTTTGTGGATCAATATCTACAGCTTCAAGGATCATGGCTAAAAATGGGGTGTTTCAAACTAAGTAAACTCCCATTTCTTTTCTTCGATAGAATTAATCAAGTTGACTATGGTATTATCATATTTTCTTAATTATATTGAATTCTTGTTGAAAGGTTCTCTTCTTGGCATAACTTTTTGTTTGACAGTTAAAGGAATGGTGGTGTATGACCAATCTAATCAAATAGAACCACCTAATTGTTTTGTCTAGTGTCTGCACAATATCAAGGAAAAGAATGGATCCACACCCATAATTGCAACGTCCATGACTATCCCATTTTTAGGATATTGATCCAAGAAATAAAGTGGACTGATTATCACCCCAACACAAGGTACTTGCCTATTATGCATTATAGATATGGGTAGGGAATCCCTAGTGTAGATGAGGCCTAATTGATCTGCTACCTACTTTGGCATGATATTATAATATGCCCCACCATCCAGGATGTAGTTATGGATTACGTATTGGTCTTCTAGATTTGATGTATATCTAAGGGATATATAGAATGGTCTTATTGAATATGAACTCATTATAGGTTTGATTTTTTTTGTTGTTGAGACACTCGAGACCTTATTTCCTACTAGCTCTACTAGACCAAAATATCTACATACTTGATCTATATATTTTTGGATGGCCATTAGATCTCCAAAGGTGATATTTATTTTTAGTTTTGTGAGTTCTTTCCTGACATCAAATTCAGCTTTCTTATTTTTTGCATTCTTGGTAGCATCGGGTTGTTTTTTAACATGATTCTATATTTCTTTCTTAGGAGTTAAATGTTGATTATAACTAGCTTGTTTTTTTGAAACCTTATGATTTTTAATTTTTGTATTTACCTTATCATTAGTCCTATATGAGACTTCTATTTCTCATATTCACAGCATGGACTATTTCTAGTGTTTCTATATCTTCTGTTATTGGTACTAATTTACCTTATTTCATTCTATCAAACCTATTATCCTGTGGTCTCTTTAGGATTTCTACATTTTATAAGACTAAGGGACTTGGTTATACTTCTAAAGTAGGTATTTCACTCATGTATTTTTCAAACTAAATCTCTCTGGATTCATCATTCTTAGTCCAACATGCATTAACTCGTATTTCCTCATTAGAATCTTCCTCTAGATTAACATCAAAATGCATGTTGAGGTATATACCATAGTCTACTAAATTATGGGAAGCATAACAAGTAGGGAAATAAAAAATGAAAATAAAAAACCATGTTAGTTGAAGCTATTGGGTTCAAGACTATGTCTATGTATTTTTGTCCTTCCTTCCTCCAAGCATTATTGTTTCCATTCCTACCTCCATCAGTGTTTTTTCTACTCCAATTATTGTTGAAGTTGCTTTTAAATGGAGGTCTATTATCATTATATGATTGAGAGGGCTCAAGGATTTATGTTTGTTCTCTCTCAATCCTAGATAACCTATTGTTCATTGAATTGAACATTTCAGTTAATTTACTAGACAATTTTTCTATGGGGTCTGATTCAGTTTTCTTCAAAAATGAGAAACTAATATTTTTGGATTTTTTCTCTATGTGGCCTTGGCCTTGTTCATATGAGTGTGATTTTATTTTCCCATTATATATTATATCTATTTTTATTTCTATAGATTTTTCCATGAACTCATTAGTGGTAGCAACCCTTTGTTGTCTTAACTCATAATTGAATTCATTGAGGAATGCATTATTGAAGTAGATGGATTGGTTATCATTGGATCTCAAGGTGGTAGGAATATTATTTCTTATCTTGAAAAATCACCTATTAAAGTATTCTACGGATCCATTCTCTTTCTTATTCATGGTTTCCAATTCTGTTAGTAATGACTGTTCATTTTGACTTCCTCTATGAATTGGAAATTGGAGATATGATTTTGGGAGACTATTGAACCAATATCTGGTATCCTTATCTAAGGTCTAAAGAAATAGCCTAAGGACTATGTATTATTCTTCGATCTCAAGGTTATGTAAGACATACAAAAATCTTTTGATATGCTCTTCTCCAGTCATAACATTATTACCTTGGAGTTTAGGTAGGTATTTATGGGCCTTACTAGTTAAGTCATGTAGATCTAGGGGTAACTAAAAATCCTTGTACCTATTAGTTCTTTAGGTCTCAAGGTTATGGTTATTCTGGGGGGAGGATTTGCCATGATGGTTAAAGGGGGACTATTAATAGCTACATTTACAATCAGATTAGCAATCAAAATACTCTTGATAGAATGATCTAAGATGCTAGAAATTTTATTTAAAGGAACATTGTTGTTAATAAAAATTTTAATGCTACGATATGATTTAGTTTTGTAAACCTAAATTTTAAGAATTGGGTTCTTTTGGTTTTGGACAAATGCCTCTACATTCTCAATTCTTGAAAGAGTTGCTTATCACTTCTTCTCGTATGTGCCAGATTAGATTCTTGAATCTTCTTTGGGTTTGTTTAGTTCAGAGTTGCTAGCATCATTATGCAAAAGAATATTTCTTTGGCTAAGATTGCTTAGCCTTAAAACTTTCTATATTTCTCATAGATTCTTAGAGATACCATGAATGATAATAGAAAAATACCCATGTTAGTAAATTAACACAATTAACGCCAAAAACATTCTAAATCTTGCTAAAACATTCATAGTATTGTAAGGGGACAAACAAAATGATATACAAATTATAAAATAGTTCATCCCTAGTACGATGCCAAAAATATATTGTGGAAAATTTAGGTATCCTTAAGATATCTATCATGCTACCTAAAATTTTAGACTCACAACAAGAAATACAAGCTCTGGTGGACTTACCTCTTTGACCTAGAATGATTTTTCATACAAAATTACAAGGAAAAGGGTCGGGTTAAGATACCCCTATACGAGCTTAATTATTAATAGATATTATGCGCCAATTGATTGACTAGATTAAAAGTAAAATTAAATTGAACTTTATTTTTGGCCAAACACCAATATAGCATTCCTAGTCTTAGCTCCAATAACACAGACCAATGTATTATTTTTTGGGTGACTATAGCAAAAATTGAATTATATTATAGACCAGTGAGAAATGGAAGAGAACAAATTGACATGCCTATATTAATTCAAAAAATTCAATCAACATAGACATTAAATCAATGAAAAGAAAGCATTATTTGTGGATTCAAATAATGTAATACACAAAAAGCAACATACACAATGATTCATGGAGAAGCCAAATAGTAGAGCTAGAATTTGTATTATATTTTGCATTAAATGATTACATTATTAGAGCCTAGCATTGTGCTCAAGTCTCTCATAAATACAATACAATATTCTCCTTGTTCAAATTATGTAACAAGGGAATCACAATTTCCTATCCTAACTCTAGTGATATAGAAACTCAAACTCTTGGAAATAGCTCCTAGAAATGATATTAGGTGGGCTAATTTGACTCTTGGCTATCCTTACACATAGGTGAGAAGAATTAAGAAATGGAAACACAAAGACAACAAAGAAGATACAGTCAACCTAGATAAAACACTCAGAATACCTCTTGCAAAATTTGCTATTCTATTGCTTGATGATGAATTCTAGCTTCGAAGACTTCTTTTATAATTTGAATTCTACATTTTTGTTACAGATGTGTGATCCAAAAGAACCCACTTGGAGTACTCTCGGCCCTTCATTCCTAGAGTGCATTACAGTAAAAATTTATGTATCAAAGGCTGTCAAATTTTTTGAAGTGCTACCATCTATCCCAAAATAATGTCATCTGTTAATAAATATTTACGCTTCAGCTTCCCTGGTTCTATATTTTTCAAAAAGAGCCTATTATTATTTTGGTTTTACAATTGGCTCATATTTTAATATTTTTCTATGGCAAGCCCAATGTCGATATCACTTTGTCCTCCTATAGTAAGTTCATTTTTGGATTCTTAATTATCCTTTATGAAGTCGTGATACTTAGACAACTATTTTTTGAACACTTGTGATAAGTGAGGTGAGAAAAAATAAGGACCAACTGAATACGGAGTAGCCTTCACATAATATAAAAGATGAACCTTATAGTACACATGAAATAATAGTGTGAGGACATTGTAGAGTTGAAGATACACAAAAAACAAAGGAGGATACAAAAAAAGAGGAGTATGTGGTTTCTTTATATGTAGATGAGAAGCAATAGTATTGGGGTACCAGGAATAAGGAGAAGTGAACAAGAAAACAAATATTAGAATTGGAGGTACACAAACTAAGTGAAACCCCTACAATAATATATCTCTATAACTATATTCCATCAAGGTTATTCTTTTGTAACTATATTCTGCCAAGGTGCGGGGCTACTTCCAAGGTAGACAAATTGCCAAGGTTCAACATATTGTTTGTTCCTAGTGTAGATGAGGCCTAATTGATCTGCTACCTACTTTGGCATGATATTATAAGATGCCCCACCATCCAGGATGTAGTTATGGATTACGTATTGGTCTCCTAGATTTTATGTATATCTAAGGGATATATAGAAGGGTCTTACTGAAGATGAACTCCTTATTATAGGTTTGATATTTTTTGTTGCTGAGACACTAGAGATCTGATTTCCTACTAGCTCTAATAGAACGAAAGCTCTACATACTTGATATATATATTTTGGGATGGCCATTAGCTCTCGAAAGGTGATATTTATTTTTAGTTTTGTCAGTTCTTGCTTGACATCAAATTCAACTTTCTTATTTTTTGCATTCTTGGTAGCATCAAGTTGTTTTTGAACATGATTCTCTATTTCTTTCTTAGGAGTTGAATGTTGATTATCACTAGCTTGTTTTTTTTAAACCTTTTGATTTTTACTTTTTGTATTTACCTTATCATTAGTCCTATATGAGACTATTCTATTTCTCATATTTACAGCATGGACTATTTCTAGTGTTTCTATTTCTTCTGTTATTGGTACTAATTTACCTTGTTTCATTCTCTCAAACCTATTTTCCTATGGTATCTTTAGAATTTATACATTTTATAAGACTAAGGGACTTGGTTATACTTCTAAAGTAGGTAGTTCACTCATGTATTTTTCAAAATAAATTTCTTAGGCTTCATCAATCTTAGTCCAACATGCATTAACTCGTATTTCCTCATTAGAATACTCCTCTAGATTAACATCAAAATGCATGCTGAGGTATATACCGTAGCCTACTGAATTATGGAAAGCATCACAAGTAGGGAAATAAAAAAGGAAAATCAAAATCCACATTAGCTGAAGCCATTGGGTTCAATATTATGTCTATGTCTTTTTATCCTTCCTTCTTCCTCCAAGCATTGTTGTTTCCATTCCTACCTCCTTCATTAGTGTTGTTGCTACTCTAATTCTTGTTGAAGTTCCTTTTAAATGGAGGTCTATTATCATTCTATGATTGAGAGGGCTCAAGGATTTATTCTTTTTCTCTCTCAATCCTAGATAACCTATTGTTCATTGAATTGAACATTTTAGTTAATTGACTAGACAATTTTCCTATGAGGTCTGATTCAGTTTTCTTCAAAAATGAGAAACTAACCTTTTTGGATTTTTTCTCTATGTGGATTTGGCCTTGTTCAGATGAGTGTGATTTTATTTTTCCATTATCTATTATGTATCTTTTGATTTCTATAGCTTTTTCCATGCACTCATCAGTGGTAGCAACCCTTTGTTGTCTTAACTCATAATTGAATTCATTGAGGAATGCATTCTTGTAGAAGCAGTTGGATTGGTTATCATTGGATCTCAAGGTGGTAGGAATATTATTTCTTATTTTGAAAAATCACCTATTAAAGTCTTCTACAGATCCATTCTCTTTCTTATTCATGGTTTCCAATTCTGTTAGTAATGACTGTTCATTTTTCCTTCCTCTATATTTCTTTAGAAACTCTTCCTCTATGAATTGGAAATTGGAGATCTGATTTTGGGAGACTATTGAACCAATCCCTGGTATCCTTATCTAAGGTCTGAAGAAATAGCCTAAGGACTATGTCTTATTATTCAATCTCAAGGCTATCTAAGACATACAAAAATATTTTGATATGCTCTTCTCTAGTCACAACATTATTACCTTAGAATTTAGGTAGGTATTTATGGGACTTACTAGTTAAGTCATGTAGATCTAGGGGTAACTGAAAATCCTTGTACCTATTAGTTCTTTAGGTCTAAAGGTTCTGGTTATTATGAGGGGGAGGATTGGCCATGATGGTTAAAGGGGGACTATTAATAGCTACACTTACTGTCAGATTAGAAGTCAAAATACTCTTGATAGAATGATCTAAGATGCTAGAAATGTTATTTAAAGTAACATTTTTGTCAACAAAAATTTTAATGCTATGATATGATTTAGTTTTATAAACCTGACTTTTAAGAATTGGGTTCTTTCAGTTTTGGATAAATACCTCCGAGTTCTCAAATTCTTGAAAGAGTTGCTTATCGCTTCTCCTCATATGTGCTAGATCAGATTCTTGAATCTTCTTTGGGTTTGTTCAGTTCATAGTTGCCAACACCATTATGCAAAAGAATATTTCTTTGGCTAAGATTGCTTAGCCTTAAAACTTTCTAGATTTCTCATAGATTCTTAGAGATACCATGAATGATAACATAAAAATACCCATGTTAGGAAATTAACACAATTAACACCAAAAACATTCTAATGCTTGCTAAAAAATTCATAGTATCGTAAGGGGACAAACAAAATGATATGCAAATTATAAAATATTTCATCCCCAGTATGGTGCCAAAAATCTATTGTGGAAAATCTAGGTATCCTTAAGATATTTTTCATGCTGCCTGAATTTTTAGACTCACAACAAGAAATACAAGCTCTGGTGGACTTGCCTCTTTGACCTAGAATGATTTTTTCATACAGAATTACATGGAAATAGGTAGGGTTAAGATACCCCAATACGAGTTTAATTATTAATCGATATTATGTACCAATTGCTTGACTAGATTAAAAGAAAAATTAAACTAATTTTTTTTTTGGCCAAGCACCAATATAGTTTCCTACTCTTAGCTCCAAGAACACAGACCAATGTATTATTTTTTGGGTGACTATAGAAAAATTGAATGATCTTATGGAACAGTAAGAAATGGAAGAGAACAAATTGACATGCCTATATTAATTCAAAAAAATCAATCAACATAGACATTAAATCAATGAAAAGAAAACATTATTTGTGAATTCAAATAATGTAATACACAAAAAAGCAACATACACACAATGATTCATGGAGAAGCTAAAGAGTAGAGCTAGAATTTGTATTATATTCTACATTAAATAATTACAATATTAGAGCCTAGAATTGTTCTCAGGTCTCTCATAAATACAATACAATGTTCACCTTGTTCAAATGATGTAACAAGGGAATCACAATTTCCTATCCTAAATCTAGTGACATAGAAACTCCAACTCTTGGAAACAGCTCCTAGAAATGATCTTAGGTGGGCTGATTTGACTCTTGGCTATCCTTACACATAGGTGAGAAGAATTAAGAAATGGAAACACAAAGACAACAAAGAAGATACAATGGACCTAGATAAAACACTCAGGATGCCTCTTTCAAAATTTGCTATTTTATTGCTTGATGATGAATTCTAGCTTTGAAGACTTCTTTTATAATTTGAATTCTACAATTTTGCTACAGATGTGTGATGAAAAATAACCCACTTGGATTACTCTCAGCCCTTCATTCCTGGAGTGCATTACAAAAAACAATTATCTATCAAAGGCTGTCAAAATTTTTGAAGTGCTACCATCTATCCCAAAATGATGTCATCTGTTAATAAAGATTGATGCTTCAGCTTCCCTGGTTCTATATTTTTCAAAAAGAGTCTATTATTGTTTTGGTTTTACAATTGGCTCATATTTTAATATTTTTCTATGGCAAGACCAATGTTGATCTCACTTCGTCCTCCTATAGTACATTTTTGGATTCTTAATTCTCCTATATGAAGTCACGATACTTAGACAACTATTTTTTGAACACAAGATAAGTGAGGTGAGAACAAACAAGGACCAACTAAATACGGAGTAGCATTCACATAATATAAAAGATGAACCTTATAATACACATGAAATAATAGTGTGAGGACATTGTAGAGTTGAAGATACACAAAAAACAAAGGAGGATACAAAAAATGAGGAGTATGTGGTTTCATTACAGGCAGATGAGAAGCAATAGTATTGGGGTACCAGGAATGGGGAGGAGTGAGCAAGAAAACAAATATGATAATTGGAGGTACACAAACTAAGTGAACCCCATACAATAATATATCTCTATAACTATATTCCATCAAGGTGATTCTTTTGCAACTATATTCTACCAAGGTGCAGGGCAACTTCCAAGATTGATAAATTACCAAGGTTCAACATATTGTTTCTTCATTTTGCACCTTTTGTATTTTTTAACATTAGTAAACATGCACCTCTTAGGTTTCTTATACTCCCTTTTATAATTCTTTGTTTGCACTCTCCGGATCATCTTAGATACTGAGATTTCCACCTAGTTCTGGAAGGAAATATTTCTTTATATAAGACTAGAATGAGGTAGGACATTTCATCAATTGATGATTGCAGAATTATACCTCTATATTTTGAAAATATTTTGCTTGCTTTGAACTGGCATTTGCATGTTGCTAGTCTTAGCCTGTACGATCTATAAGATTTCATCTTGCTCGTCAACTTTGTCCATGTGATTCATGACTTTCCTTCTTGTTGCCTCTAAATTTTTATAAGATCTTAGATTTGTAGTACTTTATCTATGCTTATGATGTCAAGCGATTAAGGTGAACTAGACGATGCCATGATTTGATTTACTTGTATGTTGTAATGTTAATAGAAGCTAGGATGTTTTTAAAATTTATTTATCTCCTCAGAGCTCCTAAAACACGTTCTTGTAAATTGGGTTGGCAATTGTTGGGATTCAAAAAACTAACCTAATCTACACCCCAATTTTTTTAAATGTTGTCACAATTGGATGTCTATGTGACTATAGGATGTGGTGGTCCATTTCAAAAGTTGTAAAGTCTTAGGGAGGTCATGTTAGTCAAAAGGGGTCTCCATGATCGTGGAAGGCTTAGGTCTTGGTGTTTTTATGCTAAATCTATTCAAATATCTCCTTCACAAATTCATTCCTACTATTTCCATAATTCTATAAAATTGTTATTATCCTTTACCATCCATAAAATCATCCATGTTCATCCACTTCATCAAATTAACTCCATCATTGACTCCACACATCATTTTCATACACCTATACATATAGAATTCATTCACCTACTTTCATCAAGAATTATTCACTTAATCCACTTAATATGATTCATATTATATCATTCCATTATTTTTTCCCTTGATTCCCCCATGATAGACCATAGTATTATATAAAAACTTTATCATATTTACCCACATTAAATATTAAGTCAATTATTTTTAGGCTCCCATGCCCATTAAATTCATTTTTCTTTTAATTATTTCATCACCATTACTTCCACCTAAGTCCAACCACAATAGTAGAACACCTAATATCCATAGAATTTTACCTAAATTTTGATCACAAAAATTAAAATTCCATACCTTCCTCTCCCTAGGTTTCCTCAAGTCCTAATATCAACAACTACATTCTTAAAATCCACCTTATCTTTATTTTTCAAAAGGTATTGAGGGTCTTGACCATGTAATGAATGTTTCCCCATTTTGATCTCATAAATATTTCATTTCATGAAAGACTTTGGCATAGAAAAATCCATGTCTGCACCCACCATTGTAATTTTGATTCATTATTTTCCTTAGGTCTAAATATAAATCCCTCATTGGTCTGTTGGGCTTTGGCAGAGAGCAGTGATTGGTATGCCTCTTTCGCACAACTTGGTTATTTGTCAAAACTAGGAGACAAATAAGTTAACACCATGGAGAGAGAGTAAAGGAGTTTGTACCATGCATAGGGATAAAGGTAAAAATAAAAAAGGCAAAGGTTGACCAGTCTATCCATAAGCTCATAGCGCTCATTGGAGATTGGCTAGCTATACTGTGATGCACCTTAGCAATTGGCTAATGCATAAAGATAAGAGAGGCAACACCATGATGAATCAAGCTTGAAAATGTACCACAGGTGCACCATAAAAATGAAATAAAATAAGAAGGTTAAGCATAAAGTTTGACTGGTCCACCTTGACACAATACTCAATGGTGATTGATGAGCACCTGATATGCTCATATTTTTGTATATGTACTAACGGTTTTTGCATGGCACTATATAAGGAGTTGTGTATTTTTATGAAATATTATGTATGTATTTAATGAATTCATGTGTATTATCTAATCCAAGTGTGAAGTGTGTTTTGTGTAGTTATTTCCTAGATTTTGTCATCTTTTACTCAGTCGAGGTCCTACATGGACTTGGCACGATTTCATTCAATCAGACGAAGGCATACGAAGGTAAGTGCCTTACTGAAGTAGGTGCCTTACTAAAGTAGGTGCCTTACTCAAGTAGGTGCCTTACAAGTACCTTACTAGTAGTGCCTTACTAAAGTAGGCCTTACTCAAGTAGGCACCTTACTGAAGTAGGCACCTTACTCAAGTAGGTGCCTTACTGAGTTAGGCGCCCTACTCGAATGAATACCCAGATTATGCGTGTTGACCAAATATTGGAGGGGGACCCCGTTGACCACCGTTCCACATCATCTGTGGGAAACCGTTGATGCACGAGTTGTCCCAACCAGAGTAGGTGAACACGTAACCATTTGTGAAGTAGAACCATACGAAATAGAAATCGCCCGATTGCAAGTAAACGATGAGGAAGTTGATCATCGCGCATCGACTACAACTAAACTATCCCAGTTTAGACTGTAATCGGGATGCCTATTGTAACAGAACTACAACAGGAAGTCCTATGTGTGGTATATAAACACACGGACTTCTCTGTAGCAGGGGGAAGCATTCTTTTATAATACTATTGCATGTAATATTTTTGCACTGATTAATAAAGCTTGAGCATTTTATTATCTGCATACTGCTTTCGTGATTTGCTGGGTGGAATCTGCTGGAGCTCGGGCCCACTCCAAGCCAGTATTCTTCCCCTATTCTTAGTTAGTCTTTTCATATATTTAATTATGTATGGTAGTATGTTTTGAGTTCCTAGATTAAATCTAATTATTTTATAGTTGTATTCTTTTTATGGTAGACGTATTACTGCTTTCAAGTGTGGTGTGTTTACGTTTATGCATTTCATTTGTATGTAAGTTTTCTTGGCATGGACAATTCAACTGATACTTCATGAACACCCCCAATGGTAGTTAGTGGATTCATCTCTAAGGTGGTAGTGTGGGTAGTTTCAATCATGGCACTTCTAAAGTCTACGTGCTCCCGGGTTGACAATTTAAATGCGAGTGCTGTGACAATTATAGGAGAAAATTAACCAGTGTTTGGCACCCAACATTTTGGTGCCATTTTCGGGGAAGCATCACTAGTAAACTGATTACATTACCCCTTAAAACCTTTTACTTGACCTTGTATGAGTCCGCCAAGAAGAAGAGGACCCGACGGTCATTTTATAAGATAGAGCCAGTCAAAAAAATTTGAGTCAATCGATGACCTAGAATTTGAGCTAGATTCTCCCGACTCATCACCAGCAGTCCACTGGAGTAAGAATCATCACTTTGTGCAGAGTGCCTCCTCGTCTCATTGACCTAGGAAAGAATAGATTATTCTAAACCCACTGTTCAAAAGAACACCCTCGGAGGAAGCCCTGCTATGGAAAGTCATAGAAGACCATACTATTACACCAATTGACTTAGAGGCTCTAATACAAAAAGTCTTGAGCGATCGAAAGGCCATAGAAGCTGTAGAAGAGACCACATTTCCTAAAAAAATGGCTGAAGAAGTCTCATATGGATTTAGCTTCCCGATAGAGGAAGGAGCAGGGGAAACCAAAATGAAAAACATATCCCCTGCCCATCTCCCCACCTTTCGAGGATATCCAACCGAAGACCCTGACCTATTTTTGTTTAAGTTTGATGTGTTGTGCAGGTCTATTGACTACAAGTTAGACGCTCAAAAGCTGAAGCTCTTCCCATCAATGTTGGATGACTCAGCTCTACGATGGTTTATCGGGTTGGGGAACAAACAGATCACCACATGGGAAGAGATGAGGAAGCTCTTTCTAGAGTAGTACCAGGACTTCGGTAGAGCATGAGATTCCAGGGAGGAAGTCCTCAACATGACATAGAAGGAGGATGAATCCTTGGAGGAATACTAGGAGAGGTTCAATTTCAACCTGCAATGATCTCCTCACGCAAAGCTAGGAGATAAATCTCTCAAGAGCATATTTTTGAGAGGACTCAACAATGAGTCATTGGAAGCACTAAACATGATCTTGGGAGGAGACGTTTACCAACATGCCATGGAAGATATCCGACAGTTATGTCAGAATTACTCGTGAAGGAGAGGCAAACCAGCTCCCAGGACTATGAAGGTGACTGCATCAGTCACAAAAATGGAGATAGGCAACATGTTGGAGGATTTGAAGAGCGAAATGCTATCTTCTTTAGCATTGCAGTTAGATACGCTCTTGCTGGAGAAGAAGAAACAAGAGAATGATGCATAGTATTGACCTATTTTTGTCCAAAATGCAGAGGAAAGCATGCCAGGAATGCGTGCCCAAAAAACAAGGTCAGAGTATGCGCAGTTTGCCAACAGAACCACAAAACTCGACTGTGCCCGTAGTTGCCCAATTCCAAGGAGGAGGCTAACGTAACTAAAGCCTATTTCATGGGCAATCAAAGAAATTGGTAGCAGCCCCCTATGGGGAATATGCCCATGGGGATGCCACCTTATGGAGGAGGATCATATATGCCACAAGGGTAGCCACCACCACCCAATATGGGATGGTGGGGACCACCACCTTGGATGAACGTACCTCCAAGGGCTGCATTCCCCAACCAACAACCATGGATGCCATATCAACACCCTGGGTAGCAGTGGAGGAACCACGTTCCATGGAACTCCACCCCATAAAATATAGCATAGGTTCCACCTCAGCAAGGCTTACCGGCCCTACCTACGGTGAGACCTATGCAATTACCAACATAGCCGATGGTGAACCCAAACAATAAGGTAAACCAACCAGCATACCAAGTAGAAGGAGAGATGTATCCGATGTATAATGTTAGTTGTAATCCTATTCAACTTAGATCAGGCAAGCAACTAGGAGTAGAGGCACCTCCCCTGGTAGAAGAGGAGGAAAACGTAGGAGATTCCCCTCTGATAGAAGAGGTGGAAGAAGAGAAATTTGTTGAGAAAATAGAGGCTCTATTTCCCAAATGGTTGCAGGAATAGAGGAAGCCGATGCAACCAAAATTTGATATCCTCTCGAGCTTGAGGAACCTGATAGTCACTATCCCATTATTTCAAGCCATCCGAGATGTGCCCATATATACCAAGGCAATAAAGGAGTTATGTCTAAGAAAACTAGGATGCAAGGTGGCACAAACCATCAGTGTCGAAGGAAAATTGGCTGATTTGATGATGGGGAATGCATATCATCCCAAATATGTAGACCTAGGTAGCCCGATATTGATGGTGAAAATAGGAGGATATTCATTGGTGAACACCTTGGTTGACCTAGGTGCAGCCATCAATGTGATGCCATAGGAGACCATGCAGAAGCTAAAACTTACGAACCTAAAACCCACCAAAATAGTGTTGCAGTTGGCTGACCGATCAACCATGGCACCAGAGGGGATGCTTGAGGACATAATCGTAATGGTCGATGCATGGGAATACCCGGTGGACTTTTTGGTGCTACAATCAAAGACAGGACTGGGTGGTTACCCACTCATCTTGGGTCGACCATGGTTAGCTATGATGGATGCTTACATCAGCTACCGTGATGGACTGATGATGATTTCAAATGGATAGAACATCAAGAAATTGATGATCTCTCCTCCCACTCAATCTATGGACACACTAGGGGAACCCACGTCAGACAAACTGGATGATGATTCATTGTCCATGCTCCAGCCTGTGATGGCAGTGATAGAGTTGGAGGAGGATGGCGATGAAGATGGTGTCATAACAAGATACATGCAAGGGGAATCCTCCCTCACCATTCCTGAGTCACCATTGGTCGGTGCTCAGGACCACCATACTAGGTAGATCGACATTGAGCCTGGCAGGACGTTGAACGTCAGTAGTGGGTTGACCCCCGCACAACTGATAGAGTTAAAAGAGCTCCTAGCTAGACACCAGCAAGCATTTGCCTAGGATTATTTGGATATGAAAGGAATCAGCCCGAATATTTGCACTCATCAGATATACCTTGAAGAGCAGGTGACCCCAGTTAGATAGCCATAGAGAAGGATGAACCCGGCCATGAAAGAAATCATCAAAGTCGAGCTACAGAAGCTTTTATCGGTAGGATTCATCTACCCGATCTCCGATAGTGAGTGGGTATCACCCCTTGTGGTGGTCCCCAAGAAAAATAGGAAATGGTGAATCTGTGTTGATTACAGATCGCTAAATAAGGCGACTAAGAAAGATCACTTCCCGCTCCCCTTCATTGATCAAGTATTGGACACACTATCTAGAAGGAAATATTTCTCCTTTTTGGATGGATTTAGTGGATACAACCAAATCCAGATCGGAGAGGAGGACCAGGACAAGATGACGTTCACCTACCCATGGGGAACATTTGCCTATAGAGTGCTACCCTTCGGGTTGTGCAATGCACCAACCACTTTCCAAAGAGTGGTGTTGAGCATATTTTTGGATATGATGGGGGAGGTAGTGGAAGTATATATGGACGACTTCACCATTTATGGAGAGACATTCGAAGAAGCAATAACAAACCTAGAACGTGTGCTCCGATGATGCGAGGAGAACAACTTATCCCTCAACAATGAGAAGTGTTTTATGATGATGCATGAGGGCATAGTGTTGGGACATCATCTCTCGATAGAAGGGATCAAAGTAGATCAAAATAAGATAGAGGTAATTAAAGATCTACCCAGCCCAAAAATGTAGAGGGAGGTAAGGAGTTTTCTCGGCTCCATTGGGTACTACAGGTGATTCATCGCCGATTTTAGTAAGATTGCCAAACCACTGCACAACTTGCTAGTGAAGGATGTCGAATTCAACTGGATGGAGGACTACGAGCAAGCATTCCAGATGCTAAAGGAGAAGCTAATTTCTACCCTAGTGTTGCAGGGCCCAAATTGGGTTGTCCCATTTCACATATATTGTGATGCCTCCAATAATGCAATTGGAGCGGTCCTCGGGTAGAAGGATGGCGAAGAATTCTATGCCATTTATTACGTCAGTAAAAATTTAGCAGGGGTTGAGCTCAATTACACGGTAACAGAGAAATAATTTCTCATAGTGGTACATGCCATCAACAAATTCTACCACTATATCATTGGGTATAAGGTGTTCGTTCACATGGACCATGCGGCCATCCGATATCTAATGAGTAAACCAACGATTAGCGGTAGGATAATCAGGTGGCTTTTGCTGTTATAGGAATTCGACATCACCATAGTTGACAAGCCCAGGAAGGATAACGTAGTCGCAGACTTCCTATCCAGACTAATCCCAGCAGATCATGCAGTGGTAGAGGACCAGTTTCTGGATGAACATCTATTCGTCATCAGCGAACAGACGCCATGGTATGCGGACATTGCTAATTACCTGGCCATGGGTAGAACATCCCTTGCTCTTTCGTACAGGGAGAAATAGGGGGTGATCGAGAAGAGCGCTACCTTTCAATGGATTGATGACCTCCTATTCAAAATAGGGCCCAACCAGATAGTGAGGAGATGCGTAACAGAGCAAGAATTCTCGGAGATACTCAAAGCCTATCACAATGAGCCATGTGGTGGGTATTTTTTAGGAAGGAGGACTACATACAAGGTGTTACAAATAGGGTATTTTTGGCCCACCCTATTTAAATATGCAGCCACATACGCTAGCAGGTGTGACGAATGCCAAAGAATGGGTAGACCGACCCATAGGGATGAAATACCCCTTCAACCTCACGTACACATTGAGCCCTTCGATAAATGGGGCATGGATTTCATGGGACCCATCAACCCACCTTCAACAGGAAGGAGGTATATTTTAGTCTGCATAGACTACGTCACCAAGTGGGTCAAAGTCCAGGCATTGAGAGATTCTAAGGAGAGGATGGTGGCCGAATTCTTGTTCGCCCATATTTTCACAAGGTTTGGAGTGCCCAGGGAAATTACAATGGATCAAGGACCCCAATTCACCTCCTAGTTAATCGAGGAATTGATGGAACAATACAGGGTATGGCATAATAGAACTACCCCCTACCATCCATAGGTGAATGGGTAGGTGGAGGTGACCAACAAGGAGTTAGAAAACATCCTGACGAAAACTATGCAGCAACACAAGAAGGATTGGGCTGCCAGATTACCGGAGGTAGTCTGGGCATATAATACAACGTGGAAATCAACCACCGGGTTCACACCCTTCCAACTGGTATATGGGAAGGATGCAATGATGCCCATAGAATTTGAGGTCAAGACGCTCAGAACGACAGTTGAACTAGACCTAAGCCTGGATGAAGCATAGAGGGAATGAATTCGACAGCTAAACCAGTTGGATGAATTTTGAATGGATGCCCTCCAAAGGATAGAAATCATGTAGAGGCAAAGGAAGTAGTGGCATGACCGCCACATTAAAACAAAATAGTTCAAAGAGGGAGACTGGGTACTATTGTATGATTCCATATTCCAGGAATGGAAGGGGAAACTGATGCAAATATGGATGGGACCATACGAGGTGGTGGAAATAATTAAGAATGGTGTTGTGTGGGTCAAGACAATTGACGGCAGCAACACCATTTTGACAGCAAATGGCCACCGGTTGCACCCATATCATAGGTCTAAAAGCATGCTGGTGGAGTCCAGAATAGGCATGGGGGAGACCCCATCCGAGTAAAATTCTCCAGAATTCTCAACAACATGGTGGGCGCAGAGGTGTCCACCAAAAACAAGCTAGATTAGTTTCCTTTGTTTTTTAGCTTACGATGTGTTTTTGGAGGTCCTTATTATATAGTAAATTTTTATGCGAGGATTGTATTATTTTGTAAAAGATACATTTTCAGTGGTGGCCAACATCTTATTTTTTAAATAAAATTATGAATAAAAAAAAAATTGTACACAAAAATAAAAAACATGTGCTTTGCAAAATCACAGTATTTGGTATAAATGATACCTCTAACTTGCATTTACAATTAATGTTATCATGTTGAATTACTAGGTCTAAAGCCTAATAAAATATCCATAACAATGTCTGAGCATCAACCTTATATATCATCAAGAAGTAATAAAGGTAAGTTTTATGATATTCTATTTCACTCCATGTTTTACCCCCTTTGTTACTATCATTGGACATAAATCCTAAAATTCATAAAATCCAAGCATAAAAGGTATTTAGCTCATGTATGAGGTTTTATCTTTAAGCAAATTTTATTGATAAGATGAATCCTTTTCAATACTACCTTGGTTCCATGTATCACTTTATTTCACAGACCTTAAGGTCTCTTTCAAGTATGGTCGTGTATATTGAGAGGACTAGCTTCTTTCATGTACAAAGGGGTATGTATGAAGAGTAGTTATACTAAAAGGTTTGGTATAAATGACTAATGGTATATAGAAAGGGGACCTTTTGGAGATATAATAAACCCTCACCATGGTTTTTACATAATCGAAGTAGCTCAAAGACAAAGTTTGAGTTGACAAACAATTAGTTAAGGGATAAGTTATCCAATAATGTCTCCACCATTTTTTCCTCAAAAATAGAAGATATTTTTTCACATCTATCAAAAGGAAGGATATTATACCAGGTTATGTAGATATAATTCATTGGCTCAAGTGAATTAAATCAGCATATCTTCCTAAGAAGAATCATATTATAAGTTACAAATAACACACAAAGTACTGATGACTCAAACAGTGATAAAATTAGGAGATGATTGTTGGTATATTGATTCAAGGGTAAGCAAACTTATTACTAGAGATAAACAATGGCTTGATTCTCTTCAAGAAAATGATAGACTAGTCACAATTGCATATGATACAACATACCTAGTTAAAGGAGTAGGAAATATTTCTATAAATTTGTCTAATGGAAAATGTATGATTGAAAATGTATTATATGTGTTAGGGACAAATGATAACTTGTTATCAATATCTCAAATATTAGATTGAAAAATTAGAGTTGAATTCAAAATTTTTGGTTGGAAGGAGAAATTTTTTATTACAAAATAGGGAAATTTTGTAGTCAATGATTCTTTCAAAAATGGTTTATTTTCCCTAGATGTTGTTCCATATCCTAATGTTGCCCTTATAGAATGATCAAGTGCAACTACTATCTGGATTAGGATATTTTGACATATAAGTTATGGATTTTTAATCCAACTAAATAAATGAAATGATAATAGGATTGCCCAACCTCTCTTGGTGTATCATAATTTCCCAAGTTGTTTAGTAGGAAAACAACATTGGGTACCATTTGAGCTAAACTCTCACAAATCTAAAGGATCCTTAGATGTTATACACACTAATATATATGGATAAATGTCTTTCAATCAATATGGACATATGTAATTTCAACTATTTGTTTATGACTACTCATGCAAGACATGGGTATATTTCCTAAATTTAAAATTAGATGCATTCACATATTTCAAACAAAATTTTCAAACAGAAACATGAATATTCTATTTATGTCATCTACTCAAATCAAGGAGGAATATACATCCAATAATTTTAAATAATTATATCATAAAATGGGATTAAGAAACATATTACTACTACCTACACTCCATAATATAATGGGATTGTAGAAAGAAGAAATAATTTTATTATAGGAACAATTTAATGTATGCTCTTAGAAGCAATATTGAGAAATAATATTGTGTTGAAGGTATCAATACTATAGTATATATTCAAAATATGGCACCCACAAGAGTCCTTCAAAATATTACACCTGAATTAGTCTGGTTTGACCAAAACCCATAAATGGCATATTAAGGATTTTTTGATGCAAGGCATATATGCATGTGCCAAAATAGAAAAGGATAAATTTGGATTCCAAAATTCTATCTCATATATTTATTGGATATAATGAGGCATCAAAATCCTATTGACTAATTGATCCAGTAACTAAGAAAATTTAAGTAGATATATGGTATTTGATGAACAATCCAAGAAAAACATCGAAGATTCCAAGGACACTACATCTCCTACTATGGGTATTGAGTTAGATGAGAAAACTCATGAAGAAATTTTAAAAGATGAATTAGAATTGATTGATGTACCAACTATATAACTAGAATAAATAGTACCATATTAATATAAAATCACTATAAAATAGCTTATAAATACTCTCAGAGATGCAGAGCTTGACACACCACCTAATCTAACTTCCACGAGACCTCATACTCATATTAGCACATATGAAGACGTAAATTTAGGTATGAAGACTTTGGTAATGAAAAAATGGAATCAATTTTAGTAACCTAAATGGAAGACAATGATGGAAGCATAATACACATATCTGATGAAGAATAAAATAAGGGATCTAGTTGATTTGCCAAAATAAATAAAAAACTATAGGCTACAAATGGATTTACAAAATTAAGTACAAAGCAGAAGGTACCATTGATAAATATAAGGCTTGAATTATTGAAAATGGATTTACACAAAGGAAAGGAATTTACTATATAGAAACATTTGCATTTATAGCTAAGATGACTACTATTCATATAATGTGTGCACTAGCAACACAGTTTGGGTGGAAAAATACATCAAATGGATGTTAAAATTGCATTTCTCAATGGTGATCTAAAATAATAGGTATATATCACTCAAACAAAAGGATTTGTTTTTGATGAGAAAGTAAAAAAAGTATGTAAAAAAAACTATATGGGTTAAAATAGGCTCCTAGATCTTCATACATCAATATTAATGACCACCTTTTGCAACATGGTTTTAAAAAGAGTTCTTCATATTCAAATATAAAGTTGGTTTTGATGCAGTGATCCTTGTGGTGTATGTTGACGATCTAATTATCATAGGAATCTTAGATAAACTGGTGTATAGTGTGAAGAATAATTTTTAAAAGGTATTTGAAAGGACAAATTTGGGACTCCTGCACTATTGTTTAGCTTAGGATTTTTGTAGAGAAAAAATCACATTGTAATCACACAAAAAAAAATGCCAAAATATTACTAGAGAAATATAGGATAATAGATTTTAAATTGAAATCAACACCCATGGAGCAATGGTTACAATTATCAAGGTATGATAAGTCACCTCAAATTTCTACTACCTTGTATTATCAACTAATTGGGAGCCTCATATATCTGAAAAATACTAGACCAGATATCCTTTTTGTTATAAATTATATTTCTAGATTCATGCAAATATCTAAGGAGATTCGTTGGAAATCTATAAAAAAAGATATCATATTATGTTATAATATGGCCTAGAACATAAGAATAATGATAATTTCTACTTATAAGGATACACAAACTCAAACTATGTTGGATCCATTGATAATGGGAAGTCAACATTAGGATATGTATTTCATCTTGGGTTTGGACTTGTCTTCATGGTATGGAAAAAATACCATGTGATAGAACTTTCATTCATAGAGGTAGAATATCATGTTGCATTAGATGCTACATGTGAAGCACTATAGTTACAATTCATCTTATTAGATATGGGTGTATGTGAAAGATGACCAACCATATTGAATTGTGACAATCAGGGTGTTATGAAACTAATTAAGAATCTAGTATTTCATGAGAGATTAAAACACATTAAATCATAATTTCATTTCATTCAAGATCATGTTAAAAATCATTATTTTTAGCTCAAATGCATTCCCAATAAATATCAACTTGCAAATATTTTTACGAAGGCACAAGGACAAGTTTGAATCTTTTTATGGTTCTCTTTGTATAAATAATGTAATAAATAACAAGATGTTAGAAATAATTATACACTAGTTTTTGGCATCACCATAGAAGACCTATAATATCAAGAGGTATCCCATGCTAATATCTAAAGTGCCAAAGGTCTATTGAAATTAAGAGATATAGAATTGTATAAATAAATAATTTTTGATCCTAAGCTATTTGAGATAATGAATTTTTTTTTAGCCTCTAGATTTTTCTTTTTAAAAAAATCACCTCTACCATTATATTGTATCTCTACAGGTTAATAGTTATCTTCATAAATCATTATTTTAGTGGGTAGAAAGTGGTATTGTTTTTTCCTTTCAAGTATTTTAGGTCACTATTATCAAGTTACCTAAAATACTCAAGGTTGAAGATATCGTTAGATCCCCTCATAGGCAAGTCAAAGGGCATGGCTAAAAACCCTTTGAGGTAGATAAAAGAACTAGTCCTCCTTAAATATAAATATCCCTAAGGAAATTTTCCCTCTATTAGTAGTTTTTGTGTCTCATCTATTAGTCTTGGTACTTTGCCCCTATGATTCTCCATTTTAACCTTATATACCTTATTTTAGAAGTGGTATGAAGATGTTCCCACTTCTTGGTAAGGTACATCTATGCCCTCCATGATGCTTAGGGGTTTCCCATACTTCCCAACCTATTCTAGCTAGAGGATAGTGAACCATATTTTCTTGTAGTACAAAATCAAATGGATTAGGTAAGAAGCATAAATGAAAAAATTTCATCTTTAAATCCCCTTATCTTATTGTCCATATGATTTTAAATGTATTTTTTCTAGTCAATCATCTAGGAGTATTGTTGGAGAATATTATGTTATTTGGTACATGCTAATGTACCCCCATGGTACCTATGGTACAATGTAAATATTAGAATAGGGTTTGAGTCAATATTTTAGGAGTGAAATTTATATTTTCTCTTTATGTAAGTGTCTATGTCCAGGATATGAACAAGTGTCATATAAGTAAGAGTGCAAGTATGTAATGAGAGAAATTGCACAAGTGTCATGTAATTAAGTGCACAAATATATAATGTGAGGATGTGCACAAATGTCATGTATTAGGTGTGCATGTAGAAGTGTAAGGGTCATGTAAAATAATGTAAGTTTCATAGATCTAAGTGTGCATGTAAGTAGAGATTCAAGAGTCATGTATACAAGTGGAAAGATGAGAATCCAAAGAAAATGTGAGAGTTGTCTTATGCATGTAATAGAAAAATATGTATCTCCCAAATATATGAGGAGAACAATAGTCAAGTACTTGAAGAGTCATCTTTGTATGGATATATTATGGAGATAAAGCTCCATGTATTGTATTAAAGAATATCACATTCAAGCATTAATAATATTAAACCTTGTATGCATATTTTAAGCAATTCTACTATAAGTTTATTCATGTTATTGCATGAATGATTTTGGATATTTTATATTTATTTTTAATATTTATTGAATGGTATTATAATTTATATTGGCCAGCTTATATATTGATTTCTCTTATATTTGATTCTACTCAAGATCCATAATATTGGGACTAAGATAATCTAACTTAAAATCTAATAAGTAATCTAGGTAGGTTTGTACTACATGCAACAAGGTGATATGTTCTTCATAGATCCTTTTATCACTCTTTTCCTTGAGGATGGTGGTAATTCCTGGTATTATTGTCTATATGTCCTCTTTGAATTGGTACAACTTTAGTGGGATACTAAAATCAAATGGTAGGTTAGGCTTCTTGAGTAAGGTATCAAAAATTTCTACCAATAAATCCTATATTACTTATAATAGAAGTTCCTATGAGTTTTGGGACTACAGGATATCCATATTATAGAATCATCACTAGCCTTCAACATACTCATTATCACCTTCATCCTTATGCAAAAAGTATCTTCAAAATATTAGGAAATTTTAAAGATTCTAGAGCTGGATTCATACCTTTTTACCACTATTTTAATAAATTTAGGACAATACCACACTTGGGACACTATATTCATTGCCAAGCTAGACATACAGGCCTAAATTATGCTCCAAGAGTGTATTTGAGTGCTTGTATTGAATATCCATAGTGCATCCCTCCTCACCTCCCCCATGAAATGGGTATACTTTCCTTCTATAACCTTATAATATGGGTTCTTAAAATAATCCTCTAGCATCTTAGAAGGTATGGGTTCTTGCATCTTTCAATTTCTCCTCATATTTTTGTACCCCCATCCTTATAATAGCCTAGCCTCCATGATAGTGATTGTAATAGGTGGTGCAAAAAAAATGGAAGTTGAAAAATCCGTATTAGCTTCTAGTAAAGAAGGGGTAGGAGAGGTGGATGAAGTTCCCATGAGGTGAAAAAGGTAGAAATATAGATGAAAAGACAAAAATTTTAAAAAATAATAATTTGAGCATTTTATGTTTAGAGTGATTCGCTCATAAAATAAAATGATCCACTTAAAACTATTAGTGATTTTATATCCCTATAAATTTTTAATCATGGTTTAACGAAGGAAGTAATTTATTTTTAAAACCAAGTGATTCACTTGGAAGTGGAGGCAATTCACTTGTTCTAGGTGAAGACCAATTTGCTTATGGGGTTGAGCGGTTCACTAGTAATAGCAAGTGATTTATTCATTGTTTAGGACTTAGCAAAATTTTTAAATTTTTTTTTATAATTAGTTCACTTGATATTCTAGAAATTGAGAAGCTTTAGTGGAGCTATGACTTTATTAGGATTTAACAAGTAATTTGTTGTTCTCCATGTAGTCTATTTTGTGGGTTTGCAATTGGATTAATGTTTTACTTGGGATCTCAAATGTAAATTGAGTTCTACTTGGGCCCCTTTGGGATTTTATAGCCCCTAGGTAGGATGCACACTACCTACACCTAGGAACATGCCATTTAGGAAGGGAAAGCAACTTGTTAAGGGCTGATTCATTCACCCTATAATTTGCATAGGGTTAAGGGTTGAAGTAAGTACACAACTCACTAAGACAAGTAGATTGATAATATTATCAAATAAATCATTCACTTTTGCAATAAAGTCACTTATTTTTTATACATAAATTTTATCTTTCTAGGCCCAATGTGTCAATATTTTTTGGGGAAAAATATCGTTGAAGATTCAATAAATTAAAAATAAAAATAAAAATAGGTAAATAAAAATAGTAGGAATGGAAATATCTATTAAATTAATATCCAATACTATTTACATACATGTTTTTTTATGGCTAGGAACATTTTTTACACTTGCTAGAAATATTGCCTATTCATGAAGATAGGACTCCTTCTATGTAGTCTATTCTATAGGTATTTGGGCCTATGGTTTTGATTATCTAGTAGGATCCACTCCATTATGATCCAAATTTATAATGAGCAACTAGTTTTGTATGATGTTCATCCCATTTGATCATAAGGTATTCTTATTTATACTCCACTTTAGCTTCTTTTTTATAAAACCATATCTTAATGGTATTTTGTCACTGAGTAGTCTTCTTAAAGGTCTTTTCTCTCTCCTACTCCAAGGTTAGTAATACATTTAGTATTGCTTGTATGGGCTTGGTGTCGATGTCTTCGAGCTCTAGTTGTTATGATATTTGGAGAAAAGGGATCTTGAGGTTAATTCATAGCATAGTCTCTTTTTTGTATACCAAATTATATGGAGATGATCTATGGATGTTTTTCATATTACTCTATATACCTATAATGTCTGACATAGCTTTGCATGTTAGTCTCTTTGGGATTCTAAAATGGTCATTTTCAAGATCCTTGTAATATTTGTATTGGTCAATTCATTCAATTTATTTCTTTTAGGATAAAATTAGATGATATTTTGAGTAGGAATCCATGCTCAAGGGAATATTTCATGACCTTCAACATTTTAAAATAGGTATTGTTATCTATTATGATGAAGAAGGGATTATGAACTAGTGATGATTACTTTGAGTAGTTGCATAGTTATTTATTGATTGAATGCTTTGGCTATGACCACCTCAATCCACTTGAAGAAGTAATCTATGGCAACAAGGATCCATCCATGAACAATCCTTGATAATGGGTTGATTTTTCCTATGAAATTGAAGTCCTATTGTTGAAATGGTTTAGTTACAACAACTAGTTTTAATAGCATAAAAACTCTCATCTTCTTTCCCTAGAACATGAAATAATATTTATCCTTATTGACCCATTTATAGTAGTTAGTTGACTAGGTAGGCCAATAATATCTATCCCTAAAAATTTTATAGGCTATTATAGATGCAAATAAATACCCTCCTTCATCATTATACCATTTTATTAGGGATTTTATTTATTTTCCTTTATGCATAAAAGCATAATACCATTATAGCCATTCTTGAATAAGACATTATCTAGTAATTGGTAGTGTGTCACTTTTATTTTGAATATGGTTTATTATTTGGAGTATAAACCTTTAAGTACTTGTCTTATGGCTATGTACCTATACACATAAATCATCCATCTAGTTCCCTAGTTTCTATATATTTATTTGATTAGAACAACCTATTCTTTAAACACTATTCTTGCCAATATTTTGCATAAATTCCTACCTCTAATTAGATTAATAGGTTTGATTTCAATTTCAAACTCTTGTATCTTATTAATCTATCCAACCATCTTCTCTCCTAGTTCACCATGTAATATGTTAGCTTTTAAGTTATAAACTTAAAGGAAATGCAACCACAAGTAATGAAATAAGCATGCAATGTTATAACTATGACAATTGCAATTTAATAAGAAAGTAAATAGCATGAGAAACTTCTAAAATAACTCATGAAATAGCCATTAATGAAAGCTCACAAAAATTTGAACTTGTTACAATATGTGGATATCTCAATGCTCCATTCTTCATACAAGTTCTACATTTTTATTGAGAATACAAGTTCTACATTGTAATTGCTATCTCTCTACTCTATGTAGACACCTAAAATATAACATGTTGAGGATAATACCTATATGGAAAAATTTAAGCCCATATGACCCACATTGGAAAGCTCTAGGGCTCAACAATGGTTTTCACCACTCAAATAGGGAGGAATTTCCCTTTACATCTAGGACCGTCCCACCAAAGAATGACCTCCAGATATCGTCTTACCCCAAGATGACCTCCATTCAAGGCCATATCACCCTGATATGGTCACACTAAAAGAAAATTCAAATGTGATCCAAAATATTGTATCATGATTAAAGTGGTTACATGAGCCAGCTAAGCATACCACCATACACAATTAGTTGCGGGGAATTTTCAAGAATGGGCAGTTACCTTTCTTGGATCTAACCACTTCTTGGTTTCCCATGAAATATTGGACTCCCTTTTGGAAGTATATGTAATGGCATATAGTATTCATACACTTATTAGATAATTTTCATTTTCAAGCAACAAAGTATTTCCAAATTTCAACCACGAAGATTCCAATGCCTTTTGCATTCTTTTCTCTATAAAAAAGCATACCAATGGATGGTTTTGAAGGTTGAAGATCGCATTTGTGATATTTGTGCAATATAAAATCCTTATTTTGGTGTTGAATTCTACACCCTAAGTCAATATCCATGAATGCACCAATTTTTTGACCAATTCATAGATCAAAACTAGCATCACCTTACATTGGCCATAAGAAAATAAATCATAGGTTACTAGTCATCTCTATTAGAGATGGCCCATAGGTATGATCATCTCTTTTAGAGGCAATCCATAGGTATGACCCTCCTGCACATATATGACCTCTTGGGTAGATATTTATTTCCTGTTTTCCTTATTTTGTTAAGCTTTCGCAACATTTCTAGTTATTTTTTAGCATAATAGATCTCATTTTCATGCATGCATTCCTCTAGTTTTTGTTTCTTTGTCATTTTACTTGCTATTAATATGGGTTTTATCTCGAAAGCATCTACATAGAATTTTAATGTTCTTTATTCTTCTTGTGTGTAGACCACATGTATCTATAAGGAAGCAATAACATAAGATTCACATATCATCATCATCCATTGCGATAGTCCCAAAAACCTATCCCAAATTAGTTTGTGGATGCAAAAAGATCCTATGTAGTACATCTGAATTGTTTTATTTGTAACTCATTGTATCAATATTGGTAGCAATCCCTCAAAGGGAATCTTATTTGTAACCTTCTTGGAAAATAATAAGACATTATTAATAGAAAAGGGCATCATCCATCATTTTCTTATAATTTTTTTCTTTATATTTATGGTTGCATATTGATTTTCTACATTTTGATCTTGTATTTCATTTCATGGATGTATGATCTTTTTCAATATTTTTAGAATTTCGACCGTTATAGAGGTTGTCTTGACCCGAGACAACCTCATGGAGGAATTGTATCACCCTGAGATGACCCCAAAATTGGGGCACACGTAATCTAAAATTATGTGCCAAAACCACAAAAAAAACAAAAGTTAAGCAATCAAAGCACAAACAAAAAAACCTACACTACACTTTAATCCTAGGGTATGATTCATTGCCTTAATTTCTTGGTGAATTTCATTTCCTGATTTACTTAGTGAGGTTCATTTTACTTTGAAAATTAAGGTGTTTATCTTTCTCCTTTTGACTCCTTCGATTGTAGAGGTCTCAGGTTGGTTCATGGTGGGAGTTAGTCAATTTTTTGGCAGCACTTCACTTTGCAAATCATTCTCTCCCTTCTAGACCTCCTTTTTCTTCCAACTACCAATTGTGCAAGTGACATCAAAAATAAGAAAATTTTTCTTTTATATTTTCAAAACTATACAACCATGTCTTGGTCAAATAGTCACATTTAGTGTGATCGTCCTACCAAGGGATGACCCCAAAAATTACAAAAATTGCAAAAAAAAAGCTCCAAATATACCCAAAATATTTAGATCAAAATTCTCTCAAGTGATCCTCATATCTAGTGATTTATCCTACACACTTGGTGGTTGCAGTGACTAATTATCCATGTAATCCAATCAGATGGCTATATTACCATAAGGCCACTTGAACAAAAATAATTATCAATAATGGTCAAAATTAAAGTTGTAATAGGATCTTCCCCCTGTTCCATTTTTATAAAGGTCCTACAATACCATAAACAAGTTATCTTGGTCAAACGACTCATCACTTTCCATATCCTCTATCGAATTGTTGCTTGAGGGGGTAGTCATATAATTGCAAAGTTAATAATCAAAGTCAATAATCAAACACTCAATCAATGTAAATTGCATTCATTCAATATGCATTACCAAAAACTATCATACACTTCCCTATTTTCTAGGGAAAAAGTAAAAATTTCAACAAAAATTGGTAAGTCTACTTGGAATGTTTAATATTTCCAAGATCAGCTATGCCTAAAGTCGTTTGACATAGAAAATTTACCCTTGACTAAAACTTTTACATCAAAGTTTTGGAAGCAATGATTAAAAAAGGTATGTTCTTTTCATGATTGGGGTATTTAACATTAATCAAATCAATTAACACCAAAAACCCTCAATTTTACTATAGGTCATCTATTTTTTCTCTGGACTGTGCTTGCACACAACGCATCCCAAAAAGAGGTATTTTTAGACACCTAAAATGCATCATGTTGAGGAGACTACCTATATGGACTCCTTTAAGGCCATATGATCCACCTTGGGCAGCCCTAGGGCTCAACAATGGTTTTCACCACTCAAATAGGGAGGAATTTCCCTTTGCATCTAGGATCGTCCCACAAAAGGATGGACTCTAGAGACTGTCTTATCCCAAGAGGGCCTCTAGTCAAGGTCATATTACCCTGAGATGGTCACACAAGAAGAAAATTTAAATGGGATACAAAATTTTGTGCCATGGTTAAAGCGATTACACTAGCCAACTAAGCATAATGACATACACAGTTAGTTGCAAATAAGTTTCAAGAATGGGCAATTACATTTCTTGGATCTAATTGCTTCTTGGATTGCCATGCAAGATTGGTCTCCCTTTTGGAATTCTATATAATGGCACCTATCCTTCATACATTTATCAGAGATTTTTCATTTTCAAGCAACGAAGTGCTTCCAAATTTCAACCATGAAGCTTCCAACCCCTTTTGCATTCTTTTCTCCATAGATTTCAAGCCCTGATTAGTGGGTGCTCACATTTATATTTAGAAATATAATAATCATAGTTCTAGCATTGGCTATATGACAAACTAGACTACACAAGTTTTTATCACTATGAGTTTGCTTTATCATATCCTTCGAGAATCCAACAGGTTTAGCTCTTTCTGACAATAATTATTGGTGTAGCTATTCATTATGAGTTGTATGAGATACTATCTGGGCTTGAATATTTTTTACTTGCTATTTGAAGTTAGCCATTTATTGATATTTACATTGCCATTCTTCCACCTCATTTCTAAGAGAGTTGGTCAAGTCTTCACATTCTCTAAGAGAAGTCTCCAGTTGCTCTATTCTATGTTTTAACTCTTTGTTCTCCTCTCTTCTCACATATCCTTGCAAGAATATTATATCCATATGAGATTTAGCCATTACCAACTCATCAGAATATGGTAACTACATGATGTCCATAGATTTTTCAACTATCTCAGTCTTCCATGGTCATTTTCTTGGATTTTTTTCTTTTGGAGTAATAGTGAATTTCTTGCTTTTCTTGGATACTGGATCAACAATTCCATTCTTTATTTTTTGTTCTACATATTTTGAATATTTATCCAGATGTTCATTCCACCAAGCTACTGCATTAAAGGCTATCTCTTCTATTCTTTGATGCTGAGCTACAACAAATTAATAGTCAAAATAGGCATGGTGACCAAAGAAGATACCAAATGGACAAGGGTGAGTGGAGAGGTCAAAATAGTGGGATATTGGTATGAAGGAGTGGATATTATAGCTTTTACTGATGTACGAGAGGGAAGTGGTGTTGTTATTTGTGGGCCTATTGACATAGTAGTTAAAAATGTAGGAGGCTCCTATGATGGGGAAGGTGGGAGTGTAGCCTCAATGGAAATGGATGGAGGTTGCATGGATGGAAGTGGGAAGGATGTACCAAATTGAGATGAAATAATAGGGAGGATTTCCACTGATGGGACCTAATTTTTAAAATTGAAAGGGATTTATTATTGGTAACCAAGAGGTAGAAGAGCAGAGGGAGAAGGGATAGAGGACATACCTAAGTCCCTTAATGGGGATTGACATGTTTCTTGATCCATGCTCAATTGCTCTATAAATTGAGCCTAAGTTTGTTGCTTTTCATTCTCTTATTCTTCTATTTCTTGTGACTTCTCTTTAGTAACCTGAGCCATTCCAAAAAGGGTTACCACAAACTGTGACTCGAAGATATCAACTACTAATTTTTCCTTTTGAACAGGTTCTTGGCTATGTGTTTGTGAAATATTAGGTTGCTCTTGCTTCTAAATAGGATCAGGACATGTGAACCTTACCATATAAGTTCCAATATTAGTTATCAAGTTCGAGTTCATGTTCGAGTTTGACACTCTTAAAGTTCAAAATAAATTCGACATGTTAAAAAAATCGATATATTATAAATTTACAGATAAGTTGTCGATGTGGTATCAATTTATAGGCACTATCACAACCATAACCAATGTCTAATTAGTGTCATTCGCACCCAATTAGTTTGGGTTTTTCCTCTATCAATCCAATTAAGTTATATTCATTTACTAATTTACTCATACAAGAATCGGTATAAGTCTACGATGGATATTATTTTATAATTGTGGCATTTACTGTGTGGGTTTGCGGTGCTCTATAGGCTTTAAGTTTGGTGTCACTAGATTTGTGGATCAAATTTGACGTCTTAACCTTATTTTATTTTTAAAAGGTAATTACGGTTTAGTTTTGGGTATCCAAAAACTTGTTTAATTTTTTAATTAATATTAAATATTATTTATACATGGGCTTTTTACGAGACTTAGGTGAAAAAATATGTATATGTATGGGGATTCTAGGTCCTGCATTTTGGATCATTTGCAGTTGCAACAAATTTGACCTGACAACATTGTTTTAACGAGCAATTGGTTTTACATAGACACCATGAAAAAATTAAGATGCTCCACACAACAACACTTTGAGCAACGGTTCATGACCATAAATTCATATGGCTCATTTTTCACCCTTGTAATGTCGATGTCAATTCGCTTGCACCTTTCTTCCATGGATGCATGCAGTACCAAAAAAAGGAGAATTATAAATATCAAAACTATTTTCTAAAATAAAAAAAATTATGCCGAATTTAAGGTTTGTTTTGTGAATTTATTCGTTAGCCTATAAAATTCTCTGAATTTCAAAATTTATCCCAAAAATTCAACGAATTTGATAACTAAGGTCCCAGTCATAACTTGATCTTGGTCTCTTATATTTCTTGGTTCCACATAACCTTCAACAGATGCTCCAAGAGCTAATCTTTCCAATATTTTTTCAACTAGGATAGGCCCTGCATTACCTGACTTATTAGAGTCCAAACCTCCATCTTGATATCCTTATATTTGCATTAGGTGGGAACATGATCTATATGTTTGTAATTCCCCTGTTGAGGATTAGAAAATAGCTTGTTTACCCTTCCCAGTAGGGATATTCTCTTTAGATATTTTTTTTCATTGAGGGGAGGATAGGGGTGTTCGAATAGTAACAAGTTTCAACCTTGAACTGATGGCCTATTTGTCACTCATTACCTTTCTTTGACCTATAGGCCTCTCGAATCTTAGTTTTAGAAATATTTCGGTGCTCTACCAAGTGTCAGCATGTGAATCATAATATTCCTTAAAAATTCTATTAGTTTTTATAGGGTATCTGGATTTTATGGTATCTGTCTCTACTTGCATTCTCCAACATTAATTTTTTTTTGTAGAATTCTAATTTTTTACTTTTACTAAAGGTTTAACATCACCTTCTATATAAATATGTGTCGGGTGAAGAACACAAGCTTATACTGAGAGGGGGGTGAACAGTATAAGACCACTTTTTACTTTTCTTTCCCAATCAATATTATGCAATGTATCAATAGCAATATCAACAATAGTAATCAAAGCAATGCACAAATCACCACACACAATAGAGACACCAATTTAACGTGGTTCACCCAATGTGGGCTACTCCACGGAGAAAATATTTCACTAAAATTTTCTCAACAAATCTCTTGGGAATCCTTTCCCTATTACAATGTTTATGGACCTCTATCCAAAGGAGACACCAATCCCCTAATCAAGTTCATGGATCTCTATCCATAGGAGAACTCCTTTCTCCTCTACTCTGGTTGGTGATCTTCTAGAAGAACTACTGCCTCCACTACACTGGCTAATGGATCTCTATCCACTGAAGACTCCTATCCTCACTCAGAAGACTTATCCTCACTACCCTGGCTAATGGATCTCTATCCACTAGAGACTATCATCCTCTATACTCTATCACCTCCAAATATTACTCTCAAATCTATCTCAAATCTGTACTAAACATAGTCCTTCGGTCTAGCACAAATCTTCTCAATATCTATCTCTAGTCTGGCATAAACCTATCCTCAAATATGCACCAAAATCTATCCTCAAATCTGCACTAAACATAGTCCTTCGGTCTAGCACAAATCTATCCTCAATATTTATCCTCAAGCCTTAACACAAATCTTGACTTAATCACAAATCAACTCTGCTAGATCTACCCCAAACCTTAACTCAAGGTTTGAACAAATCAATCAATCAACTCTGCTCACAAGTCTTCTCAAAGACTTATCTCAAATCTACCTTGTAAGCTTCCACAAAATCTCACACTAATCTGTCCACAAGTCCTCTCTAGAACTTGTCCAATCTTCTCAATAATCTTTATCCTCAAATCTGTATTGTAAGCTTCCACAAAAGCTCACACTAATCTGTCCACAAGTCTTCTCCAAGACTTACCTCAAATCTGCTCAACAAGTCCTCACTAGAACTTGTCCAATCTCATAGAAACATATAGATAATTGTTAGAGACTCAATATGCTTCACACTCACAATAATGCTCAATCACTTTCAATCTCTCTTTTTATCATAGAAACATATAGATAATTGTTAGAGACTCAATATGTTTCACACTCACAAACACTCAACCTCTTTCTCAAATCAATTTAGAATATGGAACAATTTGTTTCATAGAACTAGAACTATCACTTCAACACTTCCACTTGACTAGGCTTAATCAACTCCACTCAATCAATCACTCAATGAAATAATCCTTGCTCACAAACCCTAGTCCAAGCATATGAACACTCACTCAATTATTTTTAATCAATCTCACATAACAATGATACTCATGTTCTTTCACAAACCCTAGTTCAAGATAGTTCACAACTTCACATAACAATGATACTCATGTTCTTTGCACAAACCCTAGTTCAAGCATATGAAAGCTTTACTCAATATTTCCAACAATGCTTATCAAACAAGGTTTCTAGAATCAACTTTCATTCCAAAAAACCAAACTCAACAATGCTTATCAAACAACCCTTTTCACTCCAACTTAGCATTCACAATAT
The DNA here is from genome assembly GCA_028583015.1 of Wollemia nobilis. Taxonomy (NCBI): domain Eukaryota; kingdom Viridiplantae; phylum Streptophyta; class Pinopsida; order Araucariales; family Araucariaceae; genus Wollemia; species Wollemia nobilis. The sequence goes on along the minus strand of JAQPPZ010017259.1, from coordinate 7,422,217 downwards.
CCAACAATCACTCACTAGGAAGATGTGCCCATACCTTTTGTTTTATGAAGAAGTGACCTCAAAACCTGTCTTAAACACAATTTTCTTCTTTGCCAATTTCAATGGTTAGATGACAAAATATCACACTAACACTCTCTCAAAAATATTTCTCAATTACAAAAATAATCAAACTCAAATACACCTTATTACTCCTTTTGAAATTAGCAATCATCAAAACATACATAAAAATAATTACTCAATTACTCCTTATAATCTCCAATATTTAATTAACAACCTCCAAAAATCAAACCCTCAAAAATAATATTGCCTATCCTTTTATCTCCCTCAAATACTCAATAACCAAATTTAAAAAAACTTTATAAACCTCCAAAAATATTTATTTTTCATTCAACCTTAGCAAATCTAAAATATCTCATGCAACCTTGGCAAACATTAATGCATACCTTTTATCTCAAGCAAAAGGCCTCGATGGGTTTTGAACGTGAGACCACTCCCAATCGAGCGCCTTATCGAGGTGCTAGCCCACCACGTGGGCTACGAGCCTCCACATGAAGGGAAGGCTCAAGCCTTCCTCTTATCCCCTTTCGATCGGTGCTGCAAAATAAAACACCCTTCTTCCTTGCAAAAGAATCTGGGTTTCGAACCCTGCTCTCCTAGCCTATCACAAGTCTTAGCGCCACCCATTATTGCCAACTATGCTACACAACATTGTGTGAGGACAAAGGAGCCCTGCTCCTATTTGTCTTATCCTCTACCATCAAAAGCTTTTAAAATATGAAAACCTTACACTCTTCTTTGTGCACAAATTTTGGAGCTTTATTAATCGATAATTGCATGGGGTTTTGGCTAAGGTTCTTGCCTTCTTTTATACATGAAGGCCAATGCCTTAGAGACGTCGATGCCTTATTCAAATTTTGAATTTGAATAAATAATTACCTTTATAACCCAACCTTAGGGTTATTTTAATTAACATAAATTAATTTTATAATTAAATTATAATTAATCTATAATTAACTTAATAACTTTAGAAGTTAATTAAATTAATTAATAAATTAATTTATAATGAAATTATTAAATTAATTTAAATCTTCTCTTTTAATATTATAATAAAATTATTTTTTTGGGCCTCTTCATTGCTCTTTGAAACTCATCTGACCACTTGAATCGGATCACCAATTGAGGGATTTCTTTTGCACTGATTGTGGAACTACTTCTTCTTGCACTGCTCATCAACAACTCTACTCTTGACATCAATGACAACTCAACTACTCAAAATGTCCAACAATCTCCCCCTTTGTCATTGATGGCAACCCAATTACCTTTTACAATTTCCTTAACCTTTTTCTATTTTTCTCCCCTGACTCAATGCTCTCCCCTTAAATCAAATCTCTCCCCTTACTCAAATCTCTCCCCTTTGACATCAATGGCAAAGGGTCACCTTTGGGGCTCGGGGCTAAGAATGAGACTCTTAGCTTAGCCCCTCCCCCACCTCCTCTTGAGGTGGTTAATTTTGGGGTGGGAGTATTTCTACTCCTAACATGCACTGATATTTACCTTTGTCCACTTTCCTTCTCATCTGATCCTTTTGATTCCTCTGACTATTCATGTTCCTGCTTGTCTCTGGAATTTTTGCTCTACACCACTTTGTTGTATGTCCATCATTATTGCACTTGTAACACTTAATATTGTTATTCCTTGGAGGTGCAAATATCTTGGGATTTCTCTTGGTGAAGCCATATCTATTCCTATCATGAACCCTGCAATTCATTGCCTTGTGACCAAACTGATTACATGAGTAGCAATACCCATGAAAAAGTTGCCTGTTTCTGAAGTTCCCATATTCCTATCTTTCATGTGTCCTGCACTGTGAAGCCTTGTGCCCAAATCTGTGACATGAGAAACATCATCCATTGAAATTACCTTGCCTTGACCTCATTGGTCTCTTAGTCTCTTTTACCCTATGTTGGTTCCTGTTCCATCTATTCCTCATTTGTGCATTGTTCCTTTCCTTGTTGAACTTTCTATTGTCCAACTCATCCTCAGAAGTCTCACTTTCTCTTACACTCTCTTCTTCTAAAGTTTCTTCTTCTTCAGAACTTGAGGTTGACTCCTCTTCTTGTTTCTTTTGTACCTGTTCAAAACCAAGACCTATTTTGTTTGTTGACCTTCTTTGTACCTTGATCATCTTATCTACAATCTTTGAGCTCTTTCCAAACCTGTGTAACCTATCCTTAGACTCTTTTATTTCTTCCCTTAGTAGAGCCACTTCATGTTCTAACCTTTCACATTCTAAGACCTTTGCTTCTAACTTATCCTTGAACTTCTTTGTCTTAGCCATTGACTTATTTAGATCCTCTATAAGCTTTCCTTTCTCTTCATCACATTCTTGAAACTGAAGCTTAAGTTGGGAGTTTTGCTTTCTTACCTTCTTTAATGTGTCAAGAGCATAAATAAGCTCTCCCTCAAGATCAACTTCTCCTTTCTCTGATTCTTCCTCTATTTGTTTACCTTTGAAAACATCTTCATTCTTTTCTGACTTGTCTTCTATAGGATCACCTCCTTCTTCTTCTAGTGCCATTAGAATATTCTCTTCTGGTCCTTCAAGTGTATCTTCATATTCATCATCACTGAAACTGAAACCACTCTTTGTACAACTATCTTCAAGATGACCAAAGTTACCACATCTAAAACACTTGAGAATTATTGGTGACCTTTTCTTAACTTCTTTTTCTTTTGTCATAAATAGAACTTCATCTTTATCATTATCTGAGAAACTATTATCACTATCACTTGAGTACTTACTTGCCTTGTCTGCATAGTAACTCCTCTTCTATCTTTGAAAGAACTTCTTTCCTTGTTTGCCTTGTCCATCCTTGCCTTTCTTTTGGTACCTATATTTTTTGATTCCCTGTTCTTATGATCCTATTTTTCTTCATCATTGCTATTTCTAGCTTCTTGAAAATCAGTTGCATAGTGACCATACTTTCCACAATTGAAACATCTAACAGATTTCACATCTTTAAATCTTCTTGGATCCTTATTCCTTCTACCATAATTTGCTTCTTCATCACTGGATGACTCATTGCTTGAATCTGACTTCTTACCCTTTGTCTTCTTAGTAGCTTTGAAGGTTGCTTCCTTTCGGATATTAGGTTCCTCTTTTGTTCTCATCTCAAAAGTTGTAAGAATGCCAAGTAATTCATCTCTTGTCAAAATATCACCATATTTTGATTCCTCTATAGCTGAAATATTTTCACTAAACCTTTTTGGGAGAGATCTTAAGATCTTATCACAAACATCAGATTCTTGAACCTCAAGTCCAAGTCCTTCCATGGAGTTAACAACCTCATCTACATGAAGTAGATAAGCACTAATGTTTTCCTCATCCTTCATTCTTAATTCTTCAAATTGTCCTTTGAGATTTTGTATCTTTACCTTTTTGACACTTTTATCTCCTTCATATATGCTTTGCAACTTATCCCAAATTCCTTTTGCTGATTTGCAATGCATAACCTTTATGAACTCTGTTCTATGCAAACCTTTCAAAATTGCATTCATTGCTTTTGAATTGTAATGATGTAGAAGCTTACCATATTTATCTGTAGGTGGAGTAGTTGGTGGTGTGTATCCATTTTCAACTACTTCCCATATTTCATTGCCTAGTGCCATCAGGTGAATCTTCATTCTCATACTCCAAAATATATAATCACTTCCATAAAATACTGGTGTTGAATTATCTGAGGATCCACTCTTAGAATCCATTGTGTTCTTGTAAGATTTTCCTTCAAGCTGTTAAACTCTTTCGAAGGAACCCGCTCTGATACCAATTGAAGAACACAAGCTTATACTGAGAGGGGGTGAATAGTATAAGACCACTTTTTACTTTTCTTTCCCAATCAATATTATGCAATGTATCAATAGCAATATCAATAAAATAGTAATCAAAGCAATGCACAAATCACCACACATAATAGAGACACCAATTTAACATGGTTCACCCAATGTGGGCTACTCCATGGAGAAAATATTTCACTAAAATTTTCTCAATAAATATCTTGGGAATCCTTTCCCTATTACAATGTTTATGGACCTCTATCCAAAGGAGACACCAATCCCCTAATCAAGTTTATGGATCTCTATCCATAGGAGAACTCCTTTCTCCTCTACTCTGGCTGGTGATATTCTAGAAGAACTATTGCCTCCACTACATTGGCTAATGGATCTCTATCCATTGAAGACTCTTATCCTCACTCAGAAGACCTATCCTCACTACCCTAGCTAATGGATCTCTATCCACTAGAGACTATCATCCTCTATACTCTATCACCTCCAAAGCTTACTCTCAGCTCTATCTCAAATCTGTACTAAACATAGTCCTTTGGTCTAGCACAAATCTGCTCAATCTCTATCTCTAGTCTGGCACAAACCTATCCTCAAATATACACCAAAATCTATCCTCAAATCTGCACTAAACATAGTCCTTTGGTCTAGCACAAATCTATCCTCAATATCTATCCTCAAGCCTTAACACAAAGCTTGACTTAATCACAAATCAACTCTGCTAGATCTACCCCAAACCTTAACTCAAGGTTTGAACAAATCAATCAATCAATCTGCTCACAAGTCTTCTCAAAGACTTATCTCAAATCTGCCTTGTAAGCTTCCACAAAAGCTCACACTAATCTATCCACAAGTCCTCTCTAGAACTTGTCCAATCTGCTCAATAATATTTGTCCTCAAATCTGTATTGTAAGCTTCCACAAAAGCTCACACCAATCTGTCCACAAGTCTTCTCTAAGACTTACCTCAAATCTGCTCAACAAGTCCTCACTAGAACTTGTCCAATCTCATAGAAACATATAGAGAATTGTTAGAGACTCAATATGCTTCACACTCACAATAATGCTCAATCACTTTCAATCTCTCTTTTTATCATATAAACATATAGAGAATTGTTAGAGACTCAATATGTTTCACACTCACAAACACTCAACCTCTTTCTCAAATCAATTTAGAATATGGAACAATTTGTTTCATAGAACTAGAACTATCACTTCAACACTTCCACTTGACTAGGCTCAATCAACTCCACTCAATCAATCACTCAATGAAATAATCCTTGCTCACAAACCCTAGTCCAAGCATATGAACACTCACTCAATTATTTCCAACCAATCTCACATAACAATGATACTCATGTTCTTTCACAAACCCTAGTTCAAGATAGTTCACAACTTCACATAACAATGATACTCATGTTCTTTGCACAAACCCTAGTTCAAGCATATGAAAGCTTTACTCAATATTTCCAACAATGCTTATCAAACAAGGTTTCTAGAATCAACTTTCATTCCAAAAAACCAAACTCAACAATGCTTATCAAACAACCCTTTTCACTCCAACTTAGCATTCACAATATCCAACAATCACTCACTAGGAAGATGTGCCCATACCTTTTTGTTTGATGAAGAAGTGCCCTTAAAACCTGTCTTAAACACAATTTTCTTCTTTGCCAATTTCAATGGTTAGATGACAAAATATCACACTAACACTCTCTCAAAAATATTTCTCAATTACAAAAATAATCAAACTCAAATACACCTTATTACTCCTTTGAAATTAGCAATCATCAAAACATACATAAAAATAATTACTCAATTACTCCTTATAATCTCCAATATTTAATTAACAACCTCCAAAAATCAAACCCTCAAAAATAATATTGCCTATCCTTTTATCTCCCTCAAATACTCAATAATCAAATTTAAAATATAACTTTATAAACCTCCAAAATATTTATTTTTCATTCAACCTTAGCAAATCTAAAATATTTCATGCAACCTTGGCAAATATTAATGCATACCTTTTATCTCAAGCAAAAGGCCTCGACGGGTTTCGAATGTGAGACCACTCCCATTCGAGCGCCTTATCGAGGTGCTAGCCCACCACGTGGGCTATGAGCCTCCACACGAAGGGGAAGGCTCAAGCCTTCCTCTTATCCCCTTTCGATCGATGTGGTGCAAAATAAAACACCCTTCTTCCTTGCAAAATGAACTTGATGGGTTTTGAACCCTGCTCTCCTAGCCTACCGCAAGTCTTAGCACCACCCACTATTGCCAACTATGCTACATAGCATTGTGTGAAGACAAAGGAGCCCTGCTCCTATTTGTCTTATCCTCTACCATCGAAAGCTTTTAAAACATGAAAACCTTACACTCTTCCTTGTGCACGAATTTTGGAGCTTGTATGCATGGGGTTTTGACTAAGGTTCTTGCCCTCTTTTATACATGAAGGCCAATGCCTTAGAGATGTCGGTGCCTTATTCAAATTTTGAATTTGAATAAATAATTACCTTTATAACCCAACCTTAGGGTTATTTTAATTAACATAAATTAATTTTATAATTAAATTATAATTAATCTATAATTAACTTAATAACTTTAGAAGTTAATTAAATTAATTTATAATGAAATTATTTAAATTAATTTATAATTAATTTAAATCTCCTATATTATAATAAAATATTATAATATTATTTTTCTTGGGCCTCTTCATTGCTCTTTGAACCTCATCTGACCACCTAGAACTGGATCTGACCAATTAGAGGTGGACTTTCCTTTTGCACTGATTGTGAAATTGCTTCTTCTTGCATTGCTCACTAAAACTGACTTTGACATCAATGACAACTCACTCTTGACATCAATGACAACTCAACTACTCAAAATGTCCAACAATATCCCCCTTTGTCATTGATGGCAACCCAATTATCTTTTACAATTTCCTTAACCTTTTTCTGTTCTGCTCCCCCTGGGAAACTGCTCCCCCTGACTCAATGCTCTCCCCTTAAATCAAATCTCTCCCCCTTTGACATCAATGGCAAAGGGTCACCTTTGGGGCTCGGGGCTAAGAATGAGACTCTTAGCTTAGCCCCTCCCCCACCTCCTCTTGAGGTGGTTAATTCTGGGGTGGGAGTATTTCTACTCCCAACATGCACTGATATTTACCTTTGTCCACTTTCCTTCTCATCTGATCCTTCTGATTCCTCTGACTGTTCTTGTTCCTGCTTGTCTCTGGAATTTTTGCTCTACACCACTTTGTTGTATGTCCATCATTATTGCACTTGTAACACTTAATATTGTTATTCCTTGGAGGTGCAAATATCTTGGGATTTCTCCTGGTGAAGCCATATCTATTCCTGTCATGAACCCTACAATTCATTGCCTTGTGACCAAACTGATTACATGAGTAGCAATACCCATGAAAAAGTTGCCTGTTTTTGAAGTTCCCATATTCTTGTCTTTCATGTGTCCTGCATTGTGAAGCCTTGTGCCCAAATCTGTGACATGAGAAACATCATCCATTGAAATTTCCTTGCCTTGACCTCATTGGTCTCTTAGTCTCTTTTACCCTGTGTTGGTTCTTGTTCCATCTATTTCTCCTTTGTGCATTGTTCCTTTCCTTGTTGAACTTTCTATTGTCCAACTCATCCTCAGAAGTCTCACTTTCTCTTACACTATCTTCTTCTAAAGTTTCTTCTTCTTCAGAACTTGAGGTTGACTCCTCTTCTTGTTTCTTTTGTACCTGTTCAAAACCAAGACCTATTTTGTTTGTTGACCTTCTTTGTACCTTGATCATCTTATCTATAATATTTGAGCTCTTTCCAAACTTGTGTAACCTATCCTTAGACTCTTTTATTTCTTCCCTTAGTAGAGCCACTTCATGTTCTAACCTTTCACATTCTAAGACCTTTGCTTCTAACTTATCCTTGAACTTCTTTGTCTTAGCCATTGACTTATTTAGATCCTCTATAAGCTTTCCTTTCTCTTCATCACATTCTTGAAATTGAAGCTTAAGTTGGGATTTTTGCTTTCTTACCTTCTTTAATGTGTTAAGAGCATAAATAAGCTCTCCCTCAAGATCAACTTCTCCTTTCTCTGATTCTTCCTCTATTTGTTTGCCTTTGAAAACATCTTCATTATTTTCTGACTTGTCTTCTATAGGATCACCTCCTTCTTCTTCTAGTGCCATTAGAATATTCTCTTCTGGTCCTTCAAGTGTATCTTCATATTCATCATCACTAAAACTGAAACCACTCTTTGTACAACTATCTTCAAGATGACCAAAGTTACCACATCTAAAACACTTGAGAATTATTGGTGACCTTTTCTTAACTTCTTCCTTTTCTTTTTTCAGAAATAGAACTTCATCTTTATCATTATCTGAGAAACTATTATCACTATCACTTGAGTACTTACTTGCCTTGTCTGCATAGTAACTCCTCTTCTATCTTTGAAAGAACTTCTTTCCTTGTTTGCCTTGTCCATCCTTACCTTTCTTTTGGTACTTGTATTTTTTTGATTCCCTATTCTTATGATCCTATTTTTCTTCATCATTGCTATTTCTAGCTTCTTGAAAATCAGTTGCATAGTGACCATACTTTCCATAATTGAAACATCTAATAGATTTCACATCTTTAAATCTTCTTGGATCCTTATTCCTTCTGCCATAATTTGCTTCTTCATCATTGGATGACTCATTGCTTGAATCTGACTTCTTACCCTTTGTCTTCTTAGTAGCTTTGAAGGTTGCTTCCTTCCAGATATTAGGTTCCTCTTTTGTTCTCATCTCAAAAGTTGTAAGAATACCAAGTAATTCATCTCTTGTCAAAATATCACCATATTTTGATTCCTCTATAGCTGAAATATTTTCACTAAACCTTTTTGGGAGAGATCTTAAGATCTTATCACAAACATCAGATTCTTGAACCTCAAGTCCAAGTCCTTCCATGGAGTTAACAACCTCATCTACATGAAGTAGATAAGCACTAATGTTTTCCTCATCCTTCATTCTTAATTCTTCAAATTGTCCTTTGAGATTTTATATCTTTACCTTTTTGACACTTTTATCTCCTTCATATATGCTTTGCAACTTATCCCAAATTCCTTTTGCTGATTTGCAATGCATAACCTTTATGAACTCTGTTCTATGCAAACCTTTCAAAATTGCATTCATTGCTTTTGAATTGTAATGATGTAGAAGCTTACCATATTTATCTGTAGGTGGAGTAGCTGGTGGTGTGTATCCATTTTCAACTGCTTCCCATATTTCATTGCCAAGTGCCATCAGTTGAATCTTCATTCTCATACTCCAAAATATATAATCACTTCCATAAAATACTAGTGTTGAATTATCTGAGGATCCACTCTTAGAATCCATTGTGTTCTTGTAAGATTTTCCTTCAAGTTGTTAAACTCTTTCGAAGGAACCCGCTCTGATACCAATTGAAGAACACAAGCTTATACTGAGAGGGGGTGAATAGTATAAGACCACTTTTTACTTTTTCTTTCCCAATCAATATTATGTAATGTATCAATAGCAATATCAACAATAGTAATCAAAGCAATGCACAAATCACCACACACAATAGAGACACCAATTTAACGTGGTTCACCCAATGTGGGCTACTCCACAGAGAAAATATTTCACTAATATTTTCTCAATAAATATCTTGGGAATCCTTTCCCTATTACAATGTTTATGGACCTCTATCCAAAGGAGACACCAATCCCTTAATCAAGTTCATGGATCTCTATCCATAAGAGAACTCCTTTCTCCTCTGCTCTGGTTAGTGATCTTCTAGAAGAATTACTGCCTCCACTACATTGGCTAATGGATCTCTATCCACTGAAGACTCCTATCCTCACTCAGAAGACCTATCCTCACTACCCTGGCTAATGGATCTCTATCCATTGGAGACTTTCATCCTCTATACTCTATCACCTCCAAAGCTTGCTCTTAGCTATCTCAAATATGTACTAAACATAGTCCTTCGATCTAGCATAAATCTTCTCAATCTCTATCTCTAGTCTGGCACAAACCTATCCTCAAATCTACACCAAAATCTATCCTCAAATCTACACTAAACATAGTCCTTCGATCTAGCACAAATCTATCCTCAATATCTATCCTCAAGCCTTAACACAAAGCTTGACTTAATCACAAATCAACTCTGCTAGATCTGCCCCAAACCTTAACTCAAGGTTTGAACAAATCAATCAATCAAATCTACTCACAAGTCTTCTCAAAGACTTATCTCAAATCTGCCTTGTAAGCTTCCACAAAAGCTCACACTAATCTATCCACAAGTCCTCTCTAGAACTTGTCCAATCTTCTCAACAATATCTGTCCTCAAATCTGTATTGTAAGCTTCCATAAAAGCTCACACCAATCTATCCATAAGTCTTCTCTAAGACTTACCTCAAATATGCTCAACAAGTCCTCACTAGAACTTGTCCAATCTCATAGAAACATATAGAGAATTGTTAGAGACTCAATATGCTTCACATTCACAATAATGCTCAATCACTTTCAATCTCTCTTTTTACCATAGAAACATATAGAGAATTGTTAGAGACTCAATATGTTTCACACTCACAAACACTCAATACTTTCAATCTCTTTCTCAAATCAATTTAGAATATAGAACAATTTGTTTCATAGAACTTGAACTATCACTTCAACACTTCCACTTGACTAGGCTCAATCAACTCCACTCAATCAATCACTCAATGAAATAATCCTTGCTCACAAACCCTAGTCCAAGCATATGAACACTCACTCAATTATTTCCAACAATTATAAACAATATCACATAACAATGATACTCATGATCTTTCACAAACCCTAGTTCAAGATAGTTCACAACTTCACATAACAATGATACTCATGTTCTTTGCACAAACCCTAGTTCAAGCATATGAAAGCTTTACTCAATATTTCCAACAATGCTTATCAAACAAGGTTTCTAGAATCAACTTTCATTCCAGAAAAACCAAACTCAACAATTATTATTGATGAGCACCGAAAATGCTCATTTTATATACATTCTTAAGGGGCATTATTACTGGTTAATTAGCATATGAGATATATTTTTATTTAACTTATGCATATAATTGATAGAAAATATGGTATTATGCTTAATGGATGTTTTTAGTGGAAACTGTGTATAAGTGCAAGATTTACTACTAATCTAGTGTTTTCCAGTCTACACCCCACTTGGACCTAATAGTGTGCAAGAAGGAGCCCTACTCAAGCGGTGCCTTACTCAAGTGGTGCCTTACTCAAGTGGCACCAAGCAGGTGCCTTAATCTGGTGCCTTACTCTGATGCCTTACTTTGGCACCTTACTCAAGTAGGCACCAGGTGCCTTACTCAAGTAGGTGCCAGGCAGGCGCCTTACTCAAGTAGGCGCCAGCAGACACCTTACTCAAGTAGGTGTCAGGCATGCACCTTACTCAAGTAGACACCAAGCAGATGACTTACTCAAGTAGGTAAAAAGGAGAACTATTTTAATCATGAATTTATTAAATAGAATAAAGTATTTTTTATTATTATCAATCGATTTGTTGTTGACCTTGTAAAGCTTTTAAATTATTATTTTTAGGATGCATTAGTTTAGGATTTGTTTGTTACGTACACCTAAGGATTTTTATATATTTATCCTTCTAGTGAACAGACATGCTTTAAAATAGGGAAATAAAATCTATGTAGAACCAATTGTAACTAATCATGTCATGTGATTAAATTAGATTGATTTGTTATTATAACAATATCTGGCTATACTTTATATAAAGACACAAGCCAGATGAACAGAGGGGATGATTAATATTACATAAATTATTCTTCATTTCATTCTTTATTTAATTATTAAGAGTGCAACTCCTCTTATTCGAGCAAGCTCTACGTAGCTAGCCGGGTGGACTATCTATGGGAGCTTGGGCCCACTCCCTACAGTAGTCCTCCACTATTTCATTTATGTTTTTTATTTTTAGTAGATTAGATTTATTATTTTATTTCCTGCTTTAATTAATTTAGTTGTGTGTTTTATTTATTGCATTTTATTTCTACACTTTATTTTTAGCACTTTAATTTTAGGTTGTAATTTATTTATTTAATTTTCCACACTTAGTTTATTTAGTTTAGCTAAAATTAAAATGTATAAACATCCACCACCAAACTAAATAAGGTATAGACGGATTCATTCCCCAACACTGCAGGCATATACTGTGCATGACACTCATAATTTTATGGACTTATCGGATTGATAATTTATGGAAGAGAAATGATTGTTTTTTTGAGACATGATTTTTGCTCACCATTTTAGCATCGTTGTCAAGGAGTCAAAACTATAGTGTTATGATTTACAGGTTAGATAAAAATCCCATTTAAAATTAACTGTAGATCTTTTACCTGGGAAGTGTGAGTCCATCAAGGGCCTTTTTATAAGGCCAAAAATAGTTTCTGACATAGTCACAACCAAATACCATAGGTAATAGTTTAAATTTACCAGATTTTAGGTAAATACGTGAATGAATCTGATGTACCATATAAAGTGTAGAAGTAGGAATAAAATGTGTTGTTGAAAAAAAAGTTTAGAAAAATAGGTGATGAAGGATTTCCATCATGTTCTAAATGGTTTTAAAAAAAAATCAAAGAAATAGCACAACCCAGGTCTGATTAAAAAATTTTAGGATGTGTTTTTATACAGAAACTATTAGAAAATTATGCCTCTAAAAGCCTAGTTTTAAATGATAAAATTTTTATAGGCTTAATATTTCTCAGCACAATGGTGAATTTTTAATGATGAAATTAATAGCAGGAAAAATGACAAAGCAAAATTTAAAGAACATCTTGTTTTGGAGTATGCTCTTCACTTGCACTTGAGGCGACCTAGTGAATTAGAAACTAGCATGTGTTTTTAAATATTATTATTCCATGCTTTCTCCAAGTTTTTAACTCATAGATAGTCATTTTCTAGCTTGCACATTTTATCATTATGTTGAGAAAGTTTCGTTTTGATGCCATGGAGAAAAATACTCTTCTCATGCTACAACATAACTAGTTGATAAAATGATTTTCATAAGACTAGTTCAGATGTAGGAATGGGGGGACCCCACATTCATCATTGCCACAAATAGCACAATAAAAATTATTTATAGTATTCATGAAAAAAATAAAAAAATATATCTTCTGCTGAAAAATCTCTAAGTTAAAGAGCAAATAAAAAATAGAGTTTTATTTTGCTACTTGTTGGAAGAGAGTATCTTCTTTCCCAAGGATCAGCTTGGTCCAGAAGGGAAATGAGAAATCTTCAATCGGTAGCTAAATAAAACAAGGGAGGAGCCTAGAAGTAATTGGATGTCAAATATCTACAAGAAGACCACATGGTGTTTGAGCACGATAAATAATATGAATGGAGCTCATAGTGGCCAGAGAAAAAAAATAACACATAAATCTCAACGATGCAAAGATTAATCCTTGAATTTAAGATTTCAATGCTCTTGAGACACATCAAAGTGGATTAAAATACTTTTTTTGTGCTATTGAGAAAGATCTGGATGTTTCAAAAGTTCAAAGTTGTGGCTGTCATAAAATCCCCTAATAGTGGTATGCACATTTTTGCACACCAGGCTGCATAGTTACCTGGCTTGCATGACCTACACTTCTTAATGCACAATACCAATATTATAGTTTTTTGCGGTAGCATTTCATTCTGAAAAAGAAAAAAAAATCACTAGCTCACATGGTTGCAGTTGACATTCTATTCTCTAATGCAGATGATGAAAAAAAATGAGCCAAGATCTGTTCTGGTCTAGCAAAACAGATGAAAAAAAAATAGTTAGAATTTTATTGTAATGCTTTTAGTTTAGTTTTTTTTTTTATGTTTTTTAGGGTAACATGAAGTGTAGTATAGACAAATAAGGAGATGTCAGCGAAGATTTTATGAAGTGAGATTTATATGCGAAGTGAAATCAACATGGGGAAGACCCCATACCATACCAGTAGCTTGAACGAATTTTTAACATTCGTTGAAAAAAAAAGAAGAAAAAAAAAGGAGGATACATGGAAAAAAAAAGAGACAAGGCACCTTGATGTCATGTATCAAAGGTGCCTTAAAAAAAATGTATGTGATTAAGTGCCTTACTACTAGAACCTAAATCCTAAGGACGATGCCTTACTCTAGAAGTAGGTGCCTCAATATCAAGGTGCTTTGAATGAAGCGGATACGAAGGATGTCGTTGACCATGGTGGACCTTCAGCTCCACATCACGTAGAGCATTTATTAATACCACCAATTTCATGAGTTGTCCCAGTTGAAATGGAAGAAGCGTGTAACCACTCAAGGAGGCAGAACGCGATCAACATCAAAATCACATTAATAGACATTATATCTCTGAGAAACTATGAATAATAGATCATTACTGTATTGGGAACCTATTACTTGTTTACACAACAAGGGTGCCTTGATCCATTTCCCACACTTGCATGGTTCGAAAAAAAATTGTGAATCCTCCCAATAAAAAAAAAAAAACCTCGCATGTAACATGTCCTGTTTCGCATAAAATTTCTTTTGCTTTCCAGGAAATCATGACCCGCATGCAAGCTACAGGTATCCTGAGAGCTAGGTACTAATAGGTATGAATGTCGCGATTCCTATTTTTCCTACTTTCATGTGTTGCAATTTTTTTCTTTTGCAGGGAAAATGGCCTGATTGTACAGAAAATAGGCATCTTGGGAGACAAGACCTAAACCGGCTCAGCATCCATGAACTTTCCCATTTTTTTATGAGATAGAGATTCTACTGTCTCCATCCGAAGGATATAGTCACTATCCAGGAATGGACATGGGCATTAATTTCTTGCAAAGGAAAAAATACCCATCTCTGTGCTTGGAGAGAACAGATGTTGATGCAACATAAGAAAATTTTTGGAGACCTTGATCAACTCTACAACAGTATACAAATTAGTGATTGTTGAATTATCAATAGTAATAAGGTGCCTTGATGCTCATCGTTAGGTGAGAAGCCATTCAAAAAAAATTGAGAAGCGGATGGCTAGGAAAGAAAAGAGTACTAAAAAAATTGTGTAGCTCTTCCTAGAGAAGAGAGTTGCAGATCCACTTTCTACCCAGTAGTGCTCAACTTCTACCTATATCAGGGATGCCTACTAATTAGTAGGGGACCTAATGTTCAAAGGGCTACAAACTTGTTGCACATAGGGACCTGTTACTGGCGACAAGGGTGTCACCAATTTAAAGTGGGGGAGGAGTTGGGTGAACCAGAATATTTCATAAATAAAAATCTTCTATTGATAGACTCCTAGTTGAAATGTAGATTAGAAATAGAGCTTGTATGAGAACACCAGCAGAAGAGGGCTCAGGTTGAATATTTAAAAAAAAGTAAAAATAATATGTCTGTGATGTTGGACTTGTTAAAACCTGAATCTACAGGAAGAATGCATTTAGTGCAACTATATGTGCAACAAATTTCCCCTATCTATTTTAATACGATACTTGATTTTATAAAAATAATTCCCCTATTTTCCAGGAAAGGCGGTACATGACTCACATGGAATAATTGGACTTTGTTTGCTAGAGGAGAACACCACAGAAATAATGTCATGTTTTTACTATTCTTTGTCAGCAATACGTATGGGCACAAAATTTTACATCTACCTTTTGAAAGCTGCGATGGAAATTTAAATATTTGCATCATTTTCCAGATTATCACGCTCAAGGAAAGTGATGTCTTCATTGATTGTGAGGGTTAGTGATGGATGCTTCTAACGTATTCACTATACTTGCCTCACTACTGGAGTAGCAATGTATAGAGAAAGAACAACGATGATTAGCGGTGTGGAAGATGGAGGCATCTAGAAGAAAAATAAAATAATAATAAACTAAAAATTCTATAGGAGCACCAATGTCATAGCAATCTCATTTTGCTGGTACACCATTGTTACAGGCAACATGAAGATATTTCACACAATCGACATCATACACCTCAGGTCCTATGAAATTCACCCAGGTATGTACTAAGTTTTCTATTAATTATGTGTACAATTATTTTAAAAATAATTTCTCTTCTAATATCGGTAGATGCCCCCTTAAATTTTTTCTATCAAAATATTCCAGTAGAGTTCAGTCACATTACATGCCTCGAATAAAAAAAAAAAAAATTCATTACCCCAAAATGAAAAAAAAAGAAAGAAAAAATCATTAAATATTTTTAAACCACAATGGGATGGCATAGGAATGCATGCAGCAAGCGGGAGTAATGATAATTGAGTCTGGAAATGAAATCACAATCCAAGAGTTTGAAGGTTTTGTTTACAGTAGAATGATGAGTGCTCAAATCTAGGACATAGGCAACAATCCATTGTTTAAGACAAATAAACAAGGGTGTGGGCAGTATTCCACTTCAGTTAATATAGGAGGAGGTGCAGACTCGAAGTCTAGAGAAATCCAGGGATGATGTTACTCCAAGTTCAATGTAGAAGCAGAATGGAAATTTGTTGTCTGAAACAAAGAAGTGAGAGTAAAATAAAATATGTTGGCAGAAACAAAGCAGTGCTCAATGAAATAACAATGCTCCATGAAAGAAAAAAATCAAAAACACTCAATAGAGGAAAAACATTAATACCCAATGAAAAAATAGTAGTTCTGAACAAAAAAAATAGTCGCTCTCAAAGGAAGAAAAAAATAGAGCAGTGCTCAATGAAAAAAATAAAATAATAATAAAATTATTATTATTTCAGGGGCTGTTGTCACGAGGACATGACAATCTTCAGGAATGGGGGGATGTTGAGCACCAGAAATGCTCATTTTATATACATTCTTAAGGGGCATTAAAACTGGTTAATTAGCATATGAGATATATTTTTATTTAACTTATGCATATAATTAATAGAAAATCTGGTACTATGCTTAACAAGTGTTTTTAGTGGAAATTGTGTATAAGTGTAGGATTTAATACTAATCTCGTGTTTTACAATCTACACCCTACTTGGATCTGGCAGTGTGCAAGAAGGAGTCTTACTCAAGCGGTGCCTTACTCAAGTGGCACCAAGTAGGAACCTTACTTTGGTGCCTTACTCTGGTGACTTACTTAAGTAGGTGTCATGCAAGTGCCTTACTCAAGTAGGCGATAGGCAGGCACCTTACTCAAGTAGGCGTCAGGCAAGCACCTTACTCAAGTAGGTGTCAGGCAGGTGCCTTACTCAAGTAGGTGTCAAGCAGGCACCTTACTCAAGTAGGCACCAAGTCGGTGCCTTACTCAAGTAGGTGCCTTATTGGTGCCTTACTCCCACACATTGGAAGCACTTGCATTGGAGACTAAGTCAACATTGACCAGGTTGACCAAGAGGCTAAGGAGGAGGTTGCACGTGAAGACAAAGGAGAACTATTTCAATCATGCATTTATTAAATAGAATAAAGTATTTATTATTATTATAGATCGATTGGCCAGTTGACCTTGTAAAGCTCTTAAGGCATTATTTTTAGGATGCATTATTTTAGGATTTGTTTGTTATGTACACCTAAGGATTTTTATATATTTATCCTTCTAGTGAACATATATGCTTTAAAATACGAAAATACAATTTGTGTAGAACCAATTGTAATTAATCACATCATGTGATTAAATTAGATTGATTTGTTATTGTAACAATATCTGGCTACGCTTTATATAAAGGCATAGGCCAGATGAACATAGGGGATGATTAATCTTACACAAAATTTATTCTTCATTTCATTCTTTATTTAATTATTACGAGTGCAACTCCTCTTATTCGAACTCCTCTTATTCGAGCAAGCTCTATGTAGCTAGTCGGATGAACTATTTGTGGGATCTTGGGCCCACTCCTTGCAGTAGTCCTCCCCTATTTCATTTCTGTTCTTTATTTTTAGTAGATTAGATTTATTGTTTTATTTCCTGCTTTAATTAATTTAGCTGTGTGTTTTATTTATTTATTTTATTTCAGCACTTTATTTTCATCACTTTAATTTTAGATTGTAATTTATTTATTTAATTTTCCGCACTTAGTTTATTTAGTTTGGTTGAAATCAAAATGTATAAACATCCCCCACAAAACTAAATAAGGTAGAGATAGATTCATTCCCCAACACTATAGGCATATATTGTGCATGACACTCGTAAGTTTATGGACTTACCGGATTGATAATTTATGGAAGAGAAATGATTGTTTTTTTGAGACATGATTTCTACTCACCACTTATCAAACAACCCTTTTCACTCCAACTTAGCATTCACAATATCCAAAAAACACTCACTAGGAAGATTTGCCCATACCTTTTTGTTTGATGAAGAAAATGACCAAAAAACCTATCTTAAACACAATTTTCTTCTTTGCCAATTTCAATGGTTAGATGACAAAATATCACACTAACACTCTCTCAAAAATATTTCTCAATTACAAAAATAATCAAACTCAAATACACCTTATTACTCCTTTGAAATTAACAATCATCAAAGCATACATAAAAATAATTACTCAATTACTCCTTATAATCTCCAATATTTAATTAACAACCTCCAAAAATCAAACCCACAAAAATAATACTACCTATCCTTTTATCTCCCTCAAATACTCAATAACCAAATTAAAAAAAAACTTTATCAACCTCCAAAATTATTTATTTTTCATTCAACCTTAGAAAATCCGAAATACCTCATGCAACCTTGTCAACACAGTAATGCATACCTTTTATCTCAAGCAAAAGGTCTCAATAGGTTTCAAACGTGAGACCACTCCCAACCGAGTGCCTTATCGAGGTGCTAGCCCACCATGTGGGCTATGAGCCTCCACACAAAGGGGAAGGCTTAAGCCTTCCTCTTGTCCTCTTTCAATCGGTGCGGTGCAAAATAGAACACCCTTAATCCTTGCAAAATGAATGCGGTGGGTTTTAAACCCTGCTCTCCTAGCCTGTTGTAAGTCTTAGCGCCACCCACTGTTTCCAATTACACTACATAGCACTGTGTGAGGAAAAAGAAGACCTGCTCCTATTTTTCCTATCTTCTACCACCGAAATATTTTAAAACACAAAAAACTTACACTTCTTTACGCATAAATTTTGAAGATTTGATTTTAATCGTTAAAATGCATGGGGGATTTTTGGCTAAGGTTCTTACCTTATTTTATACATGAAGGCCAATGCCTTAGAGACCTTGGCACCTTATTCGAATTTTGAATTCGAATAAATAATGACCTTTATAACCCAACCTTAGGGTTATTTTAATTAACATAAATTAATTTTATAATTAAATTATAATTAATCCATAATTGACTTAATAGCTTTAACAGTTAATTAAATTAATTAATAAATTAATTTATAATGAAATTATTTAAATTAATTTAAATATCCCCTTTTAATATTATAATATTATTTTTCTTGGGCCTCTTCATTGCTCTTTGAAACTCATATAACCACCTGGAACCAGATCTGACCAACTGGAGGCAAATTTCTTTTTGCACTGATTGCAAAACTACTTCTTGCACTGCTCACTGAAACTAACTTATGACATCAATGACAACTCGCTCTTGACATCAATGACAAATCAACTACTCAAATTATCCAACATCAGGTACTTTTTAGTATCATAATCCACCACATGATCATAGAAGTCTCTCCAGGAGGGTAGTGCTTCCATATGTTGAACATCTCACTCTAATTTTGATTCCTCATCGTTGTTTCTAAACTTCTCGATATGAGGACAAAGAGTTCTCTTGAATATTTGAGTTTTAGCTTTTGGGTCATTTATATTTTTTGAGAACTTATTTTTTGGGTCATATCTCCATATGTGGGGAAGTTCTACCAATCTCATTTCTCACATGTATCTGGTGATGTTTTTATGTTGTCCTTTGCTAACAATGATGTCGCTCATCTTGAGAGGATAAGTGCAGGTGCCTTTCCTACCCTTGCCTATTCCAAATATAATATTCGTATAATATTTCTAGTGAGAGTATTCTAGAGCAAAGATTCGTTCGATGATATATTGGGGTAAGACAAAAGGTTTCTCAATGAAGCCATATACATGAATAACTATCCCCTTTGTTAAGATGTACCAATCACCTTCTTCTTTGCCTTTATTTCTCAAAATACTTTTTGCTAATTGGGGAATTTTGAGCACCTCTCCTTTTATTAGCTTTAGGGTTGGCCCTAATAACTCTTTGTTGAAATTGTAAAAAGACTCCTTTCTTATCAAAGCATTCATCCATGCATAGATGAGAAGAGTAGTTCCATTAAGGTTTGTTCTCTTTTTAGGGATGAACACCAATTCTTCATGATTGAAGTAAAATAAGAGCCAATCCAAATGGGAATAGTACCTAAAAGATGCTCCTTCCATGTTATTTTTCATTTGGATTATATTCCCATGGGATATGCCTCCCAAATATTACGGCCAGCTAAAGAATATAGGGCGATTGCTATGTCATTCATAATTCTTAGGGTTGGAAATGCAATGGGTTGTGGCTATCTACCAATTGTATACTTGCTTATCATTTGGTAATCTTGCTATTACAACCAACATAGAGTAGAGCTCTGGGTCTTTGAATTCCTCTATTTTAATTGGGGTCAAGGGTAAAGCACTGCTACTTATCTATCTATTTATTTGGCTTGACACCCAATTTAGGAAATTATTTCCTCCCTCAACATGCTTGGTTAGCACATAATATTGAGCTTGAGACTTTGTAGAAAATGGCTTGGATTTTATATCTAGTTTTACCCTTGGGGTTAAGGCATTATTGAAGGATTCAACTTTGAAATCCATTAGGGTTTTACCTTCGATGTTCTACAATATCCTATGCTTAGGGTTATAATTTTCTATGATAGCTTGAATGAGTTTGGGACATGGATGCACAAAATCACACATATAGAAAATAAAAATGAACTTACCACTATCACCCTTGGATTTGAAGGTGATATGCACTTCACAACTATTTATTCTACTTCTATTCTCATTTGAGACTTCTCTTTGAAGGTGGTAACAGTATCATCAATTTTTCTTGCATTGTCCTGAAAATAACTACTTATTTGGGGTTCCTCAGAAGTAGCCTTCTTGGTAGTAGCATATGATGATGACATAGTTCTAAGTGGAATTGGATTACTCTCCTCTAAAAGAAAAATTTGAGCTCTCAATTTTTTGACAAAAAATTATTCTCTTTTTACACTTGTAAAAACCTTAGAAATCAACTTTCACATCAAGAGTAAACTCTGTTTAGCAACATCGAACATATAGTTGTCTCAGTACATGTGATTTAAATGAGGTGGTTGCAATTTTCACCTGCACGTCAAGCAATGTCAATATCATTTCTTCCTAAAATTGGATCACCCTTGAGGTTGATGGTGCTTCTTTGACACATATGCACCTCTCATACTCAAGATTATAAAATATCGTACTGATTATGCTTTGGATCATGGATCCCACATTTATTTTTAGTCTTTTCCTGATTGAGTGCAATCTTCCTCGAGTATCCCTTTTCTCATTTATGCAATAAAATATTCCTTTATTGTAATGAGGTGGCACCACTATGAGTCACGTGGCATGGTTGAATTATGAGCAAGTTGGAAATTATGGCTTGCAAGGGTACTTGCCACCATGGAGCATCCTTTTTCTTTTAGTCATCCTTATCATAAAATAAAGTAACAAAAAATAAAATATTTACATATTATGATACATATAATACACAGGAGATAGTTCACTATTGGATGTACAACTTGAGGTGATATTCATTCACTGGGATGGGGAGCACCTCTCCTTCTTGATTTTTTAGCTAGAAAACATTTTTGCTTGATATATTCTATTTGGAAGGGATCTTCCTAGAGTTATTTAAACTTCTCGTGTTTAGCTAGCTTGTTTAAATTTAAACCTTTTAAACGTGGTTTTCTTATCAAACCAACCCTTTGTCTATGATAAGTGCCTTTGGAATCTATTGTAGAATTCATCCCTCTATTATTCCAACTGTAATATTTGAAGCAATATTTCATTGACAGGATCTTCTTAATCAGGCTCATTATCGCTGATGTATTTTAAATTTGGCAAATCTAAATATATTGGTAGCACAACTTCTTTTCTATAGACAAGAGTATAGGGAGATGTACCTATGGATTTCTTCATGGTGATTTGATCTACCCAAAATCCTAGTTCAAGAAATAATGCAGGACCAAGGGTCAATACTAATCAAGAGGAATATGATTTAAGCCTTGAGACAACTCTAGTTAATGTTTGGTGCTTGGTTTGCAATGATCCACATGACCTTGAGTCTTGTTATATGTATCAACATCACATCCAACAAGCTATGGAGATATAAAAAAAGAACAATAAAGAGATAATTAATATGCTAAGGTAGCATGAGAAAAAATAGGATGAAATTAGCTCTTCCAAATTAGAACATATCACAGTATTGACTATGTCTAGAAAGAAATTGATACAAGTGGATTCAAAAAAATTGGGATCATTTTAGGTTCCTTCTAAAAATAAAAAGTATCAACCCTTTTCAAACAAATATAAATGCCCTATTCCTCAGGATGCTACAAAGTTAACACCCTAGAGACAAGAAAAGGACGAAGTTGCACCAAAACCAATATACAAGGATAAAGAAAAATCAAGCTCTAAATAAGAAGCTAGAGAGAAACTGTAGTTCCCTTTTATCACTAAAATGTAGAGGATCAAAGTTACACAAAATTATAGAAGAAGATTCAGAGATATGGACAAAAGGGAAGAGAGAAATCCTTTAGATAAGCCCGAATTTAACATTGTAGAAGAAATTAAAAAACCCCATCAAGAGCAAGTCTCTATGATACTATTTTCCTCCCTGGTCAGATTGATTTGTTAAAAGCATATCTTAACAAGAAATCCCAATGAAAATAAATGGCTACCATGCTCAACCAGCCTCTAGAATAGAGATAATTGTCCCCCACTTCTTTGAAAATAAGCCTCTCCCATTATATATTTTCTTAAGAATGGAGGGATGGATAGTTTATAATTGTATGATTGACTCTAGAAAATTTACTACCATGATACCTAAAGTTGTTTGTGATGAAATGGGTATGGAATACACCCACTCTTTTCAAGGTGTTTTGTAGCTAGATGGCACCCCAGTGAAAAGTATGGGAGTAGTGAAATATGTATTAATGAGGTTGCACAGAGCTCTTGAGGTCACTATCATACAAGTGTTAGCATATCTTAGGGATATCTGATTTATTTCATTATTTAGTTTTTTTATTTTAGGCATATTGTTATTTTCTATAAAAATCCCTATTTTTACCTCGGGTGGTTCCCCAACCTCCAGGTTTATTTTAAGCTGCAAATGTATTATTTAAATCAGCTTCATGAATGAAATACAAGTTCGCATTTCAACATGGCATCAGAGCCAGAAGGGTGAGAGAGAGAGGAGGCGGAAGCTGGCTGGTCTTGTCGGGAGAGAATTTTTTTTTAAGGAAGGTTGCAGGTCTTTTTTTTCCAGCGCTGGTCTGGAAAATTTTTATTTCCCAGCGCTGGTCTGTGCGTGTTTTTGTTGAGCACGCATTTAAAAAAAAAAAACACAGACCCCCCCTGTGCTACGCACCTCCTGTGCATGTTTCTTTCCCAGCTCTAATTTCCCAGAGTCCCCCCTGCACGTGATATAAAAGAAAAAAAATTCGTGCATCCTCCACCCCCCCGTTGCAACATGATTTTAATCATGCGCGGCCCCTGCCCCCCGTCGTGACGTGATTTTAATCACGCATGGCCCCCGACCCCCCCATCGCGATGTGATTTTAATCACGCGCGACGCACCCCCCCCACGTCGCTTGATTTATTTCATGTGACGCACGTCATGACCACCCCCTCCCCCCTTTCCCTTAGTCGCACGCGTGGCGTGACGCGTGATGCATGACAACAGCCATCGCGGCCAACTACAGTAGCAGCCACTGTGGGCTGTCCAGCCGTCTGCCGCCTGCTACAGCCATGGGATGTCTAGCCATAGGTCACCTACTGCAGCCGCGTGCTACGGACGCAGCCACGACTAGCAGCAGAGGAGGGGGCAACTGCGACCACCTGGCGGAGGCAGCCACAGAGGGAGCTGTGGCCAGACGACCGTGCACGGGCAAAGGGTTGGGGACCCTCCTCAAATAGGAGGGGGTCCCTGATCCTTTCGGATCAGCCCACTAGTCCACCTGGTGGTGGAATTTGCGGTAAGGCTCAGGAAGCCTACAAGTCGGGGGTTCAAATCTCGTCGACTCCCCCTTGGAGAAAAAAAAAAAAGGTAAACAAACTTTTTTATTTCAAAGTTTTTTTTAATTATTATTTTTTAGTTAAAATTAATTTTAATTTTAATTTTAATTTATTTTTCTATAGTTTTTTAAACTTTATAAATTAAAAATTGATTTTAATTTATATTTTCATAGTTTTAAAAACTATATAAATTAAAATTACTATTTTTTTTTTTTTATTGCTTTTATATACCAAAAAAAAAAAAAAAAATTTTTTTTAACTTTAAATATATAATAATTATAAAAAAATGCTTTGTTAAAATATTTTTTAGGGGGTATTTTTTTTCCAAAAATCACAGGGGGAAAGTGAGTAATTTTTTGAAAAGCAATTTTGGCATTATTGTAAAGGTGCATTTTCGGCTGTGCCCGACACCTAGTGGGTTATTTCTGTGGGCACTTTTATGTTGTATGTTGCATATTTCATTTTTTGCACTATAACATTAAAAGTTAAAATGAAATTCACTCCTAAGTCCTCGGAATAATTAAAACCCATCCGTGCAATTTATTGCACTACAGCGTTCGGTATTTGTGATACCTCTGGCCAGCACTTACAGGTAAAGCTTTCATGATTGCACTACTCTATTCGTCGCCTAATATAGCTACCAAAATGACGTCTGAGCTTGTTCTCTATAAATCATCGGGGAGAGATAAGTTTGCCATTTTGCATTTTTTTACTCCATCCACTACCCTAATAGTTCTTGTGTTTAGGCGTAAATCCTGACGAAAGTTCTAAAATCCAAAGTGTTTAGGGGAAGTTATGCCCCATGGATGCGGATTGCAGACTTTCTATGGTAGGTGCCATCAACAAGACTATTCCCTTTCAGTACTGCTTAAGTTCCACGTATCGTATGATCTCTAAAAATTACCTATAGTTTCCCTCACGTAAGGGCGGGTGATTTTTTATTGATCTTTCTAAATACCTATAGTTTCCCTCACGTAAGGGCGGGTATTTTGTACGGTACATTAGCCTAACAAAAGGTATATTGAAAGGGGGACCAATTGGTGTTATAAGGAACCTTCACCATGTCTGCAAAATTAATGACTGATTCTCATCAGTTGTTGAAAGGTCCTAATTACACACCATGGAAAAACAAGATGAAGGCTATCCTCATCATGGATGACTTATGGGATGTTGTATCTGGAGCAACAACAAGACCTTCATCTGCTGCTGGTGCTACAGCTCCATCTACTGCTCAAAGAGACTTTGACAAGCTAGACAACAAAGCAAAGGTGCTCATTTTGCTTGCTGTGGCTGATGAAGTTCAGCCCCATATTGCTGACTGTGCAAATAGTAAAGAGGCATGGGATGCCCTTAAAAATATCTATGATGGAAAGAATGATTCCACTATTCTATTTCTTCAATATCAATTACACAGTCTAAGCATGAAGCAGGGGGAGACAGTTGAATTTTTTCTTTGTAGAGTGTCGAATTGAAAGCAAAGTTGAATTCTTTAGGAGAACCAGTCGAAGATAAGCTCCTTATCTCAATTGTATTGAGAGCTTTACCTAATTCTTATCGGGTGTTGATTACTTCCCTTCAGGTGTCACAATGAAGAGTTACTTTTGTAGAATTGGTTAATATGCTTCAAGAGGAGGAGGCACGCCAACTACAATGAGATGATTCTTCTACCACTGCCCTCTACATCAACAGGAAAGGGCATAACCAAAAGAAGGGTAATTTTTAGAAGGGAGGGAATTCACAAAAGGATTCAAAAGGGAACCATTATGATTTCTTGTTGTTGAATCTCTTTCAAAAATGATTTTTTTAGACATACAATATTCTACTTAGAATTTTTTAAACTTCTGGAACATATAGAGAATGATATGCACTATCAAAAACCCAATATGTTCTTCACATTCACAAATCTTGCATTCAACTAATTCAATATTTATCTCTTGCAAAATCCCTTTCAAATCAAATCACAACAATGTATAACTTGCTTCACAAAAATGGTCTATCTTTCTTATAAATTTCCTCTCAAATATCAATCACACTAATGCACAAATTTCCCTCACAAGATTGATCTCAAACACTTTCACAATTGCTTTCAATGTCTTTCAAACCCTTGCACAAAATGTTTCACAATGAAGTACAAACTTGATCTCAACCCTAGCACAAGTATTTCAGATTTATTTTGATAATGAAGCACAATTTGTTTCACAAATCCTAGCTCAAATATTTCCAATAATACACACTAATTAACCCTTTTATCTCCAACTTATAATTCTAAAATATTTTAATAAAACACCTTAAAGAAAGAGTGATATAACCATACCTCTTTGATAAAGGAGCTCTCTCAAAAACTTGTCTCAAGATATTTTGTCTTTCTTAGGCCACTTTCAAGAGTTAATTAGCATAACACTTTTCAAATCAACCAAGACATATTTCCTCAAACTTTACTCATAAAAATATTTAATATCAAGACAAATTTTGACAATAATCAAGCCCTCTCAATAATTCTTTTTATCAAAAATTACACACAACAATTTAAACCATAGTCATACCTTATCACTCCTACTTATAAGAGCCACTTGTAATTCAATATCATAATTCAATATCCCTAAGTGCATACCATACACTAATTTTACTTTCAAAAACCTTATTGCCCTTTTATAATGAACTTAATTTATTCATGTATATAACAAAAAGGATGCCTAAATAAAAGGATGGAAAAATAATCCTTAAGAGGTATAAAGTAATATAATCATGCTTAAGATGACATTCCATGGATTCTATGAGTTTAATCATGGGTAGTGATTTGTTATTTTAGATATTCCATCGGGAATATGCAAATCGAATCTAAGATCTATGAATAACCATTGACAAGGTTAGTTTATTATGATGGATTTTCATCTTCAAGGCATTCACCTATATACTGGTCTTGGTGGACCGTATGGTTAAGGATGATTTTCCCTTTTATGTGGGATTAAACCTAATGCTTGGTCAGCGTTCTCATTCCAGTGGGGTATGAGGGTTTCATAGGAGCTGATCACTTCTACTCAAGAGTGACTCTAACCAGGTCTTAATAACTCTTGATGTTATTTGCCTTGATAAGTTACAATCCAAATGGAATGAGTCTATCTTAGATCATGATTATGTCTCTTACCTCATGAAATATAAATGTATATATAAAAAAATGTGAGTGGTTGAGTAGTGACAACTGGGGTTGTTACAGTTGGTATCAGAGCCCAGGTTAAGTAATAGAACCTAGATATATCTAGGTTAGTAAAATATTTGGGCATGAAAGAAAACTCAAAACATAAATTCCACAACTCTAAGCAATGCACACTTGGTAAGGGCAAGGTCGGTGCTTAAGATTATGATACCTGAGTTCCTTTCCCCCATGAGTAGATCCACAGTCATTTGAAAGTGGAAGAGTTAAGCGAACCCTCCTACATGGGTTTTAAGCGGTGTACCTTAGACTCTTTTGGGAAATTACTCGGCATCTATATATTTTGACTTACTTACTCCTTATTTTCAAGTGTGTATGAGTCAAAGGCTATGGATTTACTAAGGGTTCCCTTGAGCTATGATAGTCAAACCAATTTGGACAACTTAAATTACTATAGTCCTAAATAGAAGTAAAATCTTAGGATATGCAAACATAAATTCAACCATGTAAGTTAGTCAAAAAGTGACTAGTGGAAGTTCAAACAAAACAATGTTTTATTTATTTTCATTTTTGATCAATATTACAATACACTCTAGAATTTTCTAATAAGATATTATGGTGTAATGGTGGAAGAAGTCACCCGAAAACACTAGAACCTGAAACTTTGTTATGTTGGAGGAGAACAAGGATGGTGAAACCTCACATCTAAGTATGTAAATCCTTCAA
The DNA here is from genome assembly GCA_028583015.1 of Wollemia nobilis. Taxonomy (NCBI): domain Eukaryota; kingdom Viridiplantae; phylum Streptophyta; class Pinopsida; order Araucariales; family Araucariaceae; genus Wollemia; species Wollemia nobilis. The sequence goes on along the minus strand of JAQPPZ010017259.1, from coordinate 7,394,271 downwards.
ATATCACCAGAATCATCTCTGATATGAGTATTAAGGAACTCCACCAAGTAAGCCCTAGAATACCAAGTGTCACCACCACATGCAGCTTCACCAATATCCCTAAGTATCTTGACTCCTCAGAAAAGTATGCACCCAACCACCCAGGTGGTGGTTGAAATAAATAATGGGTGTTAAGCTATTTAAAATGGGAACTGACCACTATGTCATGCATGTGGTATTAAAACTTATAAGAAAACTAGAGTGTAGTTTTGCAACAATTGTTTGAAGCGTAGAAAACTACATATATGAAACCGATGTAAACTAAATACCGAAGATAAAAGTAAGAAGATACAAGATTAACTGTAATTCTACCATATGATAATAAATTCAATATGGATATACTTTACAGTAATATCACCATGCGAGGGATGCATTTTGCCAATAGAGTAATAAGATATGAAATCATCCATTGGAGTCATCAAAGGGTCGATGATGGGATGTTATACAAATTATAGGAAGGACACGTGTGTTACGATGATGTGTTCTATGCACATCGAAAGAATATTACTCCCTTGGAAATTGGATGAGAATCCAATAACTCAATTTGATTGATCCACAAATCTACAAAAATAAATGGACCTCAAAATACTATCCAGCAAATGAAATCGAGGTAAAACTCCAACATCGCAAAATGGATAAAATGGTGTAGATTTTATCTCAATTTTAGATACAAAAATAACCTAATCACTATTCATGGCAATGAATATCTTGGGAATATACATCATAGTGTATCTTGTAATTATCTTATTCTTGCTAGCGGATATGTCGGTACATACTCTTTGAGTTATGGCTTCTGAAAATGTCAGAACCGACAGTGGCAATCCTACAAAAATACAAAAAATTTAACCATTAAAGATCATCAAGGCACAATATCCTTTGAAGATGATCTTTTAGAATGCCAGGGATAGGCTGGAAACTAGCAATGGTTGAAAGAAGTAGGATTTGAAGGAGCAGCTTGATTAGAGCCAATATGTGTAGACAGATGATATTTGTCTATCCTAGTAGAAATATGGGATCCCAGTAGAGAGACATTCCAGTTACCTATTGGATAAATAACTGTTACATTGGAAAATGTATACAATATTTATCGAATACCAGTAGAAGGTCACATAGTAACCATTGCTAATGAAGCTAAAATGGGGTATATTCTAGAAAGAGTGTTCAAAGCAAAATGGAGAAGTGTGAACACCGATAAGGGACGTATAGAACATGAACTACACTATGTTTAGGGTAGACTGACACATAAACATGCGATTATAATGGAGCTCTTATTGGGTGTTATTTTACCCAAATCAAGAAGTGCACAATTTTCTTGGAATTTATTGGGAATCATGTAGGATATAGTTGAAGGGTTAGTGGTGTATGCATGGGCACCAGCATTATTGGCCCAAACCTATAGAGAGTTGTTTGACTTAAGAACAATGATGAAAAATGGATTAAACTATAGCATCTTGCTACAAGTTTGGGCATGGGAGCACATAGAGGTAGCAAGACCCCAAGGGCTACCTTATGATGCATAAAAATTTATGGGGCCATATACGCCTTATGCGTTAAGGTGGCAACAAAAAAAGGAGTGGTCTAACCATCGACCACTTGAAGGCAATAGAGAGTGATTCTACTCTATTTTGATAATCTGCACTCCTGATGCAGGAGCATCCAACGGTGTAAGGGCAATCCTTCAACATGTTAGTCTTACAATGACACTAAGAGGGGGGTTGAATTGGTGTAGCTCTATAAACTTAAATTTACAGCTCTTAATATCACAGTAATTAAAAATTATTACTAGATATAGAAAGTATAACAAGAGAGCATCACACAACACAAGATTTAACGAGGTTCACCAATGTGGCTACTCCTCAAAAATTGACTGCTTGGACTACCATACAAATCCAACCTTTGCAAAGTACCAACTTTACAATCAATTTACCAGCACCCATTGGAAGGAGCACCAACCCCTAATTTATCTACACCAACAAAAAGGAGCACCAACCCCTGATGCCAAGCTGCAACCTGGACTTCAATTTGAATCTATAAGTTTGATGGTAAGATACCTTTGTTTTGTAATACCCTAATTGGTCTTCTTCACCTTTGCGTTCTCTGCGCACTCTGCTCTCTCTGTGAAATCACTTCACACACTCTGCTTTGTTACAGTCAAACTTCACGATCGTCTTCTCCCTTTTGCGCACTATGCTCTCTTTGTGAATTTTGCACTTAGCATGATTTGACACGACTTGCTCTCTATGCACTACGACCGAACTTTGCACTCTACTACATACTTAAATTCTCCAAATAGCCCTCCTTTTATAACAACATTTTCATGATGAAAACCCTAATCTTAGTTGGCTGTAAACCCTAATCTTAGTCGGATTTCATAACAACTATAAACCCTAATTTTAGTTGGTTGTCATCAATCTTAGTCGGCTTCAACTCATGAAGATATTCAGTAATTCCACCACTCGAAGATTTCATTCGGTAACAGTCCCTGTAGCCGTCGCACTGACTTTTGTTCACTCTTCATATTTTAGTTGCATGAATTCACTCTGTATCTGCCCCTGTAAATCTTGTAGAGATGTCGATCCACTGTCATACTTCTCATTTTAGTCGGGTTCTCCTTCTTGACTTGTGCATTTACGACCTGTCATGAAATCATGACATTTTTGCCTCTGTAGCTTCTTTTGTTGCTGATGTCGTGAAAATACATGTTGCGATATCGCAACACTTTTTCTTTCTCTGTCTTTCTTCTTACTTTGGCCCACAAAAATACATGTCACGATATCACGACACTTTTTCTTTCTCTCTTTCTCTTTGCATTGGACCATGAAAATGCTACATGTCGCGATATCGCGACACTTTTTCTCCTTACGCTTTCTCTTTGCTTCGGCCCTCGAAAATACATGTCGCGATATCGCGACACTTTTTCTCCTTGCTTTTTCTCTTAGCTTCGGCCCCCAAAAATACAACATGTCGCAATATCATGACACTTTTTCTCCTTGCTCTTTCTCTTAGCTTTGGCTCGCGAAAATACATGTCGCGAAATCGTGACACTTTTTCTCCTTGCATTTTCTCTTCTCTTCTAGCTGCGAAAATGCAACATGTCGCGATATCGCGACATTTTTCTCCTTGCATTTTCTCTTCTCTTTTGGCCGCAAAAATGCAACATGTCGCAATATCGCGACACTTTTTCTCTTTGCATTTTCTCTTCTCTTTTGGCCGTGAAAATGCAACATGTCGCGATATCGTGACACTTTTTCTCCTTGCATTTTCTCTCTCCTATTTTAGTCACGAAAATGCGACATGTCACGAAATCGCGACACTTTTCCAACTTACTTTCTCTCTCCTATTTTAGTCGCAAAAATGCGACATGTCACAAAATCACGACACTTTTCCAACTTGCTTTCTATCTCCTATTTTAGTCGCTAAAATACATGTCGTGAAATTGCGACACTTTTCTTACTTGTTCTCTTTCTTCGAACTTGTCATGAAATTGTGACACTTTTTCCTGCTTTCTCTTTCTCTTCCAACATGTCGTGAAATCATGACAGTTTTTCCACTTGCATTTTTCTCTTCCAAAATGTCGCGAAATCACGACAGTTTTTTCATTTTCCTTTTTCTCTTCCAACATGTCGCAAAATCGCTATAGTTTTTCCCACTTCTCTCTCTTCCAACATGTCGCGAAATCACGAGATTTTTTCTTGCTTTTTCTCTCTCTTTCAACATGTCATGAAATTGTGACATTTTTTCCTGATTTTTCTCTCTTCCAACATGTCACGAAATCACGACACTTTTCCTTACCTGCTGTATATGTCGTGATATCGTGACACTTTTCTTACTTGTCTTTTTCTTTGATCTTTTGCAAATGGGCCACTTCGGTCTTCTTGAAAAATCACTTTACATACTCTGAATAACCTTTGAACTCCTATCTTCTGCATCTAAATAGCTTTTGAACTTCTCGTCCACTGCATCAGTAGATCTATCTGACTGTGTTGACAACAATGACAATATTGTTGTTGCACCTTTCTCAACAATCTCCCCCTTTGGAATTGTTGGCAACACGTGCAATTTCCTGTAACTCTTCTCCCCCTTTGACAATAATACCAAAGGGCTACTATAGACTCCCCCTGAGTCCATGCACAAGATTCTTAGGCAAAATTTATTACACTTAGCAAAAATCATGACCATGAGCAGAAATATAATCAAATACTTAAATGCTCCCCCTCATAATGTGATCCCTGTAGCTAGTCAATTCTTGGGAAGTGTGACCACTCCCAATTTATTATGAAGGTACTCAAAAACTTCCTTGGGCAATGGTTTTGTGAAGATATCTGCTACTTGCTCTATAGTTGGAACAAAATCCAACTTAACCTCACCTTCCACAACTTTCTCCTTCAAAAAGTGATACCTGATAGCAATGTGTTTTGTGCGTGAATGCATAACCGGATTCTTGGAGATGTTAATGGCACTGGTGTTATCACACTTAACTGATATTGGCTCATTGAAGCTAATACCAAGATCTTTCAAGGTTTGTTTCATCCACAATACCTGTGTACAACATGTTGTCGCTACAATATATTCTACCTCTATTGTCGATAAAAAATTTGACTCTTGTTTCTTACTATGCCACGCGACCAATCTGTCTCCAAGATAGAATGCACCTCCACTGGTACTCTTTTTGTCATCTACACATCCAGCCCAATCTGCATCTGAATACAAAATAAGGGTGAAGTCTTTACCTTTCGGATACCATAACCCATACTCCATAGCACCCTTGAGGTACCGAAGAATCCTCTTCACTGCTTCGTCACATGAGTCTCCTTGGGATTAGCTTGAAATTGTGCTACCATGCATACTGCCTGCAAAATATCCGGTCCGGTAGCCGTCAGTGCGATGTAAGCTTCCAATCATAGATCTGTACATGGTTTGATCAACAGTGGAGATTTTTCATCCTTGCTCAACTTGCAACCTATCATCATGGGAGTGCTAACTAGCTTACAATCCTCCATTGTGAACTTTTTTAACATCTCTTTCACATATTTAACTTGAGAAATAAATATGCCCTTCTTATTTTTATTAACTTGCAACCCGAGGAAATACGAAAGTTCACCAATCATTGACATTTCAAATTCTTTCTGCATCTTATTTGCTAAATCTTTACACGACTCATCTTTGCTGCTGCCAAATATGATATCATCTACGTATACAACAAGAACAATAAGATGCCTATTTTCTGTTTTGACATACAAATTACTATCTATCATACCTTTCTTAAACCTTTGTTGGGTGAGATAGTTGTCTAGCCTTGCATACCATGCTCGGGGTGTCTGTTTTAAGCCATATAATGCTTTCTTCAACTTGCAAACAAATTTGGGATCATCACCAAGTTGGAAACCATATGGTTGCTCAGTATAAACCTCTTCTTCAAGTTTCCCATTTAAAAATTCTGATTTCACATCCATTTGATAAACTTTGAAATTCTTGTAGATTGCTAAAGCCAGAAACATTCTAATTGCCTCTAGTCTAGCTACTGGTGCAAAATTTTCCTCAAAGTCAATGCCTTCAACTTGTGCATAACCCTTACATACCAATCTTGCTTTATTTCTGACTACCTGTCCATCTTCATTCAATTTGTTTTGAAAAATCCATTTAGTCCCGATTATATTTTTATTTGCAAGTCTAGGTACTAACTCCCAAGTTTTGTTTTTCTTGATCTGATCTAATTCTTCATTTATTGCCTTCATCCAACTTTCATCTTTACTTGCGTCAACAATATTTTTGGGCTCAATGCTGGATAATAGAGAGTAGTTACTTACTACTCTTCTTCTTGTCTGAACACCAACTTTGGGGTCTCCAATTATTTGTTCTTTAGGATGATTTTTTTGCCAGCTGTCTGTTTTGAATTTCTTATTTTCTTCCACTTCTGAATCACAAATTAAATCATCTGATTCAATTTTCTGTATCTTTTCCATTTCATTTTCCTCATCTCCTTCAATAACCTCTTCATACATTGGGTAGTTCGTTTCATAGCTAATTACTCGTTCTCTACCTTCATCAAATTTAACATCGGCACTGTCCACAATTTTCTTTAGCCTCTTGTTGTAGCATTTGTAAGATTTTCTTTTTTGTGAATAACCAACATAAATACCTTCATCCGCTCTATCTTCAAACTTACCAAGATTATCTTCAGTTCTTTTGATATAGCACTTGCTACCAAAAACTTTGAGGTATTTTGCTATTGCCCTTTTTCCGAACCACAACTCATAAGGAGTTTTGCTTTCATGTGTTCTCAACATGTACCTATTTTGGATATACATCGCAGTATGGACTGCTTCTTTCCAAAATTTGTCTGCTACTCTGCTTTCAACCAACATAGTTTGTGCCATTTCCTGCATTGTCATGTTCTTTCTTTCTACCACTCCATTTTGTTGAGGTGTCATGGCTGCTTAAAACTGTCTCCTAATACCGTATTTTTCACAGTACTTTGTAAACTCCTCTGAAATGAATTCTCCTCCTCTATTTGATATTAAACATTTGATCCTCTTTCCTGTTTCATTCTCAACATGGTTTTTGAAAATCTTGAACATATCAAAAGCTTCTGATTTATGTTTCAAGAAAAATATCCATGTCATTCTGGAATAGTCATCAATGCACAACATAAAATATTTGTCACCATTTATGCTTTGTGTTCTCATGGGTCCACATAAATCAGTGTGTATTAGTTCCATAGGTTTGCTTGTGTAGTACTCTTTTGTTTTGAATGTGACTCTAGTTTGCTTCCCATTTTGGCATGAAGCACAAATACTATTTGCAGGTTTGCTGATGGTGGGAATATCTCTCACTGCCCTTTTTGAAGTGATTTTTACTAGATTATCAAAACTGATATGACCGAGTCTCTTGTGCCACAACCAATTTTCTTCTTCTTGTACAATAAAACAAGCTCGTTTTGAAGTATCTGAGAGCATGTATAGGTTTCCAGATGTCCTTGATCCAGTTGCTATCAATTTTCCACTATTTTTTTTTCTAACTTCACAACCCTGCTTCTTAAAAACTACTTCATGACCTTTATCACAAATCTAACTTACGCTCAACAAGTTATGTTTCAAACCATCCACAAATAAGACTTCTTCTAACTTAATCTTTTTGTCACTAAATTTAACTGAACCTTTGCCAACTATCTTAGCTCCATCATTATTTCCAAACTTTACTGAACCACCTTCATATTTCTGTAACTTCTCAAATTTTTGTTTGTTACCTGTCATATGACTGGAGCATCCACTATCAGGTATCCATGGTACATATTTATTTTGTGCTTTAAATTTTGTTTGTACGATTAAGGATTCATTTTCTTCCTTAAGTCGCTCTTTTTCTTTCCACTCCGTTTTGATAGTAGTTTTGGGCTCTTGTTTTGCCTTTCCCTTATCAATAGCTTGTGCATGTTTTTCAGGAAGTTTTCTATTTTGTCTCATCCTATTTGGTTGAAATTTTCTTCCCTAAAACTGATTTGATGCAAATGTACTTCTACGCGTTTCTTGCAATGTGCCCAAAATTATGACAGTTATAACATTCTACTGTATAATTCATCAAAGGAGAAAAAGCATTTCTACTGGTGAAATTCCTTGGTCTTACATTATATTTGTAGTCTGAAATTTCATGTCCATAGCCATTGCATTTAAAACAGAAACCAAAAAATGGATAATTGAACCTGGGGGATGGTCTTTGCCATGTTGCCATAGGAGCCATAGGTCTTCTTCTTCTTTGATGTGTGACATTGGTGAATCCATCATTGTCAATTCTCCTTTCGTTTCTGGCATCATTGCTTTCTTTTGCATGAGATATTTTTCCTTGATCAAATTTTCATTATTTATGGATTCTACATTTCTGGCCTTTGATCCATTTTATGATTCTCCTTCGATGAAACCCAGACCAAATTTGATGCCTATAGACCTTTGGTCATTTATAATCTTATCCAGCTTCATAGAACTTTCTTTGCGTTTGTGATAGCAACTAATTTTGTGATTCATCTCTTTTATCTGCATCCGTAAACCAACATTCTCTTCTTCTAGTTTGCAGCAATAATCTATTTTCATGGTAATTTGTACTTCAAGATCTTTAGATATTTTCTTGTATTCTTCTGTCTATACTTTCAGACTAGTTATGATTTAGTTTGCATCCTCAAGATTTTTTGAAATTTTTTTATTATTTTTCCTCTCTATTTTCCACTCTTCAAGTGTAGAGATCAACTCACCTTCTAGATCTACTTCAGCCTCAGGGTTTTCACCACATACTTCAGATTTCACTCCTTCCTTTCTTCTTCAAATGCCATGAAAAGAGCTTCCCCTGTTTCCTCTTCAGAATCCTCACCAGAGCTGTCTTCTGATGAACTGGCATTCCTGGAGATGAAACTTTTCTTCTTGAATTTGCCTTTTTTGAAATTCGTTTTCTTCTTCCAGTCACTTCTTTCTTCGTGCGATCCTTCATCATTTTTGTTCTTCTCATTAAGTGGACATTTTGTCACAAAATTCCCAATGCCTCCACAATTGAAACATTTAAACGGTAGCTTTCCTCTGTATTTTTCTTTTCCCATTTTTAGTTTTCTAACAAAGTTTTCTTCCATTTCATCTGATGTCTTTTTTTCCTTAGAATCTTGTTTTGCATTTTTATTTTTAAGGGATTTAAAAGCCGCTTCTCTATCTGTGGGTTTAGATCTTCCTATCCTCATCTCATATACAGTCAAAGAACCATATATCTCATCTATACTAAAATAATTTAGATTTTTAGCTTCTTCTATCGCTGAGACTTTAGAATCAAACCTTTGAGGAAGAGATCTTAATACCTTTTTCACGACGGTAGAGTCTTTGATATCCTCATCGAGTCCTCTGATCGCATTAATGATTCCATTAACTCTCAGCATATATGCCTCAATGTTTTCATCATCATTCATCTTTAATGCTTCGAACTGAGCTCGATGTGTCTATAACTTGGCCTCTTTGATCTTATCATCTCCTTCATGAATACTCCTTAGTTTGTCCCATATTTCTTTTGCCATTTTACAGCTCATGATCTTTACTAGTTCACTGTCTGCTAATCCGCACATGATAGCATTCTTTGCTTTTGAGTTATTTTCAAACAGTTTCTTTTGATCGGCCTCTTTTGGAGGAGTGATGGGTATTGTGTATCCACTAACTACTGAATCCCAGATGTCGTATCCCAAAGCACAGAGATATTTCTGCATCCTGATTCTCTAGAACGTATAATTAGATCCGTCAAACAATGGTGCTTTGTTTGATGAGAAGCCTTCACCACCTGTCATTGTGTTACTTCCAAGATCACCCTAGTCGGTTAAGCTTGTATAGGAACTTGGCTCTGATACCAATTTTTAGTCTTACAATGCCACTAAGAGGGGGGGTGAATCAGTGTAGCTCTATAAACTTAAATTTACAGCTCTTAATACCATAGTAATTAAAACTTATTACTAGATACAACAAGTATAACAAGAGAGCATCACACAACACAAGATTTAACAAGGTTCACCAATGTGGCTACTCCTAAAAAATTGACTGCTTGGAATACCATCCAAATCCAACCTTTGCAAAGTACCAACTTTACAATCAATTTACCAGCACCCACTGGAAGGAGCACCAATCCCTGATTTATCTACACCAACAAAATGGAGCACCAACCCTTGATGCCAAGCTGCAACCTGGAATTCAATTTGAATTTATAAGTTTGACGATAAGATACCTTTATTTTGTAAGACCCTAACTGGTCTTCTTCACCTTTGCATTCTCTGCACACTCTGCTCTCTCTGCAAAATCACTTTGCACACTCTGCTTCATTACAATCGAACTTCACGATCGTCTTCTCCCTTTTGTGCACTCTGCTCTCTTTGTGAATTTCGTACTTAGCATAATTTGACACGACTTGCTCTCTGCGCACTACGACCGAACTTTGCACTCTGCTACATACTTAAATTCTCCAAACATACCCCCTTTTATAACAACATTTTCATGATGAAAACCCTAATATTAGTTAGTTGTAAACCCTAATCTTAGTCAGCTTTCATAACAACTGTAAACCCTAATCTTAGTCGGTTGTAAACCCTAATCTTAGTCGGCTTTCATAACAACTGTAAACCCTAATTTTAGTCGACATGGGAGCACATAGAGGTAGCAAGACCCCAATGGCTACCTTATGATGCATACAAATTTATGGGGCCATATACACCTTATGCATTAAGGTGGCAACAAAAAGGAGTGGTCTAACCACCGACCACTTGAAGGCAATAGAGAGTGATTCTGCTCTATTTGGAGAATCTGCACTCCTGATGCTAGAGCATCCAACGGTGTAAGGGCAATCCTTCAGCACCAAAAATAAGAATTTACATTTTCTCTTTTAGTTTTAGGTTTCTTTAGTTTTTTTACAGTCCATGATGACACTTAAGAAGTATAAGTCAGCTAGAAGTCAAAAAAGGTAAAATTTGGGAATTGGTTGTTTTTAGAAAATTAGCCTAAATGGAAACCTATGGATTTGAAAATTTACCCAAAGGAGGGGAATTGAAAAATTAGACTTTTGGTGAAATAATCACCCCAATACCCTGAACGGTTTGAGAGATATTAAAGTTTTCATCCTGAGAATTTTTTCCAGCACAACTTAAAAATGAAATATGAAGACCTTAGGGGCCATTTTTGAGGGATTAAAATAATATTAATAGATACAACATATATTGAGGTGTTGTATATCTCTTCACAATATTTCCAATGATATCTTACAATAGTCAATCGGGTCAATGAGTCAAAAGTTATGGCTTCGGGAAGCTTTGCGACCAAAATTCAATTTTTGCATGAAAATTCCTAGGTGGGAATTGGGGTTTCGACGGGAAACAGGGTTTCTTTGTAATAAAATCAGAGAATTAGGGTTTCATTGTAACTTTGGGGTAGAGAGTCTCTATTTTTCCCATTTTTCATGAAAGTAAGATGAAAGTAAGGGTTTCTATTGCAGTTTCTCTATTTTTTTCAGAAGATTGTTTGTGATTTGTTGATTTTGTTCTTCATTAACTCCCGTGACGTTATTTGGATACCTTGGAGAGAAGGCACATTTTGGATAGAATATGGTTTACAACTCACTCATGTGAGATGAGCAAGATGGATTATCGGATGTACAAGTATGCAATACAAGTATTTTCAATATACTCAGGTATTGCGATAGTTTGATATTATACAATGGATATCAGACCCGTCCATGATTTATACAAGAAAGGGGTGAACAACCATGATACCTCCACCAAAGGAACCACTAGCTTTAGAGCTTGATGAGGCTATATGGAAACTAGAGGAGGATTATGTAGGCACAACCCCTGACTACGATATTTGGTGGGTCATGCAGCAGCAATGCCAAGAGGAAGATTAATAGTAGAGAAACAACTAAGGCTGTAGAGGAGGAGCACTCATATAGTAAGAGAAATGAGGAATAATCTTCCAAAATATGTATATGCCAATGGTTGGATATAGGAGTTGGACCATCCAAAATATGATAAGATGAACCTATGAGAAAAGTGCAACACAAAGTGGAGGCACTGAAGAATCAAATTCGACTGTTAGAGATCCAATAGTTGAAGTTAGTAGACAAATGGGTACAAAAATGGTTTAAGTTGGAGACTGAGAAAGAAGTTGTCATCTCAAAGTGAGAGAGGTTTCGATTAGATTTAACACAATGCACTACTGGATAGATACAGTAGTGATAGCCTTGCAAGCATAAAATGCACAATTACACCATGCAAGGGATATCTATAGAGCTGCATTCTTGACTTCTTGTATGGATGCACTCATAAGCCATGGTTTACTTCTTCCATCTCAACCAATGGTTGAGGTACAGTGTGAACATAGAAGTGTAACTCGAACTACTTCTAGAGCAGTTTATCAAACTGGTAATGTAGGTGTGGATCCGACTGGTGAAAGATCCGAGGAAGGACAACCTTGAGATCTGAAGCCACTCCTCGAGGAACTATATGCCAAGGGATTTGGCCAATTGTAATTAGAAATCATTTGAATTATATATTCTTGTTGTAAATATGAAATATTGTGAACTTAAAGTCTTCTATCATAAAACTCAGAGTAGCTTATGAATATTTGTAGATTTTGTTTATATTCATAAAGTAAACTTATTTAATTAAAAGAACACTAATTGAATCTAAAGAATGGATTGGTGTCCATTCTTGGAGAAGGTATGGGACTTCTCCATGATGATATAAACTAGGATACATTTGGGTGGATGCTCTGGTGTTGGCAAAAACATTGCCAAAATACATATTAGGATATATGTGAATATCCTACATTGAGATTCTAAAATTATGATGTGTCTTTGTTGACACTTAATTTTATCAAGTTAACTCATGTTAAGGGTTAAAAAATTATACTGTGATACTCCTTGGTGGGATTTTTGATAAAATTAATAAGACTTTTTCATGTCTAATATAGTACAAAAGCATAATTTCATGATATCTTTGTAACATCATTTTGCAAATTCTATTATTATAGTGCTTTAAATTTAGTATTTGTGCAGTAATAGATGGTTTAAAACTATTATCTTTGTGATGAGATTATGTTTTGATTATGTTCTCAATACTTTTTTATATACAAAATAGATGATATGTTTTTTATAAGGACATGGTACTATTGATATATTAAATTTTTGCAGGCCCAGGTACTCTCATGGATGGAGGATGTAGCTTACCATCAAGATTGAGGTGCTGGAAGAAAGAAAAATTTGTTGTTTCAAAATTGTAAAATAACAGGATGAATTCTAGCTTTGCTCGATATATGTATATTCATTAAGGTATTGGCTCAAACACAGAGGATTATGTTTAATATAAGGGGGGTGTATGTCATGACCCGTCACCCTCCTACCTTATTTAAAGGATATTAATTTATCTTGGGGATCAATTAATGCCTGATAAAAGGGGCATAGACCCTAAATAATCCTACAAAAATTCTAATAAAAGAATTTTATGAAGGATAATATTAATTATATTTTGGATAAGATAATTAATTAGAAACTAATTATGAGGTCTTGTGAAAGATAAATTTGAGGAATTATCTTTTGCAAAATTATAACAATATAGTAAATTATGTGAAAACAACCTAGTGGACCCAATTTAGATGGGACTTAAAAGGACTATAGGATTGTTAAATATTATATATCCTATCCATTGGAAAATACCCATATGGCTTCCCTATGTTGGTAAAAATTAAAAGGGAGATCCCTTACCCTATAAATAATAGTTCTAACTTTGTATCCATTCTTTGCCTTAATAATATTAGTTTTATATTTGTTTCCATGGGAAAGGACACAAAACAAAAATAAGGACACTCACCTTATCTCTAGTGGACCCTTTTTCTACTTTTGGTTGTACTCTTCAACACATGATAAGTCATAATGGGTCCAAGGCATATTTTTAATAATAAAATAATAAGGCCACTATCTGGCCCATGAGTGGAGAAGTGCCCTATAAATAGAGGACATATTATGAAGGAAGGTAGCTAGGAAATTTGGAAAGTCCAAGGAGTATGCTCTCCACCTTAGTGGATCAGAAACTAGAAGGCTTGAAATATCTCCTAGACATAATGTAGAGCAAACTAGGAAAGGAAGAAGGGCTTAGAAGAGGAGTTTAAATCAAGGTAATCCAAGGATGAAAGGAGGATATGCAATCAAAAAGATGCGATAGCCAACTGGAATTTCAAGTAGGAACTTTGTTTCTTAACAAAATTATTTGATTCTCTATATCAATGCTTGAATGTTATTGTCAAGAGTAGAGGCATATTTATATCTAAGAAGTATATGATTAAAATTAAATAATAGAATATCATAATCCAACCATGATGATTACAGAAGGAATTTTATTAGTTGCGTATTAGTTTTTTTGCCACTAAGCAAACAAATATGGATTTGGCCTCCTTTATGAAGCCTTACTAGCACCTTAATTAAATTAATTTTGTAGAGGTCTATTCGAAGTAACTTATTAGAGGTTTGGTCTAACCCTTTAAGGGGATGCCAAACCGAGATACCTAATGGGGTTTAATTCTTGCGGGTCTAACCCTTTAAGGGGATGTTAAACCGAGATACCTAATGGGGTTTAATTCTTGGGGGTTATTGTTAAAATTTAGATAGCCTACAAGGCTATAGTTAGTCCATTCGACGAGCGTAGACCATAAACTAAGATACAACTAGGTCAATCATTAAACCCTTAATTAATCGAAGATGACCACTCCATCATGGTTACTCTTTCAGGGTGCTTAAGTATTCTTCTAGTGTTGATTACCCACAAAAAAATACATGTGGGACCCATGTCTCTATTGGAATTACCCTATTCAGATTATTTGACACAGATTACCTATCTATAATTGTGGCTGATATGAACTCCCTTAATTACATCTCCTTTCGATCGATAAACCATTAATAGGTTATATATTTCATTTATCTATCAATTCAAATTTGGCTCTGGCATTCACTGTATAGGTTTAGGGTCCCTGGAATGGGTTTGTAGATAGCAAAACCCTCTGTTAGCCCTGAGTCCACATCAAAATTAGTGATTCATCAGTAAAACCACTCTCAAGATTCCTTAATACCAGATTTTAGTTTAAATAAGGGCCTTCAGGGTTCTTAGGCCAACCAGAATTGGATGCCTACAATATTTATGAGGATATAAACTTAATGTTACTACCTTCTTATGAGGATGTCACCCTGTTCTTGTCCATCGATCGGTACCTCCTCCTCCTAGTTCAAAATTCCAGAATGATGTACTCATTGCCATTGTAATATTTGGATTTAGGATCACTTTTTTTGACATACTTTATATCCAATCCCTCTTGAAAACCATATTCATAATGGTAGGTCATCCAATCGTTGTCTTCAATCCATAGAACCTTGTCTTAAAACAAAGCCAACTCCAAATTTTTTACTATGCAAGACAGTTGCAGGGGCTTAATTCTCACTAAATAATAAATAATACTATATAGCCATTGCCCCCTACCTTGTAGTCATGAGGACGTGCAGTAAATTAATCTTCCACCTATAAAATATCAGTTACGAACAACAAAACCTACTACCTGTGTGTAGGGATCGCATATGACGATAGCTGGAGACACCAAAGGATTGGTGTTAATGAAGTGTTATATTTCTTCACTATTTGACCCCTCCCGTCTTATCATATGGCCTTCCCCAACTGGTCAAAAATAGTTGCTTAAATCCAATGACCGTCTACTACCATTGAATTAATGCTAAGTATGTGCCTTTGTATGTTTTCATGTCTAGAATGGAGCTCGAGCAATGGCATATAAAAAAAATGGTATAGTTAATTTACCATATAGAAATATTTAAAGGATGATTTTAATTACATGGTTGTTTGTATGGTAAAGTGTGTTGAACCCATAGTATTTGGTTAGTCGAAAGATTTAGGGAAATAAGCCAAGGAAAACTTGGCTATTAGATCATATTGAATTAAAAGGGTTGATCAATTTTGTATTTTACCAAATATAAAAGGAATGATACATGAATATTTAGTACAGCTAGAATTATTTAGTTATGTTGGTTAGGAATAGTAACCCATAAGCTAGATTTAAATTGATAGTATACTCTTTTATATTATAAAGGTTTTATACTATTAAATAAATTATAGTATGTTCATTATGTGAATTAAAGGTATGGGACTTTAATTCGTAAGATGATTTTTAATCATGCTTAAAGAATGAATCTAAAATTCATTATGAGGGAATTTATGAAAACTCCCTCTAACACCAATACTTCTCTAAAATATAGTTCGATGATTATCATAATCACATATGAGATGTTATAATACATTCAGTTGGTTTAGATAAAGGGATCAATAGATTCATTAATTGCATCAAGAATTTTGAAGGAATAGTTGGTTCCTTATGGGTACGAAAAGTACCTTCATGTTATAAACGATGACTTAGAGAAAGGAATTGGGAAATTCCTTAATTGCATCGTGAACCTATAAAGGGACAGTTGCATCCCTTGATTTGTATATTGATTAAAAGGGATCCAAAGATGCCCTTCTTTATTTGTAACACTTTACATCTCAAGTTTATGAATATGAGGAAAGAATATATTTTGGAGGTTGGGTTTATTTCCCATGAGGGTTCCTAGGATAAATCATTGTGTCACTCTATTTTGTGGTTTGATGTGTTATTTCTTGTTCTATTGCTTTTAATTTCAAAATTAAAATGATATATGTGGATGAGATGGTTAAATTATTAGATGGAACATTTATGCATGATTCTAGATTACCGCAATGATTACATTGAATACTATTTATTCAGTAGTTCATTTATGATGTTAAGAATGTATGCTCAATCTCTAATATGTTGATGATTTAATGTTATGTGATTGTTCCAATTACCTTCAGATCATATTGAATGTTGCAACTAGTTATTTTTACTCTTTTCAATCATTGGTTGTGTGGTTTTATAAGCTGATCTTAGTGGAATGTATTCTTGCTTAGATGGATATCTCATGTGATGTTTCAAACCTATGGTTATGATGTAATGGATTTTATCATAAAAGGCTTCATTGATTTATATTCACCTCATAAACACTCATTATGGTTTAAATTAGAACACATTGGAATTTGGAGTGGAATGAAACCCACAAGAAGGCAAAATTGGTCTTGAATTGTAAACCAAAACATACCTTACATTCTAAACTAAATAATTGAGTGTACATGAGGAGGGGTACTCCCATGATGGTCAAATAATGTTCTTTTATAATGAACTTAATTGATTCATGTATATAACAAAAAGGATACATAAATAAAAGGGTGGAAAAATAAGCCTTAAGAGGTATAAAGTAATGTAATCATGCTTAAGATAAAATTCCATGGATTCTATGAGTTTAATCATGGGTAGTGATTTGTTATCTTAGAGATTCCATAGGGAAGATACGGATCGGATATAAGATCTATGAATAACCATTGACAAGGTTAGTTCATTATGATGGATTTCCATCTTCAAGGTATTCACCTATATACTGGTCTTGGTGTATCGTATGGTTAAGGGTGATTTTCCCTTTTATGTGGGATGAAACCTAATGCTTGGTCAATGTTCTTATACCAGTGGGGTATGAGGTTTTCGTAGGAGTTGATCACTTCTACTCAAGAGTGACTCTAACCAAGTATTAATAACTCTTGATGCTATTTTCCTTGATAAGTTACAATCCAAACAGAATGATTCTATATTAGATCATGATTATGTCTCTTGCCTCATAAAAGATAAATGTTTATAAAAAAAATGTGAATGGTTGAGTAGTGACAACTGGGGTTGTTACAATAGACTGTAGAAGAAAGAGGAAGCTAGAGGAGAAGTGCAAATCGAGTAGGAGTCACCCCTTTTTGGCATTCCAGGTTGGAGCTTTCAATGTTTATTAACTCTAACTCTTGCTTGTTATGAAATGCAATAAAATAATTTTGTCTGTATAGTTTTCTTTAATGGAGTTTGAAAGCATACAAAATAGTTTGGTCTAAAAATGATTTTGATTATAAGGCCTTCATGTCCATTTTATGTGGATTTTAAAATATTAAGGACTTTTTTTATCCCTCCCTGCTTACGTGTGTTATAAACCATTCATCTTTGAAGAGTTAACATGCCTTAATATTACAGTGTGAATCTAAGATACCATGACGATAATGAACCTGAGGGTAATGTATTACTTTATTCTAGATATTATTTCTTTTACAACATTCCTGTTGTGACGCATGTCTTGATGCTAGTCCTGCATCTAAATGGATTTTTGTATGAATTCTCCATATGTGCTAAGATGCAGTCTCAACTCTATTATGATTAGAACCCATACGGAGTACCTTGCTTAACTCACACCTGCATTGGAATTGTATAAGCCTTTGGATGAATGCACCTGAAAGATACCTGCAATCAAAATGTTTCTAGTAGCCTATGTGCAACTTCAAGCATTGACTTGGGACAACTCCATGGATCAAATATAGTCAGATCAATAACATAACCAAGTATTTCGTCATATAACTAATAGCACGATAGGATGTGACTATTGGTGGTAGATTTCTTAGTCCAAATTGCGTCGATGTTGGAATTTTTTTCCACTTTAATACTCCTACCGCCTGTGTCAAGCTTCGTTAATTGGTCAACTCCCGACATGAATGAGATATATTGATGTGTGAAAATTAGGGAGAGTTGTGATAAAAACATCACCGATGTGAATCTAATATATGGCATTATATCATGGTTTGTCGTGTTGAACTCTTCTAAGGGTTTAATGTTTATATAATAACCCTACCAAACTTATGAATAGGAATGGTGATTATAAGTATATAGGAATAGATGCTATTATAAATTTATTGAAGATGATTTTGTTGATATATGATCCACATAGTTATATATACCACTTAGTGAAGGAAAAACCTTATGGAGATTTATAAAAGACTATATACTCAATTAGCTTATGAAATTAGAATAGATAATGACTTTACAATTTAATAGGAATATTTCCTTCCTATTTTTAAATAGCTATTTTGATTTAATTGAAGTAGAGTTGATTGGTTTACTAAAGTATAGAAACCAAATATTATTGGATACTTATTTTAGATAAGAAGGATGAATTTTATATACAAAGTGACTCATCTAATTCTTCCTTTATAACTTGTCTTTGTAAATGTTAGTTTTAAATGAATTTATCAAATGATATTGGGTTTCCCTATTAAATTTAGAAATCAAATGATATTAAATGAAGTTATAGATCTTATAAGTTGTATAGATCTAATTTCTTTAATATTGTAAATATTAGTTTGTTGTCATGATCTATAAGACATGGAAATCTTATGGATTTTGAATTGAGAATAATTGAATGAACATAGTAAAATTATATATATATATATATTGCATTTGTATTTCATTATATATGCTATAATGGAAATTGTAACTAAATTTAATTAACTAAAAGTATGAAAAATATCATCTAATCATGAGAAGGATGGGTTAGTGTGTTGAAAATATGAGCAAGGTTTGTTGTCATTGATTTCAAGAAGAAAGCAAGGTTTGTCATGCATTTATGTCAAAAGGTTGATGTCTAAATTTTGGTGTTTTAAATGTCCTCCAGTGGTTTTTCTAGCAAGGCAAGAAGCAGGATGATAAAAATAATAATATTATAATATATAATATTATAATATATTATATTATAATATTTTTTGGTTATAGTTTGGTGTGAAGAGAAACAAAGGTTGTGGATGATAAATTTATTATTTTCCAAAAGACCCATGTGAAAGTTTATAATGCCTTAAGTTTTAAATTATTTAAATTTAAATATTTTACCTAAAGGTAAAAATTAATTTTAAATTAATTTAAAGGGCCATAATTTGAATTAAATTTGAAATCAAATTATTTCATTCATCGACGTGTTTGAAGATATTGCCATGCATATAAAAGGGGGTAAGAACCCACCTTAGTAAATTATCCATGCGAGCTATTTGAATGAAAAATAAATCATGCACCAAGGACTAAGGGGAATTCACATGTGCATTTTAAACCCTTTGAGAAGGTATAACAAAGGAACAAAGACAGAGAGGAGCGCAGAGTAAATCATAGAAGTGTTGGTAGCACAGTTGTCAGTGAGGGTAGTGGTAATTCACTCATAGGCGACAGGTCATGGGATCGAATCCGTGCGGCAACTATTTTGGAAGGAAGAGTTGGTTTTTAATTTTTTTGCACTGGCAAATGAGCTTTAAGAGGGAGGCGTGAGCCTCATTTATCTTGTGGGGTCACGTAGCCCACTTGGTGGATGCGGGCTATGTAGAGGCACTTAGGAGAGAGGGATCGATGGTTCAAATCCCGTCGAAGTCCTTTTGGGTAAAATTACAAGGTATGTGTCATATGCTAAAGTTTGTCATTGCATCCAAAAATTGAAAAGGGTGGAAATTATTTTTAATTTCCTAAGGTCTTGATAATTAAAATTTGCATAGTTAAAAGGGTTTATGAGTTATAAAGGGAGATAAAAGGGTATGCAAAGATTTAATTTAGGTATTTTATTTTTAAGTGGTTAAAAGGAGTAATAAGGTGTGCCAAGGGTGTTAGATGTTTTTGTTGAAATCAAGTTAAGTTATAAAAATTGATTTGAAAGGATAAATAAGGCATAGTTGATTTTTGATATTTTGACTTGGTAAAATATTGTTGAAAGAAAATATTAAGGACATATTTTTTGCTATCTAACCCTTGATATTAGTGAAAAAAGTGAGTGTGATTGAGACAGGTTTGAGAATCATATCTTCTTCAAAATAAAGGTATGGGCATATCTTCCTTGTGAGTGAAATATTGTGGATGTTGTGAATGCTAAGTTGGAGTGAAAAGGATTGTTTGATAAGCATTGTTGAGTTTGGTTTTGAGAAATCCAATGTTGATTGATGTGGATTTTCTAGAATGAAATTTGATACTAAAAACCTTTTTTGATAAGCATTGTTGGAAATATTGAGTATCATTGTTATGTGAAGTTGAGAACTATCTTCAGCTAGGATTTATGAAATATCATGAGTATCATTGTTATGTGAAGTTGAGAACTATATTGAACTAGGTTTTGTGAAATATCATGAGTATCATTGTTATGTGAAGTTGAGAACTATCTTGAACTAGGGTTTGTGAAAGATCATGAGTATCATTGTTATGTGAGGTTTGTTTGATAAGCATTGTTGACTAGGCTTTCATTGAGTGATTGGTTGAGTGAAGTTGATTGGGCTTAGTTTATTGGAAGTGTTGGAGTGATAGTTCAAGTTCTGTGAAATAAATTGTTCTTTATACTTAATTGATTTGAAGAGAGTTTGGAAGTAATTGAGTTTTGTTTGAAAGTAAAATATATTGAGTCTCTAATCATTCTCTATATGTTTTTGTGGCAAAACAAAAGATACTGAAAGTGATTGAGCATTGTTGTGAGTGTGAAGAATATTGAGTCTCTAACCATTCTCTATATTTTTATGTGAGATTAAATGTGAAGCTTGTTTGTGTAATAGAAGATATTTTTTGTAATAGAGTGAGTTGAGTTGAGTAAGCTTTTGTGGAAGCTTACAATCAGATTGGACAGAGTTGAGGTAAGTCTTGGTGAAGACTTGTTGGATAGATTTGTGTGAGCTTTTGTGGAAGCTTACAATGCAAATTTGAGATAAGTCTTGGTGAAGACTTATTGAGCATATTGGACAAGTTCTAGTGAGACTTGTAGAGCAGATTTGATGCAAGTCTTTGAGAAGACTTGTGAGCAGAGTTGATTTATTGATTTGTTCAAACCTTGAGTTAAGATTTGGGGTAGATCCAAAAGAGTTTATTGAGTCAAGCTTTGTGTTAAAGCTTGAGGATAGATTTTAGTGTAGATTTGAGGATAAATTTGTGCTAGACCAAGGATAGAGATTGAGCTATGCTAGATTGAAGAAATGTGTTTAGTGTAGATTTGAGATAAAGATTGAGTAAATTTATGCTAAACCAAAGTACTGTGTTTAGTACAAATTTGAGATAGATATTGAGCATATTTGTGCTAGATTGAAAGACTGTGTTTAGTGCAAATTTGAGACTGAGATTGAGCATATTTGTGTTATACCTAAGGACTGTGTTTAGTGCAGATTTGAGATAGAGCTGAGAGTAAGCTTTAGAGGTGATAGAGCAGAGGGCAGTAGTCTCCAATGGATAGAGATCCATTAGCCAAGGTAGAGAAGATAGAGGTATTTAGTGGAGAGAGGTCCACAACCCAGAGCAGTGGAGGCATTAGTCTTCTAGAATATCATCAGCCAGAGTAGAGGACAAGGAGTTCTTCTATGGATAGAGATCCATGAACCAGATAAGGGGATTGGTGTATCCTATGGATAGAGATCCATAAATTTGATTAGGGGATTGGTGTCTCCCTTGGATATAGGTCCATAAAAATTGTAATAGGGAAAGGGTTTTCGAAGATATTTGTAGAGAAAATTTTAGTGAAAGATTTTCTCCGTGGAGTAGCCCATAATGGGTGAACCACGTTAAATTGGTCTCTATTATGTGTGGTAATTTATGCATTACTTTTATTACTGCTATTGATATAACCATTGATATATTGGATTATATAACTTGAGTAAAGAAAATTAAAAAGTGGTCTTATATTGTTCACTCCCCTCTCATTATAATCTTGTGTTCTTCAATTGGTATCAGAGCGAGTTCCTTCAGAAGATTTTAACAGCTTGAAAGAAAATCTCATAAGAACATAGATGGATTCTAAGGGTGGATCTTTAGGGAATTCAACACCATTATTTTATGGGAACAATGTTAATCTTACAATGACACTAAGAGGGGGGGTGAATCAGTGTAGCTCTTTAAACTTAAATTTACAGCTCTTAATATCATAGCAATTAAAACTTATTACTAGAAATAGCAAGTATAACAAAAGAGCATCACACAACGCAATATTTAACGAGGTTCACCAATGTGGCTACTCCTCAAAAATTGACTGCTTGGACTACCATCCAAATCTAGCCTTTACAAAGCACCAAGTTTACAATCAATTTACCAGCACCCACTATAAGGAGCACCAACCCCTTATTTATCTACACCAACAAAAAGGAGCACCAACCCCTTATTTATCTACACCAATAGAAAGGAGCACCAACCCCTTATTTATTTGCACCAACAGAAAGGAGCACCAACCCCTGATGCCAAGCTACAACCTGGACTTCAATTTGAATCTATAATTTTGATAGTAAGATACCTTTGCTTTTGCAAGACCCTGACTGGTCTTCTTCACCTTTGCATTCTCTACGCACTCTACTCTCTTTGTGCAATCACTTTGCACACTCTGCTTTGTTACAGTCAAACTTCATGATCATCTTCTCCCTTTTGTGCACTCTACTCTCTTTGCAAATTTTGCACTTAGCACGATTCGACATGACTTGCTCTTTGCGCACAACAATTGTATTTCACACATATTCGACGTCGCTTCAATTATCCAAACATCCCTCCTTTTATAACAAT
Organism: Wollemia nobilis; assembly: GCA_028583015.1. Lineage (NCBI taxonomy): Eukaryota > Viridiplantae > Streptophyta > Pinopsida > Araucariales > Araucariaceae > Wollemia > Wollemia nobilis. The sequence continues at coordinate 7,371,226 of JAQPPZ010017259.1, read as the reverse complement.
ATTTTTATGATGAAAACCCTAATATTAGTCGGTTGTAAATCCTAATCTTAGTCGGCTTTCATAACAATTGTAAACCCTAATTTTAGTCGGCTGTCATCGGTCGTCGTCGGCTTCAACTCAAGAAGATGTTCGATTTATCCATCGCTTGATGATTTCATTCTGGATAGACCCTGTATCGCCATAGTGATGTCGGTCCACTATCATACTTCTCATTTCAGTCGGGTTCTCCTTCTTGACTTGTGCATTTACGACCTATCATGAAATCACGACATTTCTGCCTCTATAGCTTCTTTTGTTATTTTTGTCACGAAAATACAACATGTCACGATATCGCGACACTTTCACCTCCGTACGCTTTCTCTATTCTTTTATCGTGATATCATGACATTTCTGCCTCTGCAGACTTTATCTTTTCTTTTGTCATAATATCATGATATTTTTGCCTCCGTATACTGTCTTTGCTTTTGTCACGATATCGTGACACTTCTGCTTCCATAGACTTCAACTTTGCTTTTGTCACGATATCATGACACTTCTGCCTTTGTAGTCTTCAACTTAGCTTTTGTCGTGAAATCACGACACTTCTGCTTTCGTACTTAGCTTCTTTTCTTTTGTCGTGAAATCATGACACTTCTACCTTCGAAGTCTTCTTCTCTGCTTTTGTCATGAAATCGTGACACTTCTGCTTTCGTACTTTACTTCTTTGCTTTTGTGGCAAAATCATGACACTTTTGCTTCCGAAGTCTTGCTTTCTACTTTTGTCATGAAATTGTGACAGTTATGCTTTCGTACGCTTCCTCTCTTTCTTTTGTTGTGAAAATGTGACATGTCGCGATATCGTGACACTTTTCAAACTTACTTTCTCTCTCCTATTTTAGTCATGAAAATGCAACATGTCACGAAATCATGACACTTTTCCAACTTACTTTCTCTCTCCTATTTTAGTTGCAAAAATGTGACATGTCGCAAAATCGTGATACTTTTCTTACTTGTTCTCTTTCTTCAAACTTGTCACGAAATCGTGACACTTTTTCTTGCTTTCTCTTTCTCTTCCAACATGTCGCGAAATCGTGACAGTTTTTCCACTTGCCTTTTTCTCTTCCAACATGTCACGAAATCATGACAGTTTTTCCTATTTTTTCTCTCTCTTCCAACATGTCACGAAATCATGATAGTTTTTCTTGCTTTTTCTCTCTCTTCCAACATGTCGCGAAATCACAACAATTTTTCTTGCCTGCTGTATATGTCGCGATATCGTGACATTTTTTTGCATCTTAATAGATTTTGAACTTTCTATCCATTGCATCAACAGATCTATCTGACTGTGTTGACAACAATGACAATACTGTTGTTGCACCTTGCTTAACAATCTCCCCCTTTGGAATTTTTGGCAACACATGTGCAATTTCCTATAACTCTTCTCCCCCTTTGATAATAATACCAAAGGGCTACTGCAGACTCCCCCTGAGTCCATGCACAACATTCTCAGGCAAAATTTGTTACACTTAGCAAAAATCATGAACATGAGCAAAAGATAATCAAATACTTAAATGCTCCCCCTGAGAATGTGATCCCTGTAGCTAGTCAATTCTTGGGAAGTGTGACCACTCCCAATTTATTGCGAAGGTACTCAAAAACTTCCTTGGGCAATGGTTTTGTGAAGATATATGCTACTTGCTCTGTAGTTGAAACAAAATCCAACTTAACCTCACCTTTCGCAACTTTCTCCTTCAAAAAGTGATACCTGATAACAAGGTTTTTTGTGCATGAATGCATAACTGGATTCTTGGAGATGTTAATGGCACTAGTGTTATCACACTTAACTAATATTGGCTCATTAAAGCTAATACCAAGATCTTTTAGGGTTTGTTTCATCGACAATACCTGTGTACAACATGTTGTCACTGCAATATATTCTACCTTTGCTGTCGATAAAGAAACTGACTCTTGTTTCTTACTGTGCCACGTGACCAATCTGTCTCCAAGATAGAATGCACCTCCACTGGTACTCTTTCTATCATTGACACCTCCTACCCAATCTAAATATGAATACAAAATAAGGGTGAAGTCTTTACCTTTCGGATACCATAACCCATACTCCATAGTACCCTTGAGGTACCGAAGAATCCTCTTCACTGCTATCACATGAGTCTCCTTGGGATTAGCCTGAAATCATGCTACCATGCATACTACCTACAAAATATATGGTCTGGTAGCTGTTAGGTATAGTAAGCTCCCAATCATAGATCTGTACATGGTTTGATCAATAGGTGGAGATTTTTCATCCTTGCTCAACTTGCAACTTGTCGTCATGGGAGTGCTAACTGGCTTACAATCCTCCATTGTGAACTTTTTTAACATCTCTTTCACATATTTAAATTGAGAAATAAATATGCCCTTCTTATTTTGATTAACTTGCAACCCGAGGAAATATGCAAGTTCACCAATCATTGACATTTCAAATTCTTTATGCATCTTATTTGCTAAATCTTTACATGACTCATATTTGTTGTTGCAAAATATGATATCATCTACGTATACAACAAGAACAATAAGATGCCCCTTTTCTATTTTGACTTACAAATTACTATCCACCATACCTTTCTTAAACCCTTGTTGAGTGAGATAGTTGTCTAGCCTTGCATACCATGCTTGGGGTGCCTGTTTTAAGTCATATAATGTTTTCTTCAACTTGCAAACCAAGTTGGGATCATCACCAAGTTGGAAACCATCTGGTTGCTCAATATAAACCTCTTCTTCAATTTTCCCATTCAAAAACGCTGATTTCACATCCATTTGATAAACTTTAAAATTCTTGTAGACTGCTAAAGCCAGAAACATTCTAATTGAATCTAGTCTAGCTAATGGTGCAAAAGTTTCCTCAAAGTCAATGCCTTCAACTTGTGCATAACCCTTACATACCAATCTTGCTTTATTTTGACTACCTGTCCGTCTTCATTCAATTTGTTTCGAAAAATCCATTTAGTCCCGATTATATTTTTATTTGCAGGTCTAGGTACTAATTCCCAAGTTTCATTTTTCTCGATTTGATCTAATTCTTCATTTATTGCCTTCATCCAACTTTCATCTTTGCTTGCGTCAGCAACATTTTTGGGCTCAATGTTGGATAATAGAGAGTAGTTACACTACTCTTCTTCTTGTCTGAACACCAACTTTGGGGTATCCAATTATTTGCTCTCTAGTATGATTTTTCTACCAGCTACCTGTTTTGAATTTCTTATTTTCTTCCACTTTTGAATCACAACTTAAATCATCTGAGTCAATTTTTTGTATCTTTTCCATTTCGTTTTCCTCATCTCCTTCAATAACCTCTTCATAAATTGGGTAGTTCTTTTCATAGCTAATTACTCGTTCTCTACCTTCATCAAATTTAACATCGGCACTGTCCATAATTTTCTTTAACCTATTGTTGTAGCATTTGTAAGCTTTGCTTTTTGATGAATAACCAACAAAAATACCTTCATCCGCTCTATCTTCAATCTTACCAAGATTATCTTCAATTCTTTCGATGTAGCACTTGTTGCCAAAAACTTTGAGGTATTTTTTTGTTGGCATTTTACCGAACCACAACTCATAAGAAGTTTTGCTTTCATGTGTTCTCAACATGTACCTATTTTGGATATACACCACAGTATGGACTGCTTCTTTCCAAAATCTGTCTGCTACTCTGCTTTCAGCCAACATAGTCTGTGTCATTTCCTACACTGTCCTGTTCTTTCTTTCTACCACTCCATTCTGCTGAGGTGTCCTGGCTGCTGAAAACTGTCTCCTAATATCGTATTTTTCATAGTACTCTGTAAACTCCTCTGCAATGAATTCCCTCCTCTATCTGATCTTAAACATTTGATCCTCTTTCCTATTTCATTCTCAACTTGGTTTTTGAAAGTCTCGAACATTTCAAAAGCTTCTGATTTATGCTTCAAGAAAAATATCCATGTCATTCTGGAATAGTCATCAATGCACAACATAAAATATTTATCACCATTTATGCTTTGTGTTCTCATGGGTCCACATAAATCAGTGTGTATTAGTTCCAAAGGTTTCCTTGTGTAGTACTCTTTTGTTTTGAATGTGACTCTAGTTTGCTTCCCATTTTGGCATGAAGCACAAACGTTGTTTACAGGTTTGCTGATGGTGGGAATATCTCTCACTGCCCTTTTTGAGTTGATTTTTACTAGATTATCAAAACTTATATGATCGGGTCTCTTGTGCCACAACCAATTTTCTTCTTCCTATCCAATAAAACAAGCTCCTTCTGAAGTCTCTGAGAGCATGTACAGGTTGCCAGATGTCCTTGATCCAGTTGCTATCAATTTTTCACCGTTTGTTTTTCTCGACTTCACAACCCCTGCTTCTTAAAAACTACTTCATGACCTTTATCACAAATTTGTCTTACGCTCAACAAGTTATGTTTCAAACCATCCACAAACAAGACTTCTTCTAACTTAATTTTTCTGTCACTAATTTTATCTGAACCTTTGCCAACTATCTTAGCTCCATCATTATTTCAAAACTTTACTGAACCACCTTCATATTTCTGTAACTTCTCAAATTTTTGTTTGTCACCTGTCATATGACTGGAGCATCCACTATCAAGTATCCATGGTACATATTTATTCTGTGCTTTAAATGTTGTTTGTAAGATTAAGGATTTATTTTCTTCCTTAATTCGTTCTTTTTCTTTCCACTCCGTTTTGATAGTAGTTTTGGGATCTTGTTTTGCCTTTCCCTTATCAATAGCTTGTGCATATTTTTCGAGAAGTTTTCTATTTTGTCTCATCCTATTTGGTTGAAATTTTCTTCCCTAAAACTGATTTGATGCAAATGTACTTCTACAGTTTCTTGCAATGTGCCCAAAATTATGATAGTTATAACATTCTACTGTATAATTCATCAAAGGAGAAAAAATATTTCTGCTGGTGAAATTCCTTGGTCTTACATTATATTTCCGGTCTGAGATTTTATGTCCATAGCCATTGCATTTAAAATAGAAACCATAAAATGGATAATTGAACCTGGGTGATGGTCTTTGCCATGTTGCCGTAGGAGCCATAGGTCTTCTTCTTTGATGTGTGACATTGGTGAATCCATCATTGTCAATTCTCCTTTCGTGCCTGGCATTATTGCTTTCTTTTGCATGAGACGTTTTTCCTTGATCAACCTGTTTCTTATCTTCATTCTTTATGGATTCTACATTTCTAGCCTTTGATCCATTTGATGATTCTCCTTCGACGAAACCCAGACCAAATTTGATGCCTACAGGCCTTTGGTCATTTATAATCTTATCCAGCTTCATAGAACTTTTTTCGCGTTTGTGATAGCAACTAATTTTGTGATTCATCTCTTCTATCTGCATCCGTAAACCAACATTCTCTTCTTCTAGTTTGCAACAATAATCTATTTTCATGGTAATTTGTACTTCGAGATCTTCAGATATTTTCTTGTATTCTTTTGTCTATACTTTTAGACTAGTTATGATTTTGTTTGCATCCTCAAGATTTTTTGAAATTTTTTTATTCTTTTTCCTCTCTATTTTCCACTCTTCAAGTGTAGAGATCAACTCACCTTCTAGATCTACTTTAGCCTCAGGGTTTTCACCACATACTTCAGAGTTCACTCCTTCCTTTTCTTCTTCAAATGCCATGAAAAGAGCTTCACCTGTTTCCTCTTCAGAATCCTCACCAGATTTGTCTTCTGATGAACTGGCATTCCTAGAGATGAAGCTTTTCTTCTTGAATTTGCCTTTTTTGAAATTCGTTTTCTTCTTCTAGTCACTTCTTTCTTGGTGCGATCCTTCATCATTTTTGTTCTTCTCATTAAGTGGACATTTAGTCGCAAAATTCCCAATGCCTCCACAGTTGAAACATTTAAACGGTAGCTTTCCTCTGTGTTTTCCTTTTCCCCTTTTTATTTTTCTAACAAAGTTTGTTTCCATTTCATTTTATGTCTTTTCTTCCTTAGACTCTTGTTTTGCATTTTTATTTTTAAGGGCTTTAAAAGCCACTTCTCTATCTATGGGTTTAGATCTTCCTATCCTCATCTCATATATACAGTCAAAGAACCATATATCTCATCTATACTAAAATAATTTAGATTTTTAACTTCTTCTAACGAGGTTCACCAATGTGGCTACTCCTCAAAAATTGACTGCTTGGACTACCATCCAAATCTAGCCTTTACAAAGCACCAAGTTTACAATCAATTTACCAGCACCCACTATAAGGAGCACCAACCCCTTATTTATCTACACCAACAAAAAGGAGCACCAACCCCTTATTTATCTGCACCAACATAAAGGAGCACCAACCCCTTATTTATCTACACCAACAGAAAGGAGCACCAACCCTAATGCCAAGCTACAACCTAGACTTCAATTTGAATCTATAAGTTTGACAGTAAGATACCTTTGCTTTTGCAAGACCCTGACTAGTCTTCTTCACATTTGCATTCTCTGTGCACTCTGCTCTCTCTGTGCAATCACTTCGCACACTCTTCTTTGTTACAGTCAAACTTCATGATCATCTTCTCCCTTTTGCACACTCTACTCTTTTTGCGAATTTCGCACTTAGCACGATTCGACACGACTTGCTCTCTATGCACAATGATCATATTTCACACACATTCGACGTCGCTTCAATTATCCAAACAACCCTCCTTTTATAACAATATTTTTATGATGAAAACCCTAATATTAGTCGGCTATAAATCCTAATCTTAGTCGGCTTTCATAATAATTATAAACCCCAATTTTAGTCGGCTGTCATCGGTCTTCGTTGACTTTAACTCAAGAAGATGTTTGGTTCATCCATCGTTTGATTATTTCATTCTGGACAGACCTTGTAACCACCATAGTGATGTTGGTCCACTATCATACTTCTCATTTCAGTCGGGTTCTCCTTCTTGACTTGCGCATTTACGACCTGTCATGAAATCATGACATTTCTTCCTCTGTAGCTTCTTTTGTTGTTGTTGCCACGAAAATACATGTCGTGATATCGTGACACTTTCACCTCCATATGCTTTCTCTATTATTTTGTCATGATATCATGACATTTTTGCCTCCGTAGACTTCGTCTTTTCTTTTGTTGCGATATCACGACATTTTTGCCTTCGTATACTTCGTCTTTGCTTTTGTCATGATATCGCGACACTTTTGCTTCCATAGACTTTGACTTTGCTTTTGTCATGATATCGTGACACTTCTGCCTCCGTAGTCTTCAACTTAGCTTTTGTCACAAAATCATGACACTTCTGCTTCGTACTTAGCTTCTTTGCTTTTGTCGTGAAATCATGACACTTCTACCTTCGAAGTCTTCTTCTCTGCTTTTGTCATGAAATCATGACACTTCTACTTTTGTACTTTACTTCTTTGCTTTTGTCATGAAATCATGACACTTCTGCTTCTGAAGTCTTGCTTTTTGCTTTTGTCGTGAAATCGTGATAGTTCTACTTCCGTACGCTTCCTCTCTTTCTTTTGTCACGAAAATGCGACATGTCGCGATATCGCGACACTTTTCAAACTTACTTTCTCTCTCCTATTTTAGTCGTGAAAATGCGACATGTCACGAAATCATGACACTTTTCCGACTTACTTTCTCTCTCCTATTTTAGTCATGAAAATGTGACATGTCATGAAATCATGACACTTTTCTTACTTGTTCCCTTTCTTCGAACTTATCGTGAAATCGCTACACTTTTTCCTACTTTCTCTTTCTCTTCCAACATGTCGCGAAATCGTGACAGTTTTTCCACTTGTCTTTTTCTCTTCCAATATGTCACGAAATCACGACAGTTTTTCTTGCTTTTTCTCTCTCTCTTCCAACATGTCACGAAATCACGACAGTTTTTTTTGCTTTTTCTCTCTCTTCCAACATGTCGCAAAATCGTGACAATTTTTCTTTCCTGCTATATATATCATGATATCACAACACTTTTTTGCATCTAAATAGCTTTTGAACTTCCTGTCTACTGCATCAACAGATCTATTTGACTGTGTTGACAACAATGACAATACTGTTGCTGCACCTTGCTCAACAAACAATTATGTACTTTGGAGTATGAGAATGAAGATTCACCTGATGGCACTTGGAAATGAGGTATGGGAAGCATTTGAGAATGGATACATACCACTAGCTACTCCACATATATATAAATATGGTAAGGTTCTACATCATTACAATTCAAGAGCAATGAATGGAATTTTAAAATGTTTGTGTGAAACAAAGTTTATAAAGGTTATGCACTGCAAATCAATAAAGGAAATTTGGGATAAGTTGCAAGTCATATATGAAGGAGATAAAAAGGTCAAAAGAGCAAAGTTGTGAAATTACAAAGGAATATTTGAATACCTAAAGGTGAAGGATGAAGAAAACATTGTTGCATACCTACTTCATGTGGATGAGGTTGTTAACTCCATGCAAGGACTTGGACTTCAAATTGAAGAATCTCATGTGTGTGATAAGATTTTAAGGTCACTTCCAGAAATGTTTAGTGAAAATATTTCAGCTATAGAAGAATCAAAATATATTGATATTTTGACAAGGGATGAATTACATGGCCTTCTCACAACTTTTGAGATGAGAATAAAAGAGGAACCTATTTCTCAGAAGGAAGCAGCCTTCAAAGCTACTAAGAATACAAATGGTAATAAGTCATATTAAAGCAATGAGTTATCCAGTTATGAAGAAGCAAATTATGGCAAAAGGAAAAAGCACTCAAGAAAGTATAAAGGTATAAAATTAGTTAGATGTTTTCATTGTGGAAAATATGATCACTATGCATCTGATTTTCTAGAAGCTGGAAATAGCAATGATGAAGAAAAACATGATCATAGGAATAGGGAAATAAAAAAATACAAGTACCAAAAGAAAAGTAGGGATGGACAAGGCAAGCAAGGAAATAAATTCTTCCAAAGGTATAAGAAGAGTTTATGCAGACAAGGCAGGTACGATCTCAAGTGATAGTGATGAAATTTCCTCAGATAATGATAAAGACAAATTTCTATTTTTGCAAAAAGAAAAATAAGTGGTTATAAAAAGGTCACCAATAATCCTCATGTGTTTTAGATGTGGTAACTTTGGTCATCTTGAAGATAGTTGTACAAGGAATGGATTTAGTTTCAGTAATGATGAATATGAAGATACACTTGAAGGACTAGCAGAGAATCTACTCTTGGTATTAGAGGAAGAAGGAGGTAATCCTATAGAATACAAGTCAGAAATGAATGAATATAATCCCAAAGGAAAACAAATAGAGGAATAATTAGAGAAAGAAAAATTTTATCTTGAGGGTGAGATTAGTCATGCCCTTGATGCACTAAGGGAGGTAAGAAATCAAAACTCAAAACTCAAGATTAATTTTCAATAATATGATGAAGAGAAAGGAAATATTATAGAATATCTAACCAACTCAATAGCTAAGACAAGGAGGTTTAAATAGAAGTTATAATCTAAGGTTTTAGAATGTGAAAGGTTATAGCAAGAAGTAGCTACACTAAGAAAGGAAGTAAAATAATCTAAATATAAGCTACACAAGTTTGGAAAGAGCTCAAAAACCATAGACAATATTATCAAAGTACAAAGGCATTCATCAAAAAATAGGATTTGGATTTGAATAGGAATAAAGAAAATAAGAAGAGGAGTTAATCTCAAGCTCTGAAGAAGAAGAAGAAGTTTTAGAAGAAGAGAGTGTAAGAGAAAGTGAGACTTCTGATGATGAATTGAACAATAAAGTGTTCAATAGGAAAAGGAATAATACACAAATGAGGAACAGATGGAACAGGAAACAACACAGGGTAGAAGATACTAAGAGACCAATGGGGTCAAGGAAAGGTAGTTTCAATGGTCGATGCTTCTCATGTCATAGGTTTGGGCACAAGGCTTCACAGTGCAGGACACGTGGAAGACAAAAATATGGAAATTTCATTAACATGCATCTTTTTTCAAGGGTACTGCTACTCTTGTAATCAGTGTGGTCACAAGGCAGTAAATTGTAGGGTTCATGATAGAAATGGATATGGCTTCACCAGAAGAAACTTTAAGGTAGTTGCACCTCCAAGGAATAACAACATTAAGTGTTACAAGTGCAATAATGATAGGCATATAACAAAGTGGTGTAGAGCAAAAATTCCAGAGACAAGCAGGAATAGGAATAGTCAGAGCAATAAGAAGCATCAATTGAGGAATAAAGTAGACAAAGGTAAATATCAGTGCTTTCTGGGAGTAGAAATACTCCCACCCTAGAATTAACCACCTCAAGAGGAGGTGGGGGAGGGGCTAAGCTAAGAGTCTCATTCTTAGCCCTGAGCCCCAAATATGGCCCTTTGCCATTGATGTCAAAGGGGGAAATATTTGAGTTAGGGGGAGAGCATTCAGTCAAGGGGATTAGTTTCTCAAGGGGAGCAGAATAGAAAAGGTAAAGGAAATGGTAAAAGAAAAATGGGTTTTCATCAATGATAAATGGGGAGATTGTTGGAAATATGAGCAATGTTTTTTGTCATTGATGTCAAGAAGAAAGCAAGGTTTGTCATTCATTTATGTCAAAAGGTTGATGTCCAAATTCTGGTATTTTAAATATCCTCCAGTGGTTTTTCTAGCAAGGCAAGAAGCAGGATCATAAAAATTATAATATTATAATATTTTTTGGTTGTAGTTTGGTGTGAAGAGAAACAAATGTTGTGGATGATAAATTTATTATTTTCCAAAATACCCATGTGAAAGTTTAAAATGCCCTAAGTTTTAAATTATTTAAAATTAATTATTTTACCTGAAGGTAGAAATTAAATTTAAATTAATTTAAAGGGCCATAATTCGAATTAAATTCAAAATCAAATTATTTCATTTGTTGATGTGTTTGAAGATATTTCCATGCATATAAAAGGGGGTAAGAACCCACCTTAGTAAATTATCCATGCGAGCTATTCGAACGAAAGATAAATCATACGCCAAGGACTAAGGGGAATTTGCATGTGCATTTTAAACCCTTTGAGAAGGTAGAACAAGGAACAAAGGCAGAGAGGAGCACAGAGTAAATCACAGAAGCAATGGTAGTGCAGTTGGTAGTGAGGGTAGTGGTAAGTCACTCACAAGCAATAATTCATGGGATCGAATCCACGTGATAACAGTTTTAGGAGGTAGAGTTGGTCTTTTCAGGGTAATAACAAGCATCTTGCTAGCCTATGAGTAATTGATTGAGGTGCTACCATGCTTGTTGCATGGTAATTTCTAAAGTAGATGGTGTGGTTGTGGTGGAAGTGGAATTGGATGAGGTGTGAGTATTGGTCATGTTGGTTGAGGTTGATGGAGGGTAAGTTGTGAAAGAAATCACAACTGAATGAGGAGTAATGGATGGAATGGTAGAGGGAATCTGTGAAGTTGCATTGACATATGCTTCATAGAGTGGATTGGTATAGGTAGTGGTGTACGTAGATGGGATGGAGGAAATTTGGCTACATTGTGGTGGAGAAACTTGGTATGAAGGTGTGGATGATGCCTCAAAAAGAGGGTTGGTGTAGAATTTTTTGAAATTGTGGGGATATGAGTGGGTCGGTTCTAGCTGAGAATAAGGAAATTGGCTATGTGGAATTTTAAGTTGTTCTAAGATTGGTTTAGCTAGTCTTAAGTAAGCTCCAACTTTATCCATGTCTATGCAGGTAGTGGGATGGTTGGTTGGTGTATAAGGCTCAATTTCTAGGATGGAGGTGTGGATGGCTCTATGCATCACATCAGCATTCAAAGTGAATATTATCTGAGAATATCCTGTAGATAGGTCAAAATAGCTTGTTTATGCTAGGCTAGCTGTGTTAGCCACATAAGTGACTAGGGAAGAAGTGGAACACTCTATGGATGAGGTTAGTGCTTGGCTCATGGCTTTGGATTAATTTTTGGTCAAAACCATAAGCTATAAGCAAGGTATAGGTTGCAAATGTGAAGGATATGTGTGAAAATGTGTGATGTTAATGAAAGGCACATAGAATTAACTAAACAATTGAATCCTATGTCTTGCAACAATATTTATTTTTTGTGGTTTGTGTGTTTTGATGTACAGACCCTAAGCCTAGACTACTATGCAGGATGGGTTCCTAAGATGGATGGCAAGTTGGAATTATTTTGGTGATAAAATCTAGAAAAACTTCTCATGGGATGCTAAGGTGTCTATGGAGTGAGATATTAAATGGAGATGAAACCCACCATCATTGATCTCGATCAATGGTTGGTTATGAATTCCAACTTACTAATGTTGAATGTGAAGCATGCAATTGTGTGTGATTCTTTTTAAGTTTTTGTTGTCTATGGTATTCTTACAATGCCAATAAACCATATTTCACTTAGCTAAGTTTGTGACCAAGAACACTAATACCAAGTTCCTCAAAATAATCTAGGGTAAACCTCTTAAGATCCACCCTAAATCATCAAGTGATTCTAATAGTGGAGGGTTTGCCTAGATCTTTCACATTGAATCAACCAGTGATTCCAATAGTGGGAGTAATATCGAATACCAATGACTTGTTCCAACTTAGAAAAGTAAAAAGTTAGAGACTTTAGCCTAAAGTGTGACTACTATGCTTTTTTTGATTTATTGCAAACGTCACACAGGGTAGAAAGTAAAAACACCATGAAAGACAACAAAAAATTGAATTTAGTGTAAAGAATATTCTAATGCAACTAAGATGAATGCACAAGTGAAGATCTAGCCTATGTGTAAATTATATGAAAATATTTTTGTGAATGCCTAATATGCAGTATGTGTTGCTATTTAAATAGAAAGTAGATATCTTTTTTTCAATATCTCTTTAAAAAGAAAAAAAAATGGTGGGGTTTGATCAAGACTTACTAGGAAGCCTACATATTTCTTCCCAACTCTCCTAGATGTGGTGTAGAGTCTCATACATGCTATGAGGAGTCTCTTGGATGTGTTGGGGCATCCCTTGAACATAATATGACATCTGTGTGACCATAGATAGAATCCTACTACTCCCCAAAACCCTAGTTTCATGATTTCCATGCGATCAAATCTTTGAAAACTTGCAATAAAAACATAAAATGTATATCAAATTGATAAGGTATATTAACATAAGAAAACCTTTGGGGGTTCCACCGTGATCACCATTTTGTAAAGTAAAAATGAACAACACCAATAAAAAAATAGATCAAAATAAAATAACACAATGTATGCACAAAATGATAGATCTAATTTATTATGACTCAAGGAGCCTGGATCTCCAAATTGTACAATATATTTACCCAAATATAGGGTTACAATGCACTTTATTGTGTTTGATACAATATTACAATGAGAGGGTTTTGAAAAACCTTGTTAAAATGAATGCTAGTGTATTAATTTCATCTTCACTCCAAAAAAAATGTGGGTAGGCTTGTGTATCCCTATGGGACCACCCAAGTTGCAACAACCATCAAGTAAGATATCTCCTGTACCTGTAAATAAAATCATTACACAAAAATGTTAATAGCATACACGAGGGCTCCACTATGTGAGACCCTTTAGATAAAAATTCTAAAAAACCTATATGCAACAATGATTAAATGTGAGCTAAATACATAAAACATAAATTGTAAAGCAAATAGTAACTTATACCTTGTTAGAGTAATACCTGCAATCCTTATCTATGTTTTTGCTTCTGTGATCTGATGGTGCACGAACACGTGGAAGCATTCAAGGGTTTGTCAGTGGTAAAATGGCTGAGGGAATATGCCCAAGATCATATAGGAATTGTGGTGTATGCCTCATAGATTTTTGGAGATGCTTAACAACATTCAATGAATGATCGATAACATCTAGGGATTATGGGGGAGTGATCTACGAAACCAGACCTGGTTCACAAGGATTTTCATCGATAGAAATGGAAGATGCAATGGTGGCAAGGAAGGAGGATGTTAGAAAAATGCTAGGGTTTTTATATAAATGGAGGCTCTCAAGAATCAATGATCAAATTTTCAAATTGATTAAACCCTCATCGATCAATCTTCATTCACAAGAGTGAGTGATGTTTTATAATCTTACCTTCAACATGTTAGGGTTTCGATGACACCAATGTGTGGCTGAGATTTGATCATGATGGACTAAGATTATGACTTTGATGTGTGACATGGATCATGTTAAGTGGATGGTTGAGATTAAGACATGATGGATGGCTTAGATTTATTCACACATACACACGCACACGCACACACACACACACACACACACACACACACACACACATATATATATATATATATATATATATATATATATATATATATAATATATATATATAGATATAAATATATAAAATATTTATATTTATATTTATATAAATAAATACATATATATATATATATTGAATGGTTGTGATTGTGTTTTGGATGGATGATAATTGGCTAGGATTTGGTGTCTATAGATAGTATTCATCCTAATATTTCAAGGTACTAACTACAAAGGATTCCATAATTTCCATAGTTTTACTACTCCTTTCTAAGGTATAATATGAGTATGTTTCTAGGGATAATTATTTATTTGTGCACTATAAAACTCAAATGACCAATATCCTCATATGGGAAAAGCTTATCCTATTCCTAGGGGATCTCCATATATACCTAAGTATATGTGGGAGTTGATAATTGTATACAAGTGTTGTCTAAGGTATGGGTATTGGATTTTGACATCCCTCACTTCACTAGATGATTTATGGGTAGTATAGCTTAGCCATGTATTTAGAACCATTGACATAGGGTTTTTAACCTAATGATTCTAGAAAAGAGAAAAAATGAAATGATTTATGGCTGCAAAACAAATTGACAAAATAAAACAATTAAGGATTGAAGGAAAATATAAAAAAGATAAATTACTAAGATGGATGCATTATAGCCATGCAAAATATTTTTGGAATTGAAGCCTTGCTACCACAATGGAATTTCCCTAGTTTGATATCTAATACTAGATGTAAGGATTATGCTTGTATAAATTAATTGGAACTAGAAATAATTTTATATGGAAATATAATTTTGTAGACTTATCTCAAACAATAATTTTTAATTAATCATATTGAACAATTACAAAGTACTGTTAGCTACTTTGAGGGATAAACCTTCTTTATCATAGGTCTATTTTAAGGGGGTAAAATACTTTATGAACAATGCTCTTTCCAATGTAATTCTTTAGGATGCCTTCACCTTTATTGCATTGCACTTTTCCTAAAATAGCTTACAATGCAAAAATAGATCAAACACAAACTAACTATTTGAGATATCTAACCCTAACCCTAATGTTAGAGGATTACCCTTAATTAAAAAAGGGGTGCCCACTCATTACTAACTAAACTATTAAAAAAAAAGGGTTAGGACATGAGGTCCTAACAATATTTGTGGAGGAGATGAAGAGAGATGCCTTAAGGTGTAAGCCAAATCCCTGATAAGGGATATAAGAAAATATAGATTGAATATCTTTGTAGATATATGAATAATCTACCATGCATTATTAAGAAGGAATATTATGTCATATGTTATATATCCATGTAAAAATGTATTAGTTTCAATCATTCCTCTAGTATACTAGTGAAAACATAGATCTCATGGGTGAGATGTAAACCAATATGGTTTGCTCAATATCTATTTATCTTATTTTTAACTTATTCCTCCTTATTTTTCAACACCTAAAACATTTATTTATATAAGAGGATGTAATGTATTAAGAATACACAATGTTGTAGGATGAAATAGTTCACCTTCCAACCAAAACTAATAGTTTTTAGACTACATAGACAATTTTCCTTCCATGAGTTAGAAAGCACATTCTCTAATATTTTAAATGCTTCTTTAATAGATCAAAATAGTGTCTCAAGAAAACTTTTTGGATTTTATAGTTTAAATATTAAATTTCTAAGTTTGGAGTTTGGAGTTCAAAGTTTAGTACTTATTAAAATACCCAAAAAATAGTTTTTTAGTTTTTTAGAGTATAAATTCATACCCCAACAAGGTCACATGTCTAGATGAATGACATAATACTTTGGCACCTAGCTTAAGTGGTAAAATTAATGCTAATTCTATTGGTATTAGCGCCAAGTATAGATGTGGTACCCAATCTATTTGTACTAGCACCGATATAAGATGTTAGTGATGATACTAGTAGTCATTATTGGCATTGATGTGCTAAGAAGCCTTATTTGAAAGACATTGACATAGGATAGAGTTGTGGCCTATGTGAGGAATAGTTAAAATATATATAAGGTGTATTCTTCTATTGCATCTAGGATGAACATATAGATGTCTTGGATTTAGAGGTCAAGGATAGATCTAGGTGAATATTAGACCAATGTTTGAACTAAAAGTGTGATGTTCTATTCTTCCAACATATCCTTGATAAAATTTGAGACATATAGGATAGGTAGGCAATAAAGGTAGGATAAAACTAAATATTTTCACTTAATGCTTGATGCTAGTCCAATTCTCTATGTAGATTTTGATTTTTATTAGAGACACAAATCACTAGCACTAGATTCACTTGTATATGTTGGTGTTGGCATGGTAGTATGCATGATACCATAGGAAATATAATATTTGAGTTGATATTTTATCATAATTTGACTTAGAGTTGTGAATAATGTGGTGTTATAAGTGGTCATGGCGCTCGCCTTTAGACTAAGAAGTCATAATGTGTACTAAAACCTATAGGTTGGTACTATTATGGCAACTCAATCTAAGATAACTTTGATAAAAATGTGTATTTATTAAATAATTCATCCATTATAGATAAGATATGGCCCCATTGCTCTTATTTCAATCTATAAATAATTTTTCTAACTAAACTAGTGGTACAAGTATTGATGTGAAGCATTAAATAATGACACATAATAAATGACTCATACTAAGGAAGATGTTGTAGTAAGAGTAGAGGTTGGAATCTATAAAGGCAATCTACAAAATAAAAAATAAAAAAGCAAAATATAAAGTGTATGTACAAATATGGAGCAATAATATTTTATGACATCCTAGGGTGTGATATGGAAGCTTAAGTTTGGGTGCAAGATGTATGTATTCCTAAAGAGTGTGAAGATGACCCGTGCATAGAAGAGTGGGACAAATATGTGAACTTGAACTATTGGCAAGTGTAAGTGTTTTAAATGGTTGTAGCAAACTTCTTCCAACTATAAAACGGATGCCATAAAACTACATCTATAATGGATTGGTTTGTTTTTGGATGGGGATATTGATGAACCAATAGGTTGATAAATTGTGGTTATGCGTACCATAAATCCTAGATGGGTATATATTAAATAATTTGATGGGTTTATATCCTTGTCTTCCATAATGATTGTATACATACCTTAAATGTGCACTCTTGGATAATTGTTAAACTTTTATGGGGCATCTTAATCCTTCGCTATGCTTTCCCAATCCTTGGATAGCATAACACATTTTCTCAATCCTTGGATAGCATAACACATTTTCTCAATAGCTTAAAACCAACTTCCTTTGTGTGCTTCTCAAAGAAACCAAATGAATCAAAGTAGCAAAATAATTTATCAAGATGGGTGAAAGTCATTAAACAAGTGTGATGAGGAACAATAATATAAAATAACAATGTAATAAAATATTATTTGTGTAAGGTCTAGTCGACATATGTAATAAACATTCTAGAAAGGTTTAGTCGACATATTTTCTAGACCTTTCTAGGAATTTTCCTTCTAGATATTTCCATGGTGGGTTTGAAAGGCCTATAAATATGTAATACCTTCATGGCAATGCAATCTTGAATCTTGTTTCTAGATTTAAAATTTCCATATTAGCTGGTATCTTTTGACCTTGAGTTTGGGTTTACCTTTTCAATCTAGGATTGTTGGGTAAAACATTGGTTGATTTTATACGGTTTAATTCATTACCTCCATTTAATTGTCAACCTTGGATAGCTCATAAACTTGTGAGTGTTATGCACATTATATGCCTAAAGTATGGGGAATGAATTCCTCTGTACCTATTTAGTTTGGTGGGGGTGTTTTTTCATTTTCATTTCAGCCAAACCAAATAAAATAAAGTGTAGAAAAATAAATAAATAAACTAAAACTAAAGCTGAAATTAAAATGTTGAAATAAAAGTGCAGGAAATAAAAGTATAGGAAAATAAACACAGCTAAATTAAAATAAAGTAGGAAATAAAATAGGAAACTAATCTATTGAAAATAAATAATAAAAATAAAAATGAGAGAACTATTGCAAGGAGTGGGCCCAGGATCTTGCAAGTAGTCCACCCGGTTAATTACATAAATATTGCTTCAAGAAAAATAAGAGTATTTGTAACTTTGAAGAATAAAAGAAATGGAATTATTCTATTGATTGTGCAAAATGATCCCCTGATCCCTCCTTTTGTGTAGCTTGCATTCTTATATAGAACACAACTATATCCTATTACAATAATAGATTGGTCTATTTTTAATCACCTAACGTGATTTGTTACAATACGTTTATACACAGATATTATTCTCCTATTTAAAAGCATGTTCGTTCACCAAAAGGATAAATATAGTAATCCTTAGGTGTACATAACAATCTAATCCTAAAAATAATGGTTTAAAATTTGACATAGTCAACTGATAAACCGGTCAAATTTTAATAATTAGAATAAAAGTGCTTTATTCTATTATAATCATAAAAATCTAATATGCATAAGAATACGAATATTTCTCCTTTATATTTTGTGCAACAACCTCCTTCAAAAGTGCATGGTCAATTGGTCAACTGGTCAACATTGACTTGGTCAACCACAACTTGTAGTCAAGAAGTAGGTGCCACCAATAGTCAGGAAGCAAGCACCACCAATTGTCTGGAATCATACACCACCAATAGTATGGAAGCAGGTGCCACCAAAATTTGGAAAGCAGGCACCTCCAATAGTCGAGAAGAAGGCACCATCAATAGTTGGGAATTAGGTGCCACCAATAGTTGGGAGTCAGGCACATGCCTTCACCATTTACCATTGTTATTTTCAATATGTCTTTGTACATTACCAGGCCCAAATGGGATGTAGACTCAAAAACACCAAATTAGTAATAAAAACCTGCATTCACACAAATTTTCCACTAAAAACACTAGTCAAGCATAATACTTCATTTTCTATCAATTATATTCAAAAGCTATATGAAAATATATTTCAAATGCTAATTAAACCAATAATTATGCCCTTAAAAGTGTATGTAAAATGAGCATTTCAGGTGCTCATCAAGGATTAGGGTTTATCCTCTGACCAAAGGGATTGGGTTCTTTTTTTGGTCCATGGTTTGGGTCTATTTTAAGCTTTTTCATGGCTCTGTCATCCATTGAATATACCTTTTGTCTGCTTATTATTGCAAGGTCGTAGAATTTTGTATTTAGGAATGGATTATTTCCACTGTAATAACTTCTTATCATCTAATACTATCTTTTAGGAATATTTTTCTAGCCTTAATGCTATTGCACTTTACCATTTCTAAACAATGTGCCTTTGAAACAACTTGGTGTATTGCTTTTTAGAGGGATTAACTAGTCAAAAAAGGTCTTTCTATTTGTCTTATTTGTAAGTTATGACATCCCCTCTAATTTAAAAATGGTCCTCCTTTTAAGAGCCTTTTAATTTAAATGGTGGGGGTGGGGGCCCTCTCCTTTTACCTTTTAAATGGTGGGGGTGGCTTGTCATGAGAAAAATTTGAGCACATCAAAATAGCAAGTGTGCTTCTATTTAGCTCCTCATTTATATAGATAAACCCATCATATAAGAGTTCCTCCCATTTACAAGTGAATAGAACTATGCTACCTCCATGTTATTGATGTTGGATGTAGTTCGGGTAGGTTTACTCCACACATATTATTGTTGGACACAATTCAGGTAGGTTTCCTCCTGGTTTTGATCATCCAGTATGCATAGAGAATAACATCATAAAACCATTATTAGTAATAATTTTTTACACAGTGATTTATTTTTTTGTGCTTGTTTCAAATTGTACACTCCTTCCCTACATAATTTTCTTTCCTGGATTGCTCCTAGTTTTTTTTTTCTCCTTAAGTCTTATTTCCCTGCCCCTTCCTTTTTTTCTTTGATAGTATTCATTACACCTCATACCCCTATCCCCCTCCCCTACACTCCATGTAGAGTACTTATTTTATTCTCCTCCCACTCCCTCCCCCTCCTCTATACTCCATGTAGTGTGCTTATTTTATTCTCCTCCCATTCCCTCCCCCTCCCTTACACTCCATGTAGTGTGCTTATTTTATTCTCCTCCCATTCCCTCCCCCTCCCTACCTCCTCATCACCATCCTCCCTTTACCTATTTCTTTAATTAAAAAATGGGTATGTAATCTATGCCATATACCCCATGCATAGGCATTCTCCCCCTCCCCTCCCCTCCCCTCCTCTCTCCCCTTCCCCATATGGTTTCATGTTGCATGCACAATTCATGCATGTAGGCCCTACCATCTCCCCTCTCAAATTTTGCATACCACACGTGTGTTTAACATGTCAATCCACATATTTTTTGTGTGCATTGACCACATTCTACAATTTGGTGCATACTCACCTTTGAGCACTATTTTAATCTTTGTAAGATTTTTTAATTTTTATTTTATAATATCAAAAAAGAAGAGAAAAATAAATATTTATAAAAAAATAAAAAGAAAAAGAGGGAATATTTTTCTTATCAAAAATACTTTATAGCAAGGGGATCTCATTTCAACAAGTAATTCAAAATTCAAGGCTTAAGTTTTTCACTCAAGGGGGTTGGACTTAAGGGGGAATTTATCATTTTTCAAAGCCCTATTATAATTTGTAATAGCATAGTGCTTGTATAGTTGGTCTTTGTTAACAAGTCATATTCTATAAATTTGGTTCCATATTTTCATTTTTTTTACTAGATGGGGCATGGATACCAATTTACTAGAACATGTAATGGCAATAGCCACCATAGTTATCAATTTGGTGGACCAAATTCAATAGTATTAGTGTTTAGTTGAATATCAAAATAAGCAATCATCCTCAAGAAAAATTTGAAGTAAAGGTCTATTATGGCTATAGGGATCCTAAATTCTTAAAAAATTGGATCCTAGACATGGATATGTGGTTCTTCTATAATAAAATATTCAAAGAGGGCAAGGTTTCTTTTGCAAAATTGAAGCTTTTTGGAGTTGCCAAAATCCTGATTTCTAAGCGACAAAATACACAATATCCTATCACCACTTGGGATGAATTAGTAGCTACTTTAAAGTTCATATTTTAGCCCTCTAATTATAATGATAATTTGGCTATCAAATGGCTTATATTATACCAAGGTCACCATATGTCTATGTAATACTACATTTACTAATTTAACAGGTCATGCATCCTCCTTTGCATTCAAGATCTAGCACCAACCCTCATTATGAAGTTTAAGAGTGGGCTTCAAGAACATTTTTTGTAAGATTTTAAGTACACATCCTTTGCAATACTAGATGCAACATTCAATCAAGCCCAACTTGAAAAGGAGAAACTAGCTACACAATTGAGGGAACCATGTCAACTACATGCATAGGTATTTTCAAGCTCTCTAATCAGCAATGACAAGTGCCATAGAAGAAGAGCTATACTTAATTCTCTCCGTATTCTTCTTCTTATTTTACCTATTCTTCATCTCCCTATTCTTCTACTTATTCTTCATCCTCTTATCAAAAGCCTCTTCCTTTATTTGATGTTAAAAAATAATTTAATTAGTGTAAGAAGTATCATAAAAAGTCTAATTATCCTCTACTAAAGAAGAAGAATTTGATTGCACAATCACCTAATGAAGAGAACCAAATGAATATTTCCATAAAGGCTTATCGATAGGACATATTATATAATGAGTTACGAGGTCGAATCAATAATGTGACCTTAGTTAATCATCATTCATATATAGGAGAACATAACTCTTTATTCATTGCACATGCTCATCTTACTCATAATTGTTTTGTAGATTGTATCATCGACAATGGCTCATAGAAAAACATGATTGCAAAGTCCATTATCAACAAGTTGTAGTTACAAATAACCCAACATCCTCATCCCTACTTCTTTGTATGGAAGGATAATACTACAAAGTCAATAGTCACACAAACCCCCATTGTATCTTTTTCTTTTAGCCCCAAATTTATCGATACAATCACCTGTGATGTGACCCCCATGGATTTACTTGGAAAAGTCTATTAGTATGATAGGAAGGCTCAATATGATGCATACAATAACACATACACTTTACAACATAAACATAAAATCTTCCTTATATGATGCACCAAGAACACCACACAATTGATCCATACTAATCTCTATCAAGCTCAAAATATTGCATTGATTTTTGATAGACCACAATATGAGAACACCACCAAAAATCCTCCTATCCACTCACCATGTTGCATATATTTAGGAAAATATAAATAGAACACTTGATATTACTTCTACTTTTACTCTTGCTCTTTCTCCTACTCTTACTTCTCTAAATTTAGATTTTGTACATATTTTTTAGCATCCTGATCTTTCTAACTTGATATATTTTTAGATCTAGGAGGCATATCCTTTCTATGATGGTCATTTCAACAAGCCACAACCCAGCACATTCATATTACCCAAACTTCATATCCATTCCATAAACAACAATCATTCTATCACCAAGCTCCACAACATGCCCAACATCATCAAGTACCCTTCAATCCATCAACATCACTTTCCATATCAATAATTCACATCTCAACACATCTCACCTTTGCACAATCATCAAATAATTTAGGGCTTCTATGCACATGGAGAAGACCTTAAAATCTAATTCATAAAACAACATATTAACAACTTGATTCTACATACTCCTAGAATGGTGTACCAAAAACCTACACTCAGATAACTGATAAATCAACCTATCCATTTTTTGGTACCATCACCACCATATTTGGTAGACTTTACAATACCAAAATTTGATAAATTTAAAGGAACTAAGGACCCTAGAGAGCACATCAACATATTCATTCACTCATGCTTTAGAATTCAAGATCAAGATGCTTTGATGCTCAAAAATTTTCCTCAAACATTGGGGGAGACACTTTAGACTAGTATAATCATCTGCCTCACCATAATATTTACATATTTGACCAATTGGTAGATAAATTTTTGGAAAGGTTCTTCCTTAATATCCACAAGAAAACCACATTGACTATCGTGTACAATCTTAGGTAGTTCTAAGAAGAGTCAGTCTATGATTTCAAAAATTGTTCGAGGGTAGTTATCACCAAGTTGTCATTCTCCCTACCAATGGAAGAATTGACTTAGATGTTTGCAAGGAGTTGCTTAAAACCCATCTCCTTTTTGTTGCAACTGTAGCAATACAGAACATTTGACGAAGCTCTCACTCAAGCTCGTGTAGTTGAAGAGATAAAAATTCAAGAAGGTGAGATAAAACCAAAGAAAAAAGAATGGCAAAATAAGGGTCAATTTAAAGGAAATTATCCTTGCCAATTAAAACCAAGTCAAGTAAATCAAGTGGTCCTAAGTTAGCCGATAATGACTCAACAACAACAACAACCAGTGCAACAACAACCATAACAAGTGTCCTATCAAGCGGTTCCCCCACCCCAACAACTTCATAACACAATGCCAACTATGGAAAATTACCAATGTCAAAAATTTGCTCGATGATATTGCATCTTCACACCTTTTATTGTATCATACACCTCCCTCTTTTGCATGTTCTATGACACCAATGCTATTGCCTTACTTGAATTCATACCATAATATTAATTTAAATGTGGCAAGAACTATAAGAAGCATTTATTTTGTCCTTTCCATCGACATAAATGTCATAACATTAATACATGCTTTATGTTTAAACACATGGTGCAATATTTTATAGATCTAGGGATCATCAATTTTGATAGTCCTTTGGCCCAACAAAACAAAAACCTTGGTATATACCAAATGCCACTACCTCATCATGATAAATTACAATAGACAATAGGGGGTCAAACATTAAGACTCCTCCTAATCAAGTCAACCACGTCCAATAGTACCAAGGTTTTAAAGGGGCTATTCATGTAGTCACATGAGGTCAAAGAAGCACCAGTAGATAAAATGAACAACATCAGGTAGTTCAACCTCCTATAGCACCTCAAGCAAGTGTGTCTCCACAACCTACCAATTTTCATCATCTATCCATTTTCTACCAATTCATCCCAACCAATTCACCTTCTAAGTTATCCATATCACTCCATTGATCTTCCAAATCATCCACAAAGACTCATTATCTCACTGAGTAGTCGACTAACCACTAGCCTCAAAATGGCTTTAGCCAAACTATCTATATATGAGCTAATACAACAATCTCCCACACACAAGAAGGTATTAATGGAAATTTTAAAATCCATTGAACTTCAATCCCAAGACATTAATACCTTCAAAAATTTCATGGGGAGTATTCGAACATGCATGGAACCTTCCATCACATTCTATTATTTTTAAATTAAATCAATTTCATCATAATCGATGGACCCTCCACTACATATTATGGCCCAAGTTGATAGGAATCCATTTAAACAAGTATTTATTGACACTAGCTCCTCCATCAACATCAACACCACATCCACATTTCAACATCTTAATCTTTTGCCATCACACATAACCAACTTCACCTTCACCTTAAGAGCATTCAATAATGCTCTTTGTTCCATAGTTGGCACTATCATTTTACCTATAGAAGTGGGGATAAAAATATTGCATACCATGTTCCATATCCTAGAGGAATCCATGGCTTACAATGTACTCATTGGATGCCCTTGGATTAGGGATATGAGATGTGTACCTTCCATATTAGATCAATGCTTAAAATATGCACATGAGGGACATATCCATTGCATACGAGCAGACAAACCATTTAAGTATTGCAACTTCATTTATAATCCCTACAAATCCACACTTCCATCCACTCACCTATTCTTAACCCCATAAACCACACCATCCACCACTTCTTCATCCAAAGCTCCTATTCTTGAGGAGCTTTCCATCACTACCCTATATATCAAACATCTAATTCCACACCCCACCCCTCATCATAGTTGGCTACATGTACATGTGGTTGAACCCAATCCACATAGTCCACATCATCAACATAAACATCACCCATTATCACCACTCATTCATCATCACCCATCCAACCTACACCTACTACCATTCCATCCACATCAGCATCATCAACCATCCATCAAACCTCTCAACCAAATCCATATTCATCTCCATTAGCTAATGTCTCATAAGTCAATTTAATGGATTATGAAATGTCATTCTAGCACATGTTCCTCTCATTATCTGAGTCATCAGTCATCCACAAGCTCATTATCTGAATCATCAATCATCCATGATCCTTCCATTTCCACATCCACTTCATCCACCTCATCCACATCCTCACAAGTTATAGTCCACCTTGCCAATCCTAGCATTGGCGAATACATGGTCCAAGATGTCAAAGTTACACTGCTAAGCATCCAAAATATTAGGGATTATGGTTGCCCATACAACCCACCCTTATCCATAGGAGCGATGTACACTATGAGTTTAGCACCTAATTAGATTAATTTTATATATCGAGGGTCAATTCATTGTTTAATTTTTCTTCCCTAGATGAACCTACATAGCCATTCCTTGCCAACATAAAGCACATGTTTGATTTTCCTTCATGATACTTTTATCAATTCAATTGGTAAGGATATAGCCTAGGACAATATGAACAGGGTATGCATTAAATCATTGAAACTCCATATCGAGAAGCGCATGACCATTCAGGTTTGGGCTATCATTCACATTATTCCACTTCCTCTTTTGAACAAAATTTTCAAAGCCTCCATTTAAATTTAGAAGAGGAAACCCACTCGCAATGATAACTTTAAGGAATTCAATGGTGAATACGACATCATGTTGATATATTTAGATGAATCTAAAGAGGAATTGGCTTCAATCATTTCTTTCACCGAATAGGGTGATTATTATCTTAGAATTCTCCCCCATCCATTAGCCCATCTCCCATTTGCTCCTTCCAAGTGAGTGAGCTGAGCCAACCGGTGAACCACCACCTCCATCTCATCCACTTCACCAGAATATCATGTAACATATGTACATAAAAAAATCAAGAACACAAATAAAATAAAATAAAAAATATTTGCATTGCATTTGCATGATCTTGTCATTTGCATTTATAAGTGTTGCTTGTTGCTATTCAGGTTCCTAAGGTTCTTTTATCGATTCTAGGAGATAGGACCAACCTGTCCTTCATATTACCAACCACCACTTCTCACTAAGTCATCATGAATCTAGTTGACTTATTCACACCACTTCATGACCCATACGATTTGGAAAAACCATATCTAATTGACATTAGCCTCATTGATATAGAAATAAATTTTATCGCCACCATCCATTTTTGAATTCATCCTTTTTGAGGAATTTTTAAGAGTATTCACTACTTACATTCCTCCATCACCTTCGCCTTCACCCTTAGCTCTGGATATTTTCCAATTAAAAATGGAAGATACTATGCCAGATGATTTTGATAATGTCATTGATGACATTCATTTGATTACAACACCCAATTAACTTAAGGAAGGTTCACATATGGCCATTGAAGATACTATAGATGTAAACCTTAGTTTAGATGTGGACAATCCACAAATCATTAAACTTGGAAAAAATTTATCCATTAATGAACAAGAGCAATTGATAGCTCTCCTCAAGAAGAAGAGGGGCATATTTGCATGGTCCTATAAATACATACCTGGTATTGACCCTAACTTGGTTATCCATAATTTAACCTTGCATCCTAATGCTAAGCTAGTCAAAAAAAACTAAGAAAGTCACATCCTACCATTTTCCTCATGATCAAAGAAGAGCTTCAAAAGCTATTAGATGTGGGTTTCATTCAACCCATTGACTATCCTAAATGGTTTTCAGATATGGTACCCATTTTGCAAGCCTAACAAGGCAATACGTATTTGCACTAGATTTTGATATCTTAACAACATGTGTTCTAAGGATGATTTTCCTTTACCAAATATTGATACTCTTTTTGACACTTGTGATGCCCATGAAATGCTTTCTTTAATAGAAATTGTTTTAGGATGCAATCAGATTTGAATTAATCCTGATGACCAACACAAAATAGTATTCACAACACCTTGGGGGACTTTTTGTTACAAGGTAATGTCATTCGATCTTAAAAATGTAGGTTCCACTTATCAACATGCCATGACATACATCTTTGATGATTACATGCATAATATCATCGAATATTATATGTATGATCTCTTGAAAAAATCTAAAACTCGACAAGAGCACATTGGTGTCTTGGAAAAAGTCTTTGATAGACTTCTAGAGCATAATGTAAGTTTGAATCCCAAAAAGTGTGTCTTTGGTATCACCTCAGGAAAACTACTAGGATTCATTATCTCCAAAATAGGAAGTGAAGTAGACCAAAACAAATTCAAGGCTATCATTGAGATGCCTCCCCCAAAAAACTTGAAGGAGTTCCATATTTTACAAGGAAATATCCAATCGATCCGTCGCTTTATCACACAACTCTCTGAAAAATGCAAGCCATTCAATCACTTGCTACAAAATAGGATGACATTTTCATGGATAGATGAATATCAAAAAGTATTTGATGATATCAAGCAATATATGGCTTCTCCATTAGTCTTAACTCCTCCTCGCCTGGGGATCCCCTTCCATATTTATGTTTTAGCAAAAAAATTTGCATTAGGGATAATTATTGCACAAAAAATAAAAACAATTGAGAGCAAGTATTCTATTACATTAGTCAAACATTGGTAAGCTATGAAACTAGATATGCTTATATAGAAAAATTGTATCTAGCAGTGGTTTTTGCTACTAATAAACTCAAATATTACATGCGAAGTCATGCTACCTATGTCATAGCTAAATAAAATCCTCTGCATTACATGATGTCTCACACTTACAATAACACCCACACCACAAAATGGATAATGCTTCTCATTTAATTCAATCTTGAGTTCATTAGCCAAAAATCAATTAACAATCAGGTAATAGCCGATCAGCTTACAAAAAATCCACTTCCTAGTGATCATCCATTGATTATTAAGCTCCCAGATGATTCGGTATTTACCATCACTAAACAAGAATAATATGTCGAAATCACACTCTTCTTTGATGGTTCTAAGTGCAAAAAAGGACAAGGTGCAAGAATCGTATTTCATACACCCTAGGGGGTACCAATTCTATCATCATTCAAACTTGACTTCCCATGCACAAACAATAATGTAGAGTATGAAGACTTAATTTTAGGACTTCAAGAATCCATAGCTATGAGCATAAAATGTATTAGTATATTTGGTTATTCCCAACTTGTCATTCATTAAGTAAACGAAGAATACCAATGCAAAGAACTAGTCCTAAAAATTTATCATGAAGTAGCAATGAAATTGCTTGTAAAATTTGATTGGTATGAGATTGATAGCTTGCTTAGATTGACTAATAGATTTGCAAATGTGATGACCTCTCTAGGATCACTGATTCCAGAGAACTTTGAAGGAGAGGTACAACCATTAATTGTCACAACGATCTCTAAATTTACAATTTTCCAAGTTGAATCTAAAGATGAGAATGATGTCTGCTTCCTTCATGTAGAGTCATATGAGCCTTGTTCTAGCCAAATAAAATCCTTTATCAAGTTTGGAACACTCTAATTAGACATGTCATGAACTACCAAATGAACTTTCAAAAAAAAGGTAGCTTGTTTCCCTCTCTTGGGGGATGCTTTGTATAAACATGGTTATTATGGAGTCCTCCTTCATTGTCTTGAGCCTGTAGAGGCCCAAAGGGCAATATAAAAATCTCATGATGGTACTTTTGGTGGTCACTTTAGTGGAATGGTAATTGCAAAGTGCATTTTATGCATGGGTTATTATTGACCCACCATGGAACGTAATTGTTGCACCTATGTCAAAAAATATCAACAATGTCAACAACATGCTAATTTAACTCATGTGCCATCACAAGCCTTACATCCAATTCAAATTCTTTGGCCCTTTTCATAATGGGGTTTGGACTTGATTGGTAAAATCTCATCTCCTTCCTCAGGACAACACACATTCATCATCACAACCATTGAATACTTCACAAAGTGGATCAAGGCAATTCCTCTAACTAGTACGACAAGACCTTGAATTGTTAAGTTTATACTTCAACATATCATCTATAATTTTGGTATCCCCTCAACAATAATCTTTGACAATGGTAAATATTTCAAAAACAAGGATGTTCAAGCACTTTCCAAGAAGTATAATATTCAACACAGTTTTTCAACTCCTTATTACCCATAGATAAATGGACAATCTGAGGCAACCAATAAGACCTTGATCACTATTCTTAAGAAAATAGTCAAATAAAATCATCGATATTGGCACACACAAATCCCCTTGGAATTATGGGCTTATCAAACAAGCATTTGCATGCCTATTTGGGCAACACCATTTTCATTGGTCTATGGTGTCGAAGCCATCATGCCTCTCGAGATTGAGATCCTTTCACTACACATTTTATAGTAGGAATTCATAGATGATGATACTTCCATACAAGCACATCTCGGCCAACTTGAACTCCTTGAAAAAAGGTGGATCAATGTCTTGGAGCTTTCATGAGTATATTATGATCATTTAAAGCATGCTTACAACACTAAAGTACATATACATGAATTCCAAGTAGGAGATCTTATTCTTAAATAGAATTAGTAAAACACCAATGCATTATCACATCTTCATGATAAATTTATGGCTAATTGGTTAGGTCCATACATTATCGTCCAAAAAGTGGGTCAAGAAACATATAGACTTGCCAATATAGAGGGAGTAGAAGAGCCTAAACCACTAAATATTATCCACTTGAGAGCATTTCATGCTTAATGTGATTTACATATATGTATATGTACATGACTAAAAAAACAATAAAAATACACATCACATTGTATACATCCACATTGTACAAACACATTCATTATTATTTTAGTGTATTTCATCCACCATAATAGGGATCATTTGTTAATTTTAGACAATAATCGATTCAATAAATCTTGTTGCCTTAATCATGGGCATCCCCAAGTTCACATCCATTTCATTACACCATTTTACAAGTCAATTTTCCATTTGCACAATCAGTTCATTACCCCTATGTGTTTTTGATCACTCATCCACTCCTAGTATTTCAAGCAACCTCCAATACATGTTGACTTTTCTCTAGGACCAAGGCACATTTTCACTAAGAAAATCTTGATTTCTGGGAGTTGATTCTAACATTATTGAACCAAACACATCTCATGTATATTAAAAACATATTGTATCAAAGAGGGATAACACCATGATTGGGTTGAACCTCAAAGTGAAAAAATCATCTTGTCTTGTTCCATTATGCACATAGTCCAAAATCAAAACAGTGGTCATCACCACTACTCACACTTCCAAACAAAAAGAATGAGTAGTAAGGATAGGGTTCAATTCTCATTATACCTTGGTTGAGAATCCAATTTCCCAAAGCTCTAATTCTTTTACATATCACACACCACAAATCCTCAAGTTGTAAGGATAGAACTACATTTCCATCTATATGGTTAGGTAGTTCGAACCTCTAAATATTAAGATCATATTATTGGACTATGGAACTAATCTCCATCGGGTCTATAGACACTTGACTAATAATGGAGAACACTTATGCATGGTGATACATCTCTCTTGAAGAGACCTCTAACTGCACATAAGGATGAGCTAGATTCTTGGCCTCCTCCATGATAGGTTTCATCTCAATTTTCTCAAGATCGGTTAATGAACTCACTTGCACACACATTGGTTCTTGCTTGCATTGAGTCACTACCATACTCTCAATTGGTAAATAAACCTTCAGTATGCACACACATTTATTCTTGGAGAAATTATATAGAACTTAGTGATATTGTTTACAATCACTAGTATGTTTGAGTCTCTAAAAAATAGTTAGTCATCCATAAACCAAAACACCTATTTCATTATCACATCATTACATGAGTCTTCCATTTTATACACCATCATTTTGGTGCCCCTAATTAAACAACAATGATAAAACATGGTCAAGCAAATCTAAACTACTACAAATGATCATTAGCACATTAGTTTATTTTTATTTATACACATAATCATTACATTATCATCAATCACATATACATATGCATTCACACAAACATCGACACAAATTCATAACAAAAAATTAAAAGCCATGTATATATATAATCACATATACAATGAAATCTCGAAGGCTATATACAATGGAGCACCAAGGCTCATATACAAAAATTGCATCTAAGCACTAGCTAATAACCATAGGTAGACCCCTGAGACCCTGAAGGATCCCTATACCTAGAGTTGCTATGCCCAGAGTCACTATACCTAACAAAACCTACTATAGAGGAAGAAGATTGATATGGCAGCCCAATGTAGTGTTGTATGAGTAGATCCTCTAAATCTTAGATATACCTATCTCAAGATTGAAGGAGTAGTGCATCATACCTTTCATGAGAGTTCCTCTATTATAGCTCTTCTTGGAACCTTGCTATCATATCATCCAATTTGACTATCGCTACCCATACCTCTAGCTCCATTCGTAGCTAATCTATCTCTATATCCTGCTCTGCCATCATCTATAAGATATGGTCCTCCTCTACCTCAAGCCTAGCCTACTCCTACTCACTTCAACCAGGAGGTCTCTTTAAAACCTCTTCCATGTCATCTCTCCCACAATAATTACCTCCAATATTTGAAGGCTATTTTGTTACATCTCTAGTATGCCTCACTTGGTTTCTAGACCAATAACATCTCTAACATTGGGGAGCCTCATCTGCATCCTCTACTACCTCCTCATCATCTTTGTTTCCCTCCTCAACCCACCTGAATCAATACCCACAATGGCTATGAAGCGAACCATGCATCATAGTCCATAGTAGTCCTAGAATCATCCACATATGGGAGATCTATCTCCTCATCATCCTCATAATCAACTTGCCACTCCTTCACACAGGGTAAGCTTGACTCATCTACTTAATGCATATAGAGCATAGGAGCCTTAGGTCCTTCCTATATCAACCTAAACTATCACAATACCATCCAACACCCATATAGCTTGTCAAACTCTCTATAGTTTCTCTCCATCACTAGGCCATCTAGCACCTTGCCATGGCCTCCAACACACCTGATCCAGCATCAATCCTACCCATAGATCCCTACACTCCTAGCCACTATAACAAAGATGACTTAGTTGAACCTCCTCAACTACTTACCATCTCAAAGCATAGGATTGATCCCTATCCCACTCCTCACAGGGTAGGCCCATAGGTTGAGCCACACTAAAGTACTCCTAGCTCCAATATTGTAGTAATATACTACAATCCAACCCCTTTTTCCCTTACCTCCTCATCTCATAAATCTCTAGATATGTCTATACTAATAGCGTAGGTTCCCATGCATATACCCGAGGCTCATTGATCATATCATATACCAGCCTTATCATGTTCCATGGGAACCAACACCTGATGTTGTTAGGCACCAATATGTTGGCCAATAGAAACATGATCAAGGTAGGAAATACCTCCAACTCCTTATTCATATACATGGTTAAATACCTTATCCATCCACACCTCACACTCAC
The DNA here is from genome assembly GCA_028583015.1 of Wollemia nobilis. Taxonomy (NCBI): domain Eukaryota; kingdom Viridiplantae; phylum Streptophyta; class Pinopsida; order Araucariales; family Araucariaceae; genus Wollemia; species Wollemia nobilis. Next base: position 7,338,506 of record JAQPPZ010017259.1, on the reverse strand, counting down.
ATCCCTCCATCCATATTCAAAAATATACCTCAACTCATACTCCTTATCATGCCCAACTTGGACATGTAATCCCTTCACTGGTACTCAAAATATGTATTATAAATATTCCAATGTCACTGTCACCTCCCTTGTCGAGAGCTGGAAGGTCTCTCTATCTAGATCCCACCTCTCCACTAATATAGATAGGTACCGCTCATCAGCCCTCACCACCTCTATCTAGGCACACCCCACCAATCCCATCTGCTCCAACTTATCCCATTGGGTCTTCTCCAAAGCCTTTCTCACCCCTGGTATGATAGGTGAGAATCAATATTGAGACTTCAAGATCCTCAATAGCAACACAACACAACAACAAATACATTACTAGCACATTCATTGCAAAACAAATTACAAAAATCCAAACAAGGGTTCCAAGGGTACTTACCTCAGCCACTTGCACCTCCATGTCTGCTATCGCATCCACTCCCTCCATCACCATCACTTCACTCCACACTTATTCAGACACTCACTCCACTCCTTGTCACTGCTTCTAAAACTCTGAAATGCAAGAATGAATCCAATTCTACCTCTTTAGTATTCTTAAATCCAATCTTTGTGCACGCAAATACCTATGGGCATCTACCTGATGCACTCAAATGCTACCCTATGTTTACCATGTGGTAGACACTCTCCCATGTCTATGCCTGATGTGGACGTTGGCTAGTGTCTAGCTCCAAAATTTTACAAAAGGGTTAAAAGAACCTAAAAATATATCTTACCTCAATAAAATCATTCCATTATGTTTTGTGAAGATAAAGATCAATTTGGATGCTTCATTTTCAATTGTGACCAAAAGTCATGAAAACACCTAAATCACATACAAACACCTCAAAACGATCCAAAATTTTTACAAAATTGCCACATTCACTATTCTAATAACTCAACACATCATTCCATTATATTTTGTGATAATTTGGATTGATTTAGGTATTTAATTCTTGATTGCAACCAAAAGTTGCAAAATTTCTTCAAAATATCCCAAATCAAATTCTAAATTTCACAAAATTATCAAATCCACCCATCAATCATTGCATCACTCACATTCATGGCACCATCCATATTCACATTTATTTACATCATTCATATAATCCAATCAATGCCCCCTCTTTTTTTGTTGGGGTAAAAGTAAAAATCAATCACTGCACTATTCAAAATCCATACACCATTCACATGCACTTCATCATTCACATTTCGTTACATCATTTATATCATCCAAGTGAACCTTGTATATAGTATTCTACTATATCCTCCTTGGCAGTTGTAGTGATTGGTTATCCTTGCAATTCAGTAGGATAAGTACATCACCATAAGGACACTTTCTCATATCATCATCGAACATCCCCTTGTTCAAAATCAAAATCCATCTGATCGCTCATTTTTTGAGTGAGACTATGTTCAGATTAATTTGCTCAAAAGCTATCATTGAGGCCATTTTCTATGGGGCTACAAATATGGGTAACCTTCATTACATCACTACTTCTACATTAACAGTCGTCGTGGATACATGCTTATTAGGATGATTGGTTCCTATTGAAGGAATTTCTCAAGTCATTATATAGACCTAACCCCCCATAGGTTGACTCCTTTTTTCATCTTGCATTTTCATCATTTTGCATCTTAATGATGTCAAAAGGCATATTTTTCAAAAGCATTGGATCACCCCAAACTTGGGGCAACCAAATTTGATCTTGATTTCCCACATCGAGATACATCATATACATAATTTATATCATCCACATCATCAAAAACCCTTTCATCTATTGGGGCAAAAACAAAATACCTTATCACCCACATTTACATCATTCATATCACCCACAATTGGAAAAAACCCCTTTTTCTATTAGGTCAAGAACAAAATCAATCATTGCATCATCATCTATGTCACCCACAATCATTTATATCATGCATATCATCTGCATCATCAAAAACCCTTTCATCTATTGGGGCAAAAATAGAATACATCATCCACCTACATTTACATCATTCATATCATCCACATCATAAAAAGCCTTTTATCTATTGGGGTAAAATTAGAATACATCATCCACCCATATTGACATCATTCATTATCACCCATAATTTTTTCAATTGGCTCATGATATTCATTCTTCACTCATTCACCAAATGAGGGGGTAAGTTACATCCATAATTTTTATCTTCAGGATCTTCTTATGCACCAAGGAAAGTAAGTTGTTTCACCATACCATGTGTCTCTTGTTTTTGCATCACATTGTGTTTCACATAACACGATACAAAAATAGGTATCTGTAGACACCAAATCCTAGCCACTTGTCATCCACGCACAACACAATCATAGCCATTCAATATTTGTTTATATATTTATATAAATATAAATATTATATAATATATATATGTGAATAAATCTAAGTCATCCATCACATATTAATCTCAGACATCCACTTAACATGATCCATGTCACACATCAAAGTCATAATCTTAGCCCTTCATCATGATCAAATCTCGACTGCCTGTTGGTGTCGTTGAAATCCTAACATGTTGAAGGTAATATTATAAAACATCATTCACTCTTGTGAATGAAGGTTTATTGGTGAAGGTTTTAATCAATTTGAAAGGTTGATATTTGATTCCTAAGAGCCTCCATAATCATTCAAACCCTAGTATTTTTCTAACATCCTTCCTCCTGGTTATCATTGCATCTTCCATTTCTATCAATGAAAATCCCTACAAACCAGATCTGGTTTTACAGTTCACTCCTCCATAATACTCAAATGTTGTTGAGTGTTCCTCAGACACTATTGAGCATCTTCAAAATACTATGAGGCATCCACTACCATTCCCAAATTCTCTTAGGTATTTTCCCTCAGCCAGTTTACCATCAACAAACCCTCAAATACATCTAGGGGTTCGTGCACCATCAAATCGTAGAAGCAAAAACATATATCACCATTGCAGGTATTACTCTGACAAGGTTTAATTTATTATTTCCTTTAAAACATATATTTTATGTATTTAGCTCACATTTAATTATTATTGCATCTAGGGTTTGTAGATTTTTTATTCAGAGGGTCTCACATAGTGGAGCCCTCACATATGGTACTAACCTCTTTGTGTAGTGATTTTATTTGTAGGTACAAGAGACATCTTTCTTGATGGTTGTTGCAGCTCGGGTGGTCCCATAGGGATACGTAAGCCCACCCACTAATTTTTTTAACCGAAGATACCAGCATTCATTTTAACGAGGGTTTTCAAAACTATCTCATTATAATATTGTATAAAAAACAATAAAGTGCATTGTAACCCTAGATTTGGAGTAAATCTATTGTACAATTTGGAGATCCATGCTCCTTGAGTGATAATAAATTAGTTCTATCATTTTTTTCATACATTGTGTTATTTGATTTTGATCTATTATTTTATTTGATCTATGAATGAGATAAGTATATTAAAATACCACCAACTAAATAAACCCTAGCCTAACCCACCCAAAAAATCCCATAAGACCTAAACTTTTGCGTATAATGAGAGGGTAATTTGGAAATATTAAAATATTGGCCTGCGAAGAGTGCATTTTCAAATAATATTAAAGGGTTCATAAAACTAAAAAAAGTCTACAAATACTTTTGGCTATACAGAGAGTGATTTAGAAGACACAAGAACCTTGACCTAAGTAAAGTTAAATTTCAAATAATATTTAGGGTTTGCAAGCTAAAAAAAACCTACAAAGACTTTTGGCCATACTAAGAGTACGCTTGTAGAAAATATTCAAAATTTTGTAGACCTAAGCAATAGAGGGATTATAGAAAAGTACTATATGAGTTTTAATAGGTAATGATTGTAGGGTTTTTTGTAGGGCACTATGTTGTAGGTAAAAATTTTAGATGTAAAATTTGATAATGTATTAAAAATGCATTGGACACAAGAAAATAAGAGAGTACCAAGCATTGAAAAAATAATTCTTGGTGTCAAGAAAAGAGTATCATGCATCATAAATCATCATTGAATGGTGTCATAACGAAGGGTTAGAGGTGCGCCTAATAAAAAATATTTGTAGGGTAGCAATCTTAGCATAGTTTTCACTGGGACTCCTAGATTAATGAGGACATGATGGATATATTTCAAAACAATATATAAAACATTCAGGCATTCACAACCAATATCTACAACATAGTCCAATAAATATGAGAATCATTGCAACATAGTGAACAAAACCCCACATTCACTAAAACCATAGAAAGTCCACAAAATATTATGGGTAGACAACATACCTTACCCACTACACCTTGTACCACAAAACTTAATTTCTTCAAGTTTGATGGTGAATATGCTATTGATTGGATAAATTACACAAATTAATCTTTTGGTCCAACATATGATGAGGAATAATGTTGTTTAGTTTGTTATACCCATTTGAGTAACATATTTTGTTTGTTGTGTTGACTTGGAAAAGGTGTTATGATCACTTGGGACAGTTTGACATGTTGACAAATTTAGTTTGTTTGTACATGGTTTATTATCACCATGAGATTCTCCTATATGTACCTATTTGAGATTTATTATGTGCAATAATCAACCAGATTAGTATCATATTGTTGGTATTAAAATAGTTTTGATTCTTGTTAGAATTTAGGTTGTAAAGCTCTTGAAAATATTTTTAAATTTATGTAATCAAAATTTGGAATTGATTGACATGATCTTGGGTTTGTATTTTTTTATCTGCATCCCACGGGTTAATTTCTAGCATGGACAAACTTGGCTTTCAAAAAAAATTGGCAACTATCCAAATGATGCTTGGAAATATTATGCCAAAAATCTAAGAATTTGATCAAAGTTGGGAAAAAGAAAAACTTAAAAGAAACCCTCTAGGATACAATAACCATTAAAAAGGATTTACAATAAATAAAAAAATAGACTCAAATACAATACCAACTAAAAGGGATTGATGACACAAATTCAAACAAAATAAAGAAGAGAAAAAATAGTTTTAGCATAGATTTAAAAAAATAGTGTCACATATTTATAGCAGTAAAATCAGTCTTCAATGCTATTTTGAGCATAGAATGAAGAAAGAATAAAAAAAGAAATTAAAAAAATAAAAAGTAAGAAAATGAGAGAAAAATAGTTTGATACAAGAGGAAGAAGAAAATAATTCCTATCAAATCTATGTTACAATTTCTACTATCACCAACCATACCTAAATTCCACTTTAAGTTGCCACCCTCACCTCCATGGCCTCATGTCATGAGGGCATATAAATAGGAAAGGTGTTTAATTTAAACATTATGGATTAGACCTACCATTTAAAACTATTTATACTATAATTAAATCATACTCTATTATTTATCCTTAATTTTAGTATTTTTAAGAAGTAGATTCAAGTCACTTTCCAATGATATATTGCATGACCTATTTCCTTGATAATAAATAGAATATTTTAATTTTTGAACACTAGCCAGGCCATCCGTAATCCCCTATCGACTATGTTGTTTAGGATTTTCAAATATAGATATGTATATTATTGTTCTAGTTAATTTTGTAGAACTAGACCAATGTTAAAATAAAAGAATTATTTATACACTCATTAACATAGTAGTTATCTTGGAGAAACCCTCAATGAGGTAAAACTCATCAGGGGGAAATAATGTGAACCTCTTTATGTAAGTCTTGGCAAGGATGGAGGATTTACAAAAAAGTAGAAGCAATGTGCTTCTAAGAATTTGCTAAGTGAATTACTTCTATTGTTGCAAGTGTTTCTCTAGCCCCTTCTACTCTCCCAACTTTCGAGTCTTTACTCCAATATGGTTGCTAGATCTAATTGGAAAATACTTTCACCCTTATCTTTTTTACATATTGTGGACTCCTATAATTCCTTATTTCTTATTCCACATGTGAGATTTTTATAGACATCTCATGTGCCTTTACATGATAAGGTGTTATTAAATATTGTACACCTTTACAGATAAAGTGGTATTTAATATTGAACACCTTTATAGGATAAGGTGTTATTTAATATTGTACACCTTTACATGATAAGGTGTTATCTCATATTATACACCCTATGTGCTAATTTATTTCATATGCATAATTACATGTGTCAATTTCTAAAAATTATTCTTGATCACACCTCTCATATTTAGAGGGTTTTTGTCCCCAAAAGCTACATATTAGGTAGAATATGAAGTAACAACTCCTCAATTCTTATTCAATCATACCATTTTGCTTTGGATGGTAGCTATTATTTCTTCCTAACCTATGATAGTATTTTTGTAGCGAATAATTATGTGCATCTTGTTGAACCTATCCACAACCATAAACAAGTAGTCATAGCCTCACTTGGCTTGTGGTAAACCTCCTACAAAATCCATTGATACAACTCTCCCATGGCCTATTGGATACTGGTAGAGGTATATATAGTTCCAACTTCCTTTTACTTAGTTTACTTGTGCTACAAAGTACACACTTTCTAGTGTAATTGGCTACTTTTCCTACATCTTTGACTAGTAAACATACTATTGAATATTTTCCAGAGTTTTCCCTACACCAAAATTTCATGTAACCTTAGAAGTGTGAGCCTCTCTACTGAGTTGTACTCTTTCTCCTTTTGGTATGCAAAGCCTAACTGCTTTGTACAACAACCTAGCTTGGAGATGGAAATCTATTGTCTCATTTGAACAAACATATGGAATTCAACAACCTTTGGTATACCTCTTTGAATTCTAGGTTTTATGGTTTCATAAGTAGCAGCACAAACTTCTTACTGGCATTGATCAGTCTCTTTCCTTGGTTGGTAGTTACTATGGAGATTGGACTTTTTCCTTTGTGAGCATAGATAATGTATGATTCTATTCCTTTGATTAGTGTATACTTGTTCTCTTCTATGAAGGAAATGGTATTTATATCATACATATATGGACTACCCAACACAACTTCACATATGTCCAAAGGTACTACATCTAACTCCACCTCATCAATGTAGTTAGCATTGATAGCAAACTTGACTTTACATTGTTTAGTAACCTTTAATTATGCATCTTTGTGCACCCAACCAAGTGGATATGGATGAGGATGCTTGTATGTTTCCAAATCAAGTTTCTTCACTAAGTCTTCTATGATCAAGTTTTTTTAAGATATTTAATTGAAAAAGGCATCGATATTGGTATTCTTTATTTGAATTTTCACTAAAAAAAAATTAGTTCTCTCTTCCCCAAGTATTTTACTTGAGCTAGTTGCACCTACAATCTTAAGTACTATGGAACAAGCAAGTTTCTCATCAACATCTAAGTTATCTTCAACTTCTTTGCCCTCAATTGAGGTTGAAGGATTATTTTTTCCTTTACCCTTCTTCATATTCTTTGGGTGTAATATCAAATAAATTTTACATCTCTTCTTTGTAAGCCTAGATAAATCATAGTGATTGTAATGATTCTTGGAGTTTTTTATTTTCTTTCTACATCGAAGTGGTAAGCTTCTTGCCTTTATTATATCCTCGTAAAATATCCTACTACTTTTACTTGGAGAAATATTCTTTCCCTTTTCTCCTACCTTCATTTATGTATTGAGCTTATACATTGACTTGGACAATGATAGTTGGAGTGAAAATAAGAACTTGTATTTTAATGGGCCCATGTAATCCTCCAATATATTTCATCAGCACTTGTGGATATTTCAATAAAACTCCAAAATAATGGTCTAGTTTAAAAACCCTATGGTGTATTCTTGGACACTTTGACCTTTTTCTTGACAATACAATTGCCATCTTATGAACTATTTTACTTCATGCCCAAGAGGATAGAACTATTCTTGAAGTAGATTCTTGAAATATTCCCATCTCTAGGTTGGTGGTTCTTTTCCTAGTCAAAAATTCAATGTGGGATTCGTACCAAACTAGTGCATGACCACCCATATTCAATCTTGTAGATTAGATATTTTGTTCATCAATGGTTACTCCTTGCACATTGAATTAGACTTCAAGTTATCATAGCTAGTGGTTCAATTTTTTGGTATTTACATCTCCTTTGAAAGAAGGGATCTCAATATTTACCTCCACATTGAAGGTTTTTGGGACTATCCTTGAAATCTCTTCTTGTTCAAATGAACCCTTTGGACTTCTACTTTTATCTTGATTTTACTTTCCCTCACTTTTTAGGTTTTTTGGCATTTTCTTCATATCAAAATTTTTAGCCATCATGTCCATTAATTGGTTCATGATATTTTGCAAGACCTTCATGTCTTCAACCAGTTCTACTACATGTTCCTCTGGTTGTGTGAATCTAGTTTTTGGGTCTCTTTTAGTAGATATTTTTTATTTTTTTTCCAACTCTAGGTATCAATCTCTGGTTGATATTCTTCTAACTCTCCTCCTTTCTCTTTATAGGATTGGGTTAGTGATATGCAATTATAGAGATCTTCATTTCCAAAATTTTAAAACCAATTTCTCCTTGCACTTGAAAAATGGTAGTTATCTTCATGCTTGAAAAATAGTAGTTCTCCTCATGCTTTAAAAATAATAGTTCTCCTCACGCTTAAAAAATAGTAAGAAAAACAAAAAGTGTTTTTGCATCTAGGAAAAAACAAGAAAAAGCAAAATAAAAGTGTTGGAAAACATATCCTTGTAGAAAAAATCAGGATGGGAAACTCCTATAAAATTAAAAACATGATGCTCTGATACCAAAATATGATTTGCAATCTCTCATCAACTATGTTGTTTAGGATCCTCAAGTATTGATCTTTATATTATTTTTCTAGTTAATTTTGTACTAGTAGACAAATTCTAAAATAAAATAAATATTCATACACTCATTAACACAATATTTATCTTGGAGAAACCCTCAATGAGGTAAAACTCTAGCAGGGGGAAATGGTGTGAACCTCTTTATTTCAATATTTGCAAAGATGGAGGATTTACAACAAACTAGAAGTAATATATTTTTCAAAATTTGCTAGGTGAATCACTTATGTTGTTGCAAGTGTTTCTCAATCCCCTTCTTCTACTCTTCCAACTTTTAGTCTGATCAACTTTTGAGTCTTTGATATAGGTTGGTTGCTAGATCTAGTTAAAAATCCCTTCATCCTCATCCTTTTTAGATACTATGGACTCCAAAAATGTCTTATTTATTATTTCATTTGTGATGTTTATTATAGGCATCTCCCATGCCTACATGATAAGGTCTTATTCAATATTGTACACCTTTATAGGATAAAGTGGCATTTAATATTGTACACCTTTATAGGATAAGGTGTTATTTAATATTGTACACCTTTACAAGATAAGGTGTTATTTAATATTGTACATCCTATGTGCTAGTTTATTTCATGTGCATAACTACATGTGCCAATATCTAAAATTTATTTCTGATCACAACAATTTAGAATTGAAATATGTGATAGTGATTTTTACCCTGACAAGAGTTGAAAACTTTAAATATTTGTATCTTTTTTATATAATGTGATTTTTTTTTTTATAATCACTCATTCTAGGAATTTATCCTATAGTTAAAATGCATATATAGGTTCAAAATTAGCATAGGAAGCTTAAATTTTATTATTGATAAGAAAAGTTATTCTAACTAGAAACAACACATAAGATGTCAACCACTACACTTGTCAAAAATATGGTCAAGCTGGCCAATGTGATCAATAGCTTAACTAACAAAGTTATGAAATCTCAATTTTTATACCTCAAGCTATATGGTAGACAAAATATGAAGTCAAGGTGTATAGTGGCTCTCATAATTTGAAGATCCTTTCCAATTGGATACTACACATGGAAGCATGGTTTGAGTACAACAATGTTGTAGAAGAGAACAAGATATAATTTTCCAAATTAAAGCTATGTAGTATGGCCAAATTCCTAATCATAAATCATGAGAAGTCTCATAATCCTATCAACAAATGGGATGAGCTTGTTACAGCTCTTAAAGTTATGTTCTTTCTATCACATTACTTAGAAGATTTGGGCATCAAATGGCTCCACTTGCGACAAGGACCTAATATGTTTGTGCAAAATTACATCTATGAATCATCTATTTGTGAATCCATATTGAATATGTCAAATGATGTTGCAACTCTTATCCTAAATTTTAAGAGTGGCTTATAGGGACACTTGTCTTCAAAGATAAAAATATGTGACCACTGAAATACTTGATACAACATTCAACCAAGCATAATTGGAAGAAGATAAAGTTTTTGCTATGCATATAGGACCACATTTTTTTCATATGGCACCTTCAGATCTTCATTTTCAAGACTAAAATAGTCATCAACTATAGGTAGACAAACATTTTATTCTATAGCAAAGCAAGCTTCTTCTTAAGCTAGGCCTTCCTTCTCTTCACCAAGAAGATAATCTTTCTTTCATCCAAAAAATTAATAATCTTTTATTGTTGCTTGTTCTTTTAATACTATGAAATTTGGTAATTTTTGTAATCTTTGTAAAAAATGAGGACATGTAAAGTCCAAGTGTATCGAATAAAAGAAGAAAACCTTGATTGTATCATCTCATATTGTAGAAATGAGTAATATTCCCATAAAGACCCATAGTGAAGATAGGTTATATGAGTAACTTAAAGTTCAACTCAGTAGGGCCACCTTGATGCATCACCATTCCACTTTAGGGGGTTAAGAGTATTTATTTGTCACTTGTGGCCACCTCATACATGAGTTATTGGTGGATTGTATAATTAAAAATGGCTTGCAAAAAACTTAATTATAAGATCCATAGTTAACAAATTGTATTTTTTTATGGGTATGTATCCTCATTCATATGCTCTTGGATGGAAGGACCTTGGTTAATCCACATGAATCACACACACATGCACTATGTCCTTTGCTTTTGATCCCAAGTACATGGATAAGGTTTTTTGTGATATCACCAATCTATATTATTGTGGATTTTTGCTTGGAAAACCCTATTTTTATGATAGGAAATCCTCTTATGATGCTTACAACACCACCTATGCACTAAAAAAAAAAATATTAAAAGTACCTAATAAATAGTACTACAAAAACAACAAACTTGGTACTCACTTGTAAGCAAACACCCAAAGCAATCGATCAAGCCACATCACTAGCATTAATTTTTGTCAAACCACAAGAAAATCCAATGCATACAAGCATCACATTCCCCACATAGCATGTAGACATTTTTCAACTTTTGGAATCTTATTTTGATGTGTTTCAAGAGCTGAAACCACTTCCACCAAATTAAGTAGTTAATCACTTATTTTATCTACTACCTGGTATTTCTCTTCCTAATACTCCATTGTACGAAACATTAGTGGCACAACGTGAATAATTTAAAAGAAAAATTTAGTATTTTCTAAACAAAAACTTCATCAAGCCAAGTACATCCCCTTATTCATGAGATTGATGAATGATATTTTAAGGGAATTTATTGATCAATTTTTTATCATATATTTGGAATATATTCTTGTGTTGTCAAAAACATGAAGGGTATACCTTTAATAATTGGAATGAGTTCTTTATATTCTTAGGAAAACATGTTGTATGTAAACTTATTGAAGTGTTCATTTTCACAAGCATCAATCTCATACCTTGTATTTATTATTGATGTAAAATATACAAGGTTGGATTTTGCCAAAGTGGTAGTTTTACACAAATGGCCAAATCCTTCCACTATCACTACGCTAAGGAGTTTCCTTGGTCCAATAAAATTCTATTAGAAATTCATTCTTGTTAATTTAGATATTATTGCACTTTTGCACCAACTAACAAAATTTGATGTTGGTTTTCAATGGATAGAGACTCACTCTCATGCATTCAACACCTTGAAGTAGAAACTATGTTCAACTCTAGTAATATATTTCCTGATTTCTCACAACCTTTTGAGATTGAGATATATGATGCTTGGTTTACATTGGGAGCTATTTTGAAGTAGAATGACCATCTAGTGGCTTTTCCATTAGAGATGTTCACAATAGCAAAAAAAACTATTCCACCTATAATAAAAAAATTGTATGTACTAGTGTAAGCCCTCATGCACTAGAGACATTACCTTTTAGGTAAGGTAATAAATATGCATGTTGATCATATTTCATTGTAATTTATTCAATATTAAACCAAAATTGAAGAGGCACAATATAGAGTGGGAAGTGTATTTACAGCAATTTCACTTTATCATCAATTATAAGAAGGGGAACACAAACAATATTACATATTTTTTGACCTAACCTCATTCAACTCATGCCTTGATGGTAGTCATCGCTTCACACCTTAGATTTTATGCTTAGATTTCTCTATATGCACTTGATCTATACTTTGGGTAGGTTTATAAGAGTCTTCAATGCCTAGCATCTTCAAACCTAACACCTTTCCAAGATTTTTCATATCAAGGAAGGGATTATCTACAAACTCCATAAGTTGTGTGTGCCCCATGATCATCACACTTCTCTTCTCAAAGAGACACACTCTACTCTCTATGGTGATCATTCTTGCAAGCATAAAACACTCCATCACTTGCAACATCTTTTCTAATGGTCTCATATGCAAATTGATATCCTATACTTTATGCATCAATGTGTAGTTTGTTGTCACTCAAAACCCATCAATAGAAAGTTAGGATTGAATTTTTCTTTTCCATTCCCACTCATCCTTGGTAAATAATATTTATGGACATGGTGATTATTTTTCAATGATATTTTGATACCATAATTGTGTTTTATGGTTATTGATTGCTTCAACAAGATGGCTAACTTCATTTATTGTCTCAAGATCAATTCCATAAGTGACTTAGCCTAGTTGTTCTTTGTTTTAGTTTGAATACTATTTGGTCTTCCTACTCAAATAATATTCAACTATGAAACATTTTGTGGGCCATTTTTTATACTCATGGAAAATTTTAGGATTTTCTCTCAATTTTGCCTTGGCTTTTCATCCATGGTCAAATGGTCAAATAGAGGTGGTGAACCACATACATGTACAAATTCTATGGATATATTATCATTTTTTTCTAGAAAATTTGGATCTAAGCCTCACACACATTGAACATACCTACAACTGAGCAGTTCAATTTTCTATTAGTTCACTCACATTTTAAGGTTTGTCTTGGGTTCTAGCTTCTAGTTCCTTATGAGTTACCTTTATCTTTACCTTGTCCTGCCACAACACATATCCAAAAATAACAAGACAAGGCAACATTATTTGTCCAACATTTATAGTCCCTTCAATCCAAGATTATTTAAATCCTTTAAAAGAATCAAGAAAATCATAAATAACTCATGGATTGTCATCAAATATTGCATCATTTTTTGCTTGGAGATAAATTTTAGTTGTACTTGGACAAACATCACTTCCAAAACAAAGCACAAAGTAAGGTCAAGCCTATTTGCTATGGACCTTACACTATCCTTTACCAAGTTTCATGAAATATTTTTTGACTTGATTTCTAACTTGCTTAGGGATTCATGATGTTGTGAATGTTGATATCCTCAAACCATATCATGAGTTGACATTAGGTTCTAAGCTTGCTATCCACCATCCTCTAGATGTTGTTTCTAATTTCTAGCTTCTACTTAATGTCGATCAAGTTTTCAACACCCACACTTGTTTGACTTGATGTGGTTACAATACCTCTTACCTTAAATCAAAATAAGGACAACTTTCTCATTAGGCTTAATGGATTTCTCAACATCAAATATATTAGATATTTCCTTCTCTTTTGAAATAATTTGAGTACAATGCTTCTATTATTGGTAGGGATTATGAGGAATAACATTTTTATAGTTTGTCATACCTATTTGGTAACCTTTTGTTTGTTGTGCCTACTTAGAAAATTTGTTATGCCCTCCTAGGGTAGTTTACCATGTTACCACATTTAATTTGTTTGTATATGGTTTGTTATCACCACAAAATTCTCATGTATGTATCTATGTAAGGCTTATTATATGCAATAATTATAAATTAGATTCAATATCATATAAACATCAAACTCGAGATACTTTAAATATACTTATAACCTCTTTCAACTTGGAGAATGAATCAATATAATGGAATCATTGGTTACATAAATATAAGGGAGAAACACCTTTGTGAGATGAATTCTATGAAAACTTACTCATATGATTTGGTCCCATTGCATATGAGGATTTTACAAGAGCTATGAGTAAGCTCAAACAAACACACATAGTTTGATACTACCAAATAGAGTTTAAAAATTTACCAACAAAATAGAAGGTCTAAATGAGACAATTTTTACAAGTTGCTTCATCAGTGGGTTTAAGGAAGAAATCCAGACACGGGTAAGAGTGTTCAAGCCCAAGAACATGATGGATATCATTGGGTTAGTGATATTGGTTAAAGATAAGATAGCAACACAATGACACATAAATAAGTTACACCAATTCTTAAATTTTCAACACCTTCAATATCTCTAGGTGTAAGAAACATGACCATCACCATCAAATGGCTAAGTGAGGTAGAGATGAAATCTCACTAAGATAAGTTTATATGCTATAATTGTAATGATAAATACATTCCAAATCATAAGTATGTTTGACAAAAGTTATAACTACTAGATGTTGAGTTAAACACTACCCTCCCTAGGACCAAATCATCCATTGACATCTTATATTATAAAAAATACCACAACATCAATACTTTAGAAGAACCAACACATGATATATCCTTATAGGACTTAGTAGGTATGACTACACCATAAAACTATGCAACTAAAAGTTTAGTTGGTATTAACAAAGCTAAGATAGGTAACTTGCTTGAAGACCTTAAAATAGACATCCTCTCTTCCTTGCCTACTCAACTATATACCTTTATAGCTAATAATAAGCCTCATTTTGAGAAAGTGTTGGCAAATTTTAGTCCAAGATGCATGAAAAAAATATAAAATATAAATTTCATTAGAGAAAGTCAAATTTTGTAGTCTTTGTCAATGAGATCACAAGACAAGCAATCTCCCCATGTTGTTTGGAATTAAAGTAGCTTGCCACATTGGAACCCATGGAGAAGAAGTCTACTATACCAATCAAATAAAATCATGGTAGTCTCAATAAAACATTCAAGGTATGAATCCTATAGCCCAACCATTTTCATATTCTTCTAAAAAAAATTCAAATGCTTGGTCTCCACAAGGATTATGAAGTCCACACTGTCAAACCCAAAACCATTAGAAGAATCAATAGAACCTTTTGACTTTAAAATTCCAAGCAACCTTAGCAATACCTACAACGAACATAAAATTCTTTGCCTAATTATAAATACCATAGACCAAAACCACAAAAATAAGCTTATCTACATGTACCTAATACTTCCAACCCATAACTCCTTAAATTACTACCTTAATTACCCGCACAACCAACACAAAAACCCACTAATAAAATAGGACAATTAATGTACTATAAAGATTTAATAGGATACCCTACCTATTATATAAATATTATTGGTTATAATGAATTACAACTCTAATTAGAAAGAGTACTTACAAATCTTAAACCATCTACTATTACTAAACCATAGGAAGAAATTCCTTCTCATCGGGACCCTAAAGACTTTAATCCCACTAGTAAGCCTCGTTTTAATAAAAAACAAGTGGATAAATCTCCTCATCCTAGAAAAATAAATCAAACAAGGAATCCTCCACAACAAAGATTTAACATTTTAGGAGAACTATGAAACATGTGTGTTTTCATATCCCCTTTTTAAGCCATTAAAGATATCCCAATTTATAACAAGACCATGAGAAAATTATGTCTTAAAAGACTTGGGAAGAAGAAAGATCCCAAATTTTCAAGCTATAGGTTGGCTTGTTGACCTTATGCTTAAAAATATTATCACCCCCAAGTATTATGATCCTAGAATTTTTGTCATCAATGTTTATATAAGGAACATTTCAATTAAGAACATTGTTATTGACTTATTGATGAGGCCCAAAAATACCTCATTTTTGCACTATGTTTGACATATAAAAATTGTCATGTTACAAAACATAACAAATTTAATTTCCAAATAGTTGATTAAA